>JAVJGJ010000047.1:35362128-35388340 GCA_035590215.1 Microhierax caerulescens | reverse complement strand
GCCCCCCCCCCCCCTTTTTTTTTTTTCTTTTTTAACTTGCCTTGAGTTGAAAACCTTTCATTTATTCATTAGGCAATGGTGTTGAATTTGCTTGCAAACATTTTTTTTTGCAAGTTTTTAAATATTTTGGAAATGTGTACCTCTTATCCCCTGTCAAAAAAAGCATTTGCTTGATACATACTGTGATTGTACCCTGCCAAATTGCAAAAAAAGTTGTGCGAAGAGGAAATGCTGGAGTCTTCCGTGTAGCTTGATTACAACACAGCCCAGTATAGCTTAGTGGAGAAGCCAGGTTACACAAACATGAGTTGAAAAATGCAAATCTTGGAAATGCTTGGCTCTGGTTGTTTTAATTGCAGTACTCTAATGATGGTTGGTGACTTCTGTAGATTGAAATAACTGAGTTGCTCCAATTATAGTTGATGGTAAAAACCAAGTGGTTTGCATGCAAAGGAGTAGTTGGTTTGCAAGCATTATTTAGATGCTGTTCAACACAGTGGAAGAGGGAAGAGAGAAATTTTCAGTGGAATTCTGCAAGTAAATCATCTTTTGTGCCTTTGAAATTCTTCCAGCCTTCCCTTTCTGCTGTTTTAATTCAACCAGGTTAGGAGAGAGTAGTTATAACAGCCAGCCATTGCACTGGGTGTAGAATACGAGCTAGTTGTGTACTTTTATGGGTACTTCAGGTTCCCAGGCTTATTGATCAGTGAGATCAAGGGTTTTTAGGGGCTGTTTTGGGAGGCCTCTCTGGACTTTACAAATGAATTTTTTTTTCATTTGTGCATGTGTTTTGATGGAGTCCCAGCACTTAAATGCTAGAACAGTAGAACAGAATTCTTCATTTATGACTAAATACCTAATTAACATATTTACTCGTATATGATAGCATACCTTGATCATCACGCCTTGAGAGATTGTCTGGCCTGTACTGTCTTCTAAAATTCCCTCAACTATACATTGTGGTGTTGTTATGGAGCACTGCTGTTCCTGTATCCCAGTGGTCTAGTCTGCTGAACAGCCCTGAAGCTGTGCTTACGTTTTCTGAACAAGCTCTCAACACATAAACGACAAGTTTAGTAATGTGAAAAAAATAGCATGAACAAAGGGCATTTAAAAAATAGTTCTTCTGCTTGTTTTTTTTTTTTTTCTTTTGGCCATGTGCCAATCATTTTGTGTGTGAATTTATTTCTTTTTCTCTCCTTCAGAATCCATGTCCAGAGTCCAGTGCTTCTTTCCTCTCCAGAATCACATTCTGGTGGATCACTGGGTAAGATCAAGATGATGCATAAAGCACTAGTTAAAGTTAGATGGCATTTTAGGATTCTGCTTTCAGAGTTAAATTAGCAATGATTCATGCAATAATAACTTTGGTTATTTTGCAGATAGATTAAATCGATTATTTTTTTCTGCAAATTTGATTAATCTGTTTTACTTCCTTTGTAGGGTCTTTGTAATTTTAAATGGTCTGGTACATATTTAGTATGTTTGCTGAAGGATTGTAATAAAATTTTCTTTGGGAAATGTAAGAAGGTAGAAATCAACTGCTGTATTTAGAAATTAAGGCATTCAGAACTGTTAGTTCTTTTTGTCCAGTAGGTTGTTCTTTTTTTTCCCTCATTAACTTTGCTTTAGTTGTGCTGTATGGTTTGATCATAACATGTGTTCTTGTGAATTAAAACACAAAAACATGTGAAGTAATACTGGGGTGTAGTTGTGGTTGGTACTTGGCTGGAGTTCCAACAAAAGCTAGATGAAAGGAATTGCATTGTAAAATTAAAGGCTAATAATGATTTAGAAACCTGGTAGGCAAGGGAATATTAATTCCCTGTCTGATTTTAAAATGAGATCACTTCATCCTTTCTTTTATTTTCCCTGAAAGTTGAATTCAGTGGCATATCCTGGATCCTTAAGGTATTTTGGTGTCTAATTCTCACAGTTAAGACAGGAGGATATATGTTTTAGCATCTGGACCTCTGTTGCTGCTGGTACTAACTCTTGCATGTGTTTTTGTGCTGACTCTGTTTTGGGGCTGCGTGTAAGGACCACTGTCTTATATCATACGTATACACACACATCTTTAGTGTTCTTAAATATGTAGTGCTGATTTTTTTCTAATGCAGGTTGATGGTTCAGGGTTATCGGAGACCTTTGGAAGCCAAGGATTTGTGGTCATTAAATAAAGAGGACAAATCAGAAGAGATCGTGCCAGGTTTGGCTAGAAACTGGGCAAAAGAGTGGGCAAAGACCAAGAGGTAAGTTCAGTTGTCCTGGCTGGCTGTTCTTCCAAGATGTGGAGGTTCAAAAGCTCAAGTTACTCAGCCTCTATTTAGAGGTGTTTGTCATCTATTATCGAAGCCTGCTTTTGTAAGGCCCAAGTGGTAGCTCTGTATTTGTCCTTCAGTGTGTACAGAAACAGGAACCAGGTAGGGTGTTGCATGTTGTCTTTATGAAGAACTGCATCAAGTTACCCTTAGTCTTTCATGATCCAAAGCTGATTATTGTTACTTTCGATGTGTGTGTGTTTCCTGGGGAGGGAATGTTCCCACACAGTGACACTTCAGCCACGCAACTGAGGAGCTTGGGCTCCCTCTATAGTTAGTGAAGCCTCAGGGGGGCAGTTCAAGGTGCAAAAGTGAGAAGCTTATTTCTTTCCTTTTGACTATATAGGGAGGCTGGGCATCTAAGCCAGATGACTAAAATTAGAAAGACTGCATGCCTGCAGTTTCCATCATACTTTTATCATCCCTTACTGTGGCAAATAGAAGTACCTTTTTGTTGAAGGAAAATTGCTTGCTTGCTTACATACTGTGTTTTTACATACAGCTTGTCCTCAGACAAGCCATATGTCATCTGGCATAAGCCAGATGTATGAAATGAATGTGTTCAGTCCATTGGCCATGACTTGGCATAAATCTGACTCAAACTTTTAACTCTGTGGTACAGTGAGGCCTTGATTTTGATGAAAATTCAGCATACTGGGTTCTAGAATAATGATGTCCTTTGCTCTTTAAGTTGAACACAGGTTATGGCCCTACTCCTCATTCCCCAGGGCAGACCTATGGGAGAGATTACAGGAATGTTAACTCTCCCTACAAAGAAGAACATTTCTGAAGGGCTGGTTCATTTAGCAATGGTTGTGTGATTAAAAAGATCTTTGACAGTAAAACCCAGTTAAACTATTGAGAAGGGCAATAAACAGCTCCTAAGCATCTCATTTGTATACTGTGCATTTTCCCAGTTAGCTTTATGCTTGAATAAAGGCTACATTATGTACTTACTCTTATTTCAGGCAACCATTAAACATGTTATACTCACCCAAAAAGCAGCAAAAATCAAGTGACTCAAATGGTGATGTGACAGAAGAGGCTGAAGCTTTGATTATAAAACCATCTCAGAAGAGCTCTGAAGCATCTTTATTCAAGGTGTTATATAAAACCTTTGGACCATATTTTCTCATGAGCTTCCTGTTTAAAGCTGCACATGATCTCTTGATGTTTGCAGGCCCAGAAATTCTGAAGTAAGACCCTATATACTTTATTATTGTATTAAAAGTATGTAGACATAGTTTAAAACGCACTGGTATTTCACTTGCCAAGGTGTTTTGCCTTTGGCTGGCTCAATGGGGAAGAGTTGTCATGCAAGTCAGAGACCAATCACACAATGATTTTGGTTCATTTGCTTTCAAAATATAACAGTGTGCGGTAAATGTTTGACTTTGTATGTTCCTTTCCAATACTAGGAAGGCCAGGCAAGAAGATAATCAGCAGTAGCAGGAGAGTTTATTTAATTCTAACCTGTATTGATTGTGGAACTACAAGTTACAGTACGTGAAGCAGGAGAGAGCTAAGAGGGTAGGAGCAGTTGTATTGCTTGAAGGTGAGAAGAAGTAAAACAACTGTAAGCAGTTGTATTTTAGCTGGAGAAGTGTGATACTTTTTGGTGTACCTCCAAGGGAATGCGGTACGTGTAAGGTATATGATACTTTTTGTTTTAAAGTAGTACACAGGAGAAGGGGGTGATGTTTGGTAGTGTAAAATGTTCTCCAATTTCTAAGAAGTTTGCTTAAGTATTTTACCCTAGTTTGGTACTTTGGGTTCTTGCATGACCCATCTAATGTTTAGAATAATCTTAAGGTTGTAACCCTGATGTTTCATTTTGATTTATGTTTACCAGGAGAGCTAATTCCTCTCTCCACAGATTGCTCATCAACTTTGTCAATAACAAAGCTGCTCCAAACTGGCAAGGCTACTTTTATACAGGGCTGCTGTTCCTTTGTGCCTGTCTTCAGACACTGATTCTTCACCAGTATTTTCATATTTGCTTTGTAACTGGAATGAGGCTCAAAACTGCTATTGTTGGTGTAATTTATCGAAAGGTAGGTGTTTCTTTAAATGTATAACAATACCTCTCAGTGACTGTGCAAATTCTTCACTTAAGTCTAAATAATTAAAGTAGTTAGGAGACTCTGGTAGGCTGATTCCTAACTCTTAATAGAAACCTTTAAGACAGAGCAATTTTCTAATTTACTAGTTAAAGTTCAGGCATCATTTTCTTCCCGCTGCCAAACAAGAAACCTTGTCTCTTTTAGGCTGGAGGTGTGAAACTGCTTCAGTTTGTGCAGAAATTAAGATGCCTCTATGTTTACAGCTTCTTTGGGGATTTAGCAGCAGTTCCACATCATCTTGGAATAAGCTGTATTACATTTTAGAAAGCTGTAGACTAATTGCTCTGTGTGAGAAAAATGTGGGATGAAAAGTGAAGATTGTGCTTCTTAAACTAAACAGCAAAACATGCAAATCCCTCCAAGCAGTAAAACCACCAACCAACCCTAACCCCAAAGGCTGCTTGTTGTCTTTAACTGTTAGTTTAAATCCAACTGCTTGCTTCTTGCATTTTGTAAGATGTCCAGAGTAAGCAGAATATGAAGTAGGAAAAGGATTGCTTGTAATTTTAAAGGTGAAGCTCTGTAAAGCGTTTGAATTCTGTGGAGAAAATAAAAATGAGTAGGTCTTCCTTCATGTTGCCTTAATTTTTGTAATTTTATTTTTATTCTGCACCTAGGCACTTGTTATCACAAATTCTGCTAGAAAGACTTCTACTGTGGGTGAGATAGTGAATCTAATGTCTGTGGATGCTCAGAGATTCATGGACTTGGCTACCTATATAAACATGATTTGGTCTGCACCTCTCCAGGTGATACTAGCTCTGTACTTACTGTGGCAGGTGAGTATTGCGTCTTGTTCCCTGTTTTGATTTTGGCATTGTGCTGCTTCCTACGGCCATAAGTACAGACAGCTGTTCAGACCACTAGAGGGTTTACAGCAGTGTGGAGAAAACGCTGTTTGGGTAGAAGCCATTCAAAGCTGCTTTTGTCACTGCCGTCAAAAGGAAGGCAGGAGGTTCTTAATTTGTGTATCTGAGTGGATGTGGGGAGGATGCAGATGGGAGCTCCTGTCTTTTGGGGACTGCAGCACCTATATTATCTCACTTTGTCACTTGATTTAAATGGAAGTGGTCTTGGTTCTGCACTCTGAGAGTCACCATATGAGATGCTTGCTGTTTATAATCCAGACAGTCAGTAAGCTGACTCTTCCCAGTTCTCACTGTCCATCAGAAAGATGATGAAATTCCCCAAGAAGTTGGTCATGCTGTTGCATGGGTCTTTAGTTCAGAAGAACAGACAAACCAGCAAAAACTGGAAAACATTAAAAGATCTCTGTATGTGTGTATAGATATAAACAGAGCAGTATATGTAGCTATAGATCTGTCTCTGTATGGGGGCTATATATGTATGTTTGTTTAAAAAATAAAAAAGAAACATCAAACCAAGCCCATTTTTGATCCTCCTCTTCCCCCAAGCTGTTCTTGAAAAGGCAAGAAGAGGTTGAAAAATTATTTCAGAATGCTTTTCTGTAGCATGTACAGTGGTTTGACCCAAGACTTAAAAAAAAAAAAATGAGTTTGAATAAATGTTTACAACTAAGTGCTTTTCAGAATTTAGGTCCTTCAGTCCTGGCAGGTGTGGCTGTCATGATCCTTCTGGTTCCGATAAATGCTGTGATGGCAATGAAGACAAAAACCTATCAGGTTAGAACCTTTATATATGCAACAGTGTGCTTTTAAGAAACATGTTCTGTTCTTTGACTTGTTCCTGAGGTTTGTCCTTTTAATTTTTTTCCCCTTCCTCTATTTATCCCTTAAAAAAAGGGGAGGGAAAGAAAGATCAGAGCTCTTGTGTATGTGGACTGAACAAACTCCTGCATATTTTGGCCTTTCAGCTTATGTGTATATAATGGTCTGAAAATTTTGCAGTAGTTAAGACCAAGGTAGCAGCTTAGCCAGCTTGATTAAATGCCCAATGATTGGTTTGGAATTAGCGGTTATTAACTTACTGCCTAAGAACTGAAGTGCAGATGTAAACTACTGTCTGCTTAGTGAGCTGTAATGAGTGAAATATTCACACTTGGAGGATGGTGGTTGCAGTGTTGTTGGTTTGTTTTGGGGTTTTTTTTTTGGTTTGGTGGTGGGTTTTTTTCCCTTGAATGGATGAGGAGGGAGAATTCTTAGTTGTTTCCTGGTTTTGGTCCCTAGTTGTTTTTATTCAGAGGGGATCAGTTTGTTACAGAGAGCACCCAGAACTAAATGTAGACTCACTCTCATGTTTTCTATTGCAAGAACTACTTCCAGCAGCCTCACCATGTGCCTTCTGGTACAGACTTCACTACGAACTGAATTTACTGAACGTCAGAAGAGATTGATCTATTTAAATGAAAATTTTTAGCTCTACATGTTCATCAAAATATACCACAGTATTTGGTTCCTCCATGGGAGAAGCAGGGGTATTTAGCCTGTCACAGCCACGCTGCCACTGGTAACAGCTCTCTGGGATAGCTGTACTGGTGCAGTCTACTGACTCTGCCTAGTGCTGAATCAGAACATTGTTTCAACTTTGCACTGCCCTCATTAAAATACTTTATGAAGATGGAAACTTTTGAAGAACCAGCGTTCTTATGGCTGAGTAGAAAGCTTTTTGCTTTAGAAAGCATTGATAGTGCTGAAAAAGATGAAAAACCAAATTTGGTCTAAGGTTAGATGGAAACTGCACATCACTGAAGCGTGATTCTAGTGGCTTATTTTTTTATCTGCATATTGTACCTAGGAGGAACCTGAGTCCCAGGGCTCCCTGATGCAGGGTTAATCCCACTTAAACCAGTGTCACAAATGCTTTGATCTTGGTTTGGATTTTTAGTTGCATGAAGCATTCTTTGAATTGGTTTAAAACATCTTATTAATTCTGCATATTTATTTGTTCAGATAGCATCTCAGATTTCCTGCTTGGGAAGCTAGTAAGCTTTTGATGATAATGAGGTAAATTTTGCTATTGCAAAATACAAAGCTTAGAACTTTGTGGTTCTGCCAAGCATTGTGCTCTGCTAATTATTTTTTTGCAATGTTGTTTTTAGGTGGCTCAAATGAAGAGCAAAGACAACAGAATTAAGCTGATGAATGAAATTCTCAATGGGATTAAAGTTCTGAAACTCTATGCTTGGGAATTAGCCTTCAGAGAGAAGGTATTAGAGATCAGACAGAAAGAACTCAAAGTTCTAAAAAAATCTGCTTACCTTGCTGCAATGGCAACCTTCACTTGGGTTTGTGCTCCTTTTTTGGTAAGTGAAACAAATGTAGAAGTCTGCTCTCCTTTCTGGAACCATGATTTCCAAGCCAATGCATGAGAACTTGTTTTGGTTTTGTTTTTTAATGAGTGGAAGAGTCAGAATGCCCTTTGCAGAGGTGGGAAATGGAACACTTAGTCTTCTACTTCTCTGTGAAGAGGCACTACTGTGTTCTTTGAAACTTAGTAACATCCAGTTGGATATATTCTAGAAGGTATTGGCCGAAGTATTTAAGAATAAAAATTTTCTCCGCGTCCTTCTCTATTTTTGGTGGTGTACTTGAAGATCCTAAGATTTCAATGTACTGTCAGATTTAGAAGAGGCTACTAATGAGCACAGTACCCTCCAAGTGGTAGCTGTGGCTGATGAGTAAAACTTCTTCTTTTTCAGCATCTTTCTGATAGCAGCAGGTCCTTAGATAAGAGTCCTTGATTGAATGGGACCTTGCGCACCAAGTGTACCTCTGGCTTTGGTTCTCCCAGCGTCTATTTAAAAAACATGTGGAGAGGTAAATCCATTGCATGCCCTGGGATTACTTCAAATCATATTTTTTAAAAAATCTTGATATTTGAAAACATCCCACTGTTTGTGTTTATCTTACATTTAAACTAATAAAAGGGAGAGAAGGGTGAGATAATATCAAATTTGCTTCAGATCCTATCAGAACAAGGGGCCATTGCTTTTATGTGCAGAAGCAAATAAAAGCCTTGACTACATTAGGATAAAATATGTGCTGTTCCAGTTGAAGGTGTTTAAGTGTACTTTCCAGTCTCGAATTCCTTTCCCACAAACATTTTTAGTGTTTACATTATGTTTTGGGCATGATGAAAGGCAGAAGCAGCAGTGCCCTGGGTAGGAAATATCAGCTGCATTCTTAAGCAAATGCTTTTCTAAAAGAAGTCTGAGCTAGTTTTAATGTAAATATATTATTAAATAAAGTTGCTAAATAAAAATCTGCAGGTGGGCTCCTTAATGCTGTTGTGTAGAGCCTGAGGAGACAGTTCGCCCAGCCAGTAGCTCTGTTTCAGCACACACTGTGAATGTGTTGGCAGTGGTCCTTGCCTCGGGGTGGGGGGTGGGGGGGGAGGTGTGCCTCTGGGGCAGAATCAGTACAGCCTGAAGTGTAAGGCTGCTGTTTAACATCCCGTTTCTTGGATATATGTTCTTCTGAACATCTGATTAAAGAATTGTTGCAAGTGCCTACCCAAAAGCACTTTAGACATGCAAAATTCCTTATTTCCTCTGCTCCGTCTGGCGTTTCCATGGCCAAGGCTCTTTAAAACATTGTTTAATAATGGTGTCAGGACACTATTCAGTTTGCGGTACCTCCCCTACTGCTGTGTGTGCTGATAAGGGTGTATTTCAGACTAATTGCTGGTAACACAAGATTGCAGACATGCTGCTTGTGAGGTTATTCTTTGGACCTGGCCTTGTTTTTGGTCTCTGTGGGAGGGCTTTCTTCCTGGCATAGGGTTGTCCAAACTAAGGACTGTACAAACAAGCTACTGTACCAGGCACAGCTGAGTCAGCTGCTGTTCAAACAACAATACATGTCTCCACAGCAGTCAGATCTTTAACAGAAATACTTATGCCTTCAATGGATGCTGTGCTTAGATGAGACTGTTACTTGGGCATTTGAGCACATTATTTCAAGTCTTGTGGGAGAGGGAATGCCAAAGGTTAGTCTACCTTGATTTCTTATTTTAAGTGGCAGTCTGTGGGAAAGAGTTGCTGGATCTTGTGATATACTGAGGTATTAGTGGTGTTACCATGGAAGAAAACATTGAGAAGGGAATATATCCAAAAGTGACATTTGGTTTTGCTTAGTTTAATTTTACTACAATTTAATCAACACATTTTAGAAAAATTTAAATAAGTGTATGGATTTTTTAAAATATTTTTATAGTTTATGATTGATGATAACAGTGGTTCAACGTAATTTTCTTGCTCAACATGGATCTTATGTTTTTCTGAAGTTTAAGCTTGTGAACTCTTTAAGTACCATAAGGCTTCATCTTTATAATGCAGTAACATTTCCAGTTTCTTGGAAAACAATCTGTCCATGATAAAGTGGGCTGT
Organism: Microhierax caerulescens; assembly: GCA_035590215.1. Classification (NCBI taxonomy): domain Eukaryota; kingdom Metazoa; phylum Chordata; class Aves; order Falconiformes; family Falconidae; genus Microhierax; species Microhierax caerulescens. Next base: position 35,378,588 of record JAVJGJ010000047.1, on the reverse strand, counting down.
ACTTGGAAATCTAGGGTTGTGGTAGTCTTTACAAAATGTAAAATGAGTTAGCATTGGGGTGTTTCTAACTTTTTCTGTCTATGTATGTTACTGATCCAGTATCTGGTACCACGGGGCTTGCCTTAAAACTGAAAGAGAGCAGCAAGAAAGACAAGTGATCATTTCTCTCCTTCCCTTTTCCTGCAATGTGACTGCAAATAGTCTGGAACATTTGTGGGTTTATCCTAACTGTATGAAGAAAGTGACACCATTCCAAGAGGAGCCATCAACTTCTTTTTACAACAATAGATTTACATCAAATGTTTGTTTTGCAGAAAGTGTTACCAGGAACAAGGAAGTTACCAGAAAATTACTCTGTCTTTGATTTGTAGACCTCTGATTCCATCTGTCAGACTGTATGACTCCTGAGTTAGTGGCTTTAAAAAAACATTGCCCTAACTGTAACCACTGCACTTTGTTTCAGGTTGCCTTGTCCACGTTTGCTGTGTATGTGACGATAGACAAGAACAACATTTTGGATGCTCAGAAGGCATTTGTTTCTCTAGCGTTATTCAACATCCTCAGGTTTCCATTGAACATGCTTCCTGTGGTTATTAGCAGCATAGTAGAAGTAAGTCTTCAATCATTAACAGGTGTTTCTGCACAGAAGTAGCCACTGGGTGGAAAGATGACATTCCTGTGCGTAGAGAATGTCCGCTGGTGAAATTCAGCCACCTCAGAAGGGGAGCTTTGCAATTCCTGTGTGTTAAGTGTTGTGCAAGCAAAATTGTCGATCCTGGTTATGGTGAATGGCATTCCTGAAATCAACTGTCTTTCCTGTGGTTTGAGAAGTGTGAGTTTGACTATGTAAGCAACTATGCAATGGATTTAAGGAGGGATTAGGAGTGCATAATAATGATGTAATGTATATGTGGTGCAAAACAACAAGCTCTTGAGTGTAATGAGCAGAGTATAACATAGTTTTGCATCCCTTTCCCATGCAGGCCAGTGTCTCCTTGAAGCGCCTTAGGGTGTTCCTGTCTCATGAAGAGTTAGATCCAGACAGCATAATCAGGGGTCCCGTCACAGAGGGTGAGTTTCTTTTCCTATTGAAAATCAGTGTGTGCAGGTTTTGGGTATCTTCACAGTGTTTCTTTTGCTTTCTTTGACAAAATTACTCCCTTTTGGTGGATTTCACTGATAAAATTTAGCCAGTCCCTGACTCCTGTGTCCAAACTACAGAATGATTGCATCCAGATACAGATGGTCGCTTCAAAAATTACTTGTTAGACTGTTTTAAGTGTAGCCATTTGAAATTTGTAGGCAGTTAAGAAAATGATAATTAATGCTGTGCCAAGCCCTGGCATTTTTGAGAACAATAGTGTAACACTTCAGTATCTTTGAAGAAAAAGGTTAAGTCCCGGTTTGGGCAGATGCCTCTACATTCTGTTTTGTGCAAAGAGTGTTACGCCCTGTGTTTCTCCCACTGTATCCAGTGTTGCTGCTTTGGTTATAAAGAGCGGTTTAGGACATAGATGTGAAGGCAGATCTACTGAAAAACTAATACAAAACAAAACTTGACTGTAACTACGTCAGTAATTTCTAAATGTTTTTTCTTACTTCCTTTTTACAAAGATAGTGAAATCCCCATCACTGCCTGTCATGCAGTTAGCTGAGCTCTATCATTTTAGTCACTTGGCTTTTGGCTGAGCAGTCATCTGCTGTAGTTTTTTTATTTTCTAATTTTTTTTCTTCTCCATCTTCCTTTTGGGAGTATCTCCTCCCTTTCTTAGCTAGTAACTGTGAATACATTGGTCACAAATCTTTAGTGTGGTTTTATTTTTTGGGGCTTTTTTGTTTGTTTGGGTTTTTTTTGTTCATAATGTGTTTTACTGGCATACTAATGTAAATACATACCTAGGTTAAGTACTTATTGCATACTTGGTTGAATTAGGAGTGGTATATTTTGAGCTGTTGCTGTAAAAATCTACAGGTGCCAGTACCATACAATGTTTCACTGAACAGTATTTTTGGGGCTTTTTTGTTTGTTTGGGTTTTTTTTGTTCATAATGTGTTTTACTGGCATACTAATGTAAATACATACCTAGGTTAAGTACTTATTGCATACTTGGTTGAATTAGGAGTGGTATATTTTGAGCTGTTGCTGTAAAAATCTACAGGTGCCAGTACCATACAATGTTTCACTGAACAGTATTTTTGGTCAAAGTTATTTTATTTGGTGGTTTGACTTACTTTGCCCTATTATTGTAGTAACTTGGCTTCACAGGTGGAATTGGCAGCTTAGCTGATGCTTTCATTGAAGAACAATTCAGATTGAGGCTGCTAGTTACTTGAACAGGCTTTGCAGTGCTGCAGTAGAGTTGCTGGGTAAAGGAGGAAGGATGCAGCTGAGTAGGTCAGGGTCTTTGTATAGTTGACATTCACGTACCTGCTGGTTACTAAGTGGAACCTCAGAACCTCTGCTGCTGATCTATTCAGTAAAAGCAGAACAAGAGATTTTGGTAAGGAGTGGATGGTGGTTCTGCTGGAAAAGTAGCTTTTATACCTCTGCATGGATGTGCGTAGATTGATTTCTGTGGTGTGAATCCAGAGCATACAATTTAGCTGCTTGCACTGGCACTTCTATAAATATGATTTTTTTCTATTTGTTAGCTGAAGGATGCATTGTTGTAAAGAATGCAACGTTTAGCTGGTCCAAAAATGATCCTCCTTCACTGAACAGGTAAGAATTGCTACCCTTCATTCTGCTCTGTAATCTTGCTGCATCATTAATGATCTGTATTTGAATTATAAGATCTATATGCAGAAGAATTTGTTGCTTTAAAGGAACAGATCAAGTTACATCTATTCTATACCTTTGTTTTTAAACCCGGGGCTTCATGAACTAGAGGGATTTACCGAGTATGTTGTATGTATGGCGTGTGTAAAGGGGCGTAGCGAGGGGTACAACGGGAGGCGAGGAAGGCTCAGAGCCGAGTCGAGCTGTGCGCTGTAGGGGGGGTGAGCGCCACCTAGAGGATGCGGCCAGATTAGCCTCGTGTTTGCGCTAGGTCCTCGGAGTCTTCCTTGTACAATCGTATTCTCGCTCACTGTAGCCGTCACTGATTCCCGTGCTGCGGAAAGCCAGTGAAAAACCTTGCACGTGGTATGACTAACAGAGTAACTGGGGTGATGCATCTACAAGTTGCGTCTTCCCCGTGCCCTGTCTCCTCCCTTAATTTTGGCTGTTCTTTTTTGGGCCTTAAATTGCATTGTCTTTGGGACAAGGATGCTGTTTGGGAAGCATCCATTGGTATTTACATTTGTGTTCACAGAGCGTTTGAGGGAAATACTGGACAGGTTGTGTCACAGTGGGTTTTTCCTTTCTTCCCCTTTTCACTAATTACATATTGCAATACTATGTCCTATGTATGAGGAGAGCTGGGTGCTTTCTGAATGAGAGATTTGCATTTTCAAGCGTTTCTGTGCTGCGTCAGCATTTGCAGTGAGCATTCCCATTGCATCTGGCTTTATATGGGCTGTTCAGTTGGCTGTTTAACTACTGGGATGTGTCAGCAAGCAAGGCTGAATTATGTGCACTTCATTTCAGCATTAATTTCACTGTTCCTGAAGGCTCCTTGGTAGCTGTTGTTGGTCAAGTTGGCTGTGGAAAGTCTTCATTGCTGTCTGCATTACTGGGGGAGATGGACAAAAAGGAAGGCTACGTTGTTGTCAAGGTGGGATGTCTGAAGAATTGTTCAGCAATTTGTGGGTATTGCCAGAGGGATTCTAGACTTCCAAGTGGCATGAAGAAGGGAAGAGACAACTTTTCAAAGGAATGTGGTTTTTTATTATGATTTCCTAGCAATACTTTAGCTTGCGCTCTGTGTAGTTGCCTGTTAAGCCTCAACCTAACAACAGTCTGTTGGTTTCAGATTTAGCCAAATAGACAGAATGATAGAGATCTCAAAGATAAGTATTCTGGGGAGTCTTGTTAGCAGCCAGGTATGAGGTGGGGAGACTATTATACATGCTCCAGCCCGGGGAAGAGCAGTATTGGTTCATGCCTTCTTAGGTGTCAGACAACTACAAGGAGAGAGGGTACACCTGGATACCTAAACATGTGAAAAGCTGCTCCTGTAGTTTGTACTTTCTTAGACATCAGAGTTGCACAGAGCTCACAGAGGGCAAATGACCTGGAAGTAAATGAGTAAAAAATCCTTGTTTTGGTTTTTGCTGCTGTTGTAATATATGGAAAGAGGATTATTTTAAAAGTAAAACAAATATGTTGCATTTAAAAAGAATGTACATTTGATCATCTCCAAAATTGTTCTGGAAAAATAAAGTAGGTGAGGTCTGAATCAATGACTATTTGTGCAGAAAGAAGGCAGAACTCATCTTCAAAGCAGAATACTTTGCAGTAGCTCAGTGTCTTCCTTTAAACTGACTTTTTATATAAAGATGACTCCCCCGACTTTCTGCAGAAATCTCTTGGCAGGGATGCATTTGATAAACACTTGCATTCCAGGTTTAATTGTTTTATGCAGAACAGAATTTATAACTATATAAAGGAACTAATGACTTTTGACATTCAGTAATTGTGCATATTCTTGAAACAAATGTTTCCTCCAAGTTTAAGTTAGAGAATGATACTTTGTTTGAATTCCTTTGTATGCTACCAACACCTTTTGTTACCTCACTTGGAGAGTGGATTAGAAGAATAACATTTTAGAGGAGGGCGTAGTCCAATAACTACTTTGTGCAGCTTTGAAATGAGCATAGGCAGCTTGTGAGGTGATTAGCACTGCCTGCCTCACAGAACCCTGCTGTGCTTTGACTTTGTGTGGAGACTTAAGTACTGATTAAGGAACTTCATTTTCCTTGCAGGGCTCAGTAGCCTATGTTCCTCAGCAAGCCTGGGTCCAAAATGCAACTCTGGAAGATAACATTCTCTTTGGAAGGGAGAAGAATGAGAGCCGGTACAAGCGTGTGATTGACGCTTGTGCACTGCTGCCTGATATAGAGATTCTTCCAACAGGGGACAAAACAGAAATAGGAGAAAAGGTACTTTACTTTAAATGCCCACTCTCTACCATAACAGCGCTATTGTTTGTAGTTAAGGCCATATGACTTTTATTTTACTTTATCTTAACGTTGTATTGAATTTAAAACACTGAGAGTAGCAATCCTCTACAATAAGAGGCAGACTTGGACAGTATGTTTTTCTTGTCTTGAAGCCTCAAAGGGGAGGAAACCTGTCCTCAATTACAAATGAAAAATCATCTTGCAATGACAGTTTTTAATTGTCTCTAAGTTGCCATGGTCATAGAGCAGAAAAAAGGTATGGAAGCAGGAAGAGAAGAATCTTCTGAACACTTAGCTTCCTTTAAAACAAGCAAACAACACCCCACCCCAAAAAAACCCCAGCCACAAAACCAACCACCACTCCAAACCTGGCCCTTGGCTGCAAAAAGGTGGATGATGTGGGATTTAGAAGCTCGCACAGATGTTGTAGTGCTCTGCTATGGGAGTAGGACCAGGTGTCCCCTGACCACCTGGCCAGCAGGGTATGAGTATGTAACCTGCTCAGCATTCTGCTAAGCTGACGTTGGCCAGAAGACAGACAGGTGCTTTGCAAGCTGGCTAGTTACAGGTATGGTGTAGTGGCCAACTGACAGTCCTGTATTCAGTAAAGGGTGCAGCTTTATCCCGCTTGTTGATCAGTGGGCCAGCCCAACTGCAGAGTGTGAATTAAGTTTGTTTATTAAATCAGAAGCAGCACTGCAGAAATACAGCTGAGAAGAGTAGCCTCTGAATGTGCACTCTGGGTAGGTCAGTCTGGGTGAATTGCTTTACAAGACTAGTAAATGGGGTTTTCTTGTTGTGTTTTTTTGGTTTTTTTTTTTTTGGTTTTTTTTTTTTTAAACTAGCTCTCGGTGGTAGTGAGAAAACTTAATAGATGTACTTCCTTCCAGGAGGATTTTGACTGTGCATATGCTGTTGTGGTAGTGAAATTATTTGTGATGGAGATCTATTTGTACAATGATGAAATTTCTCTAATTTGCATAAACCATGTATGACTTGTGTCTTTCACAAACTGGAGTAAGACACCTCTTTTCAGCTGTAAATAAAGGATCATATTTTCTTGTTTCCCCAGGGTGTGAATTTGTCTGGAGGACAGAAACAGCGAGTCAGTCTTGCTCGGGCAGTTTACTGTAATGCAGATGTCTATTTATGTGACGATCCCTTATCAGCTGTTGATGCTCATGTTGGGAAACATATTTTTGAAAAAGTTATTGGACCAAAAGGAATCCTGAAAAATAAAGTATGTCATAATGAGATACTTGTCTCTAGAGAACGGTTTGTTTTTCTTTGCTGAGTTCAAATGATTCCAAATTTGTCAAGTTGCATATTCAGAGTTTTGTTTCAAACATCTGAAAAATGAAAGGATCCTTCTGAGATTATTAGAGGATTTTTATAAAACAGAGGTTTTATAATGAAATGTGCTCTGGTGTCTGTAATTCAGAATTCTTTGATGGAAAAATCAAGACAAGAACAGTAGTTTTTCTTAAAAATGCTGCATGCTTGTCCATAGTTATTACTGTATTATACAAGAAGTTAAACATCAGGCGTAGTAGTTGAACCTTTGTATTTACTATTTTGAGATGTTAGAAAAACATATCTTTTTTTCCTTTATATTTTTTTTTTTCTCCCCCAGACACGGGTTTTGGTAACCCATGCTATCAACTATCTGCCTCAAATGGATACAATTCTGGTAATGTCTGATGGAGAAATCTCTGAAATGGGCTCCTACCAGGAGCTGCTGAAGCAAGATGGGGCTTTTGCTGAGTTTCTTCGTACATATGCTAATGCTGAACAAAGCATGGAGAACAGTGGTAAGTTTACAAATAAATTCTCTTGGGATAAGCTGATGTGTGCATGTTACAGTAAAAATATTAGCAGTCAAAGGAAGGTTCAAAGAAATTACTGTTTCTTGTGATAAACCTATAGAGGTGCTTATTTCTTGAGGGCGTTGAAGGTTATGAGATTAAATACACATATTTTCTTATAACTTAGGAAAATGTGGAGCAGATCTGTAGTAAAATTCTTCTCACTTAAAGCAAAAAGCAGGTGGCTGTGAGATCAAGTAAAGGCCAGCTGGGGTTTAAATACACTTCCTGTGCTTATTAGGATGTGGCATCTTTAAGCAGATAATTCCTTTGGAGATGAAGAGGTGGAAGCAACAGCTCATTTCTCTAGCTGATGTCCCTGATCCCTGCTTCTGCTTTACAGAATAGCTGTAGAGCTGCACTGATAGAGGAGTATACGTAAGAATATTTTTTTTTTACCTGTGGACAGTTGCAGTATTGGATTTTAACAGGGGGAATTAGCCTCTTGCCTCTAGCCTGTTTTCTTCAGCGTCTTTCCTGTGGTCATTTCCTGACACTCCTCCATATGCTGATGACTAAAAGTATGAGGAGTGCTTGCACTGCGCTGACCAGTGAAGTTGTTGGCTTTGCACTTGAGGCCTGTTTGGTAGCAAATTCCTGCTGCTGAGTGCTGCAGAGCAGCCTCTCCAGAACAAGGAAGGGATCAAGGCTGCTTTTCCCTTCATCTTCCATTTGGAAAACCCTTGGTTCCCACCCATTCCCTAGAGGGAAAGCAGAGACATTTTTTTAGTCTTCTTCTCGCGTGCCTGTCCCAGGGAAACTGAAATGGCGCCTCAGCTGGTTGCACTGATGGAGCTGTGAAGCCTTAAAGAGGTGTTGAAAGGTGCCTTTGGCAGGGGGCTGCTCCTGATGTTCACCTGGAAGTTCTTTGCCAGAGGGCTCTGACAGGCTGCCTTATTCTCTGAAGCTGTCCTCTACTATCCAGGCTGGCCGCACAAACTGCCCTTGGAGGCTGTGAACAAGCAGTTTGTTTGCTGGGTGTGCAAGGTGGCATCTTCTCCTGGCTCCATCTTATACATCCAGCTGTCCCTGATGGGGACTTGGGTTTGGGTGTTATGTATGGAGCTGAGGATCAAGGGCAGGATGTCCTGCTGTAGCTAGCTCTCCTCTTGGAAAGGTCGCTTGGTATGTCTCAGTTGTTACTTTGCAGACTGGGATGCTGGGTTGTGTGGATGCTGGCTGTACACAGGGAGTGCTTTATGGGTAGGGTCTCCCACTGAGAAAAGCACTGCGGGAAGAGGTTTTATGGAATCAGAATCAGGCTAACTTTGGTGTATTTTCTGTAGGTTCTTTGGGCACAGTCAGACTTGTTGCAGTCTTCAGTGTACAAGATTTCTGGAGACAAATAAACTTTCTCTGCACTTCCCTGGGGAGTTAATAAGTTGACTTGTACAAAATTTGCCCCCTTTTAATAGTCTTGTTCTTCTAGTCTTTTGTCTCCTTCCCTTTCCAAGTACACGGTAGGTTTTGAAGTCCTTTACATTAAACTAGGTTACTTTACTTTCCTGTTGAAATAGTGAATCTTCTTTTGGAAGATGAGTCAGGACTTTATAATTCGCCATGCTTCTCTGCAGTTGTCTAATAAAAGGCACTTTTAACTTCAGTGTGACCCTGGTGATTGAGAGAGGATTGCTGTATCACAGGGTTGGCCTCTTTTGCAGCAGACCTGTTTCTGGGTTTTGGTCCAGTGATCTTCTGCCAACAGTAAAAAGTGAAAAATAGGGACATTGCTTATCTGATTCACAGGGATGATATTAATATTTATCAGATATGTGAAAATCACTAAATATAGTTAAAACTCACAGGTCCTTGGATAAACAGAGTAACCCGTGATGGGAGTCAGTCTGAGCTAGCTGGAGGACATCTGTGCACCCACTTGAAAAGGGAGGCTCTCTTATGTCTGAAGCTACATGTTGGCAGCCTGAAAACACTTAAGCTGGAGCAAAATAGAAAACTGTGGATTGGTGCTTTCTGGCTGGAATACATCCTGCTTCTGCAAGGGTGAGAAGGCCTCTCTTCCTGCCCAGCCTCTGGGGTTTGGCTGCAAGTCTGCTCCCCATTGCCTCCCAGCCCTTCTCTCCCATTGGGATTCCTGAGGGTTACCTGCGGTGTGCTTGCTGTCCTGCTGCCTTTCTCATCCACAGCTTCACAGTGTTCCTGCTGGGTGTGGATGCTGTGGTTTAACCCCAGCCAGCAACCCAGCACCACGCTACTGCTTGCTCACTCCCCCCTCACCCAGGGGATGGGGGAAAGGAATGTAAAACTTGAGGGTTGAGATAAGAACACTTTAATAAGTAAAGCAAAAGCTGCACATGCAAGCAAAGCAAAGCAAGTAATTCATTCACTGCTTCCCATGGGCAGGCAGGTGTTCAGCCATCCCCGGGAAGGCAGGGCTCCATCACACGTAACGGTTACTTGGGAAGACAAACACCATAATGTTGGATGTCCCCTCCTTCTTCCCTCGTTCCATAGGGTATGGAACACCTCTTTGGCTAGTTTGGGTCACCTATCCTGGCTGTGCCCCCTCCCAATTTCTTGTGCCCTCCAGCCCTCTGGCTGGCAAGGCCCAAACCTCCAAAAAGCCCTTGAGTTAGTATAAACATCACCCAGCAACAACTGAAAACACCAGTGTGTTATCAACATTGTTCTCACATCAGAGCCAAAACACAGCGCTGTGCTAGCTACTAAGTAGAAAGTTAACTCCATCCCAGTCAAAACCATGACAGTGGGGAAAATTCCTCACTCCAGAAAGCTGCTCGTGTGTGAGCTCCCCCTTCCCCAGTGTCCTACTTGATGCAGAAGGCAGCTACAAGGGTGGCAACAGTAGCTGCTCAGAGTGCCCATTCAGTGCTGCTGCTTTCAGCTGTGGGTACATGAAATGGAGGTCTTACTGTTTCTATGGTGTGTCATCTTCTCTGAAGTAACTTGGAACTACATGTAAAATAACCTACCAGGCTGTATAAAAAGCATCCAGATTCTTCTTGCTTTTAGAAGTTGTTACATTCTCTGGCACTTCAGTGTGGCTGATTTGCTGATGCCAGTACTACTTCTGCCTATGCAGACTGGTCTGGAGTCATTAGATGTGCCCTTGACCCCTGGGAGTGTGTTTCTTTTTTGGTGTTGTGTGTTATCTTCCTCCCCTGCCCTGATTTGTAGCTGTTGCTGCAATACCTCTTGCTGTAGAGACAGTAAATAGCTTAAGATTAGCTTTTTTATGACTGTTTTCCCTTGTCTCCCATACAAACTAATATAGTAGATGTTAATTTTTATTTTAACATGTGTGAGGGTTGAGGTTTTGTTGTTTTTTCCAAATGGCTTCACCATAAACTTTCGATTGTCCGTGAAAAGCCTGGAGATATTTTTAGTGTTCGTAGGGAGTAAAAGTAGCTCCACGGAAGTACAACTGCACCATAAGGTTGAAATATTTTTCAACTGTCTGGTTCATCTTTAGTCTTGGCTGCAGTACCTGAAAGATACAGATGTACAGTACAACTAGCAACTCTAAATCTGGCTTACGTTGTGTGGGCTGTGCTTCAGATTGCTGTCTCCCCATTTGTCTGACTTTGTAGTCAGATAAAATGTTGAAATACCTTCCAATGGCTACTCAGTTAATTTTTTTGCATGAGAATTGTCAGCACAACAGGCTTACTCAGTTTTAGTTTGTAGGGAAAGAGGAGTGAAAGTACTCTGAGAACCAAGGGTCTGGACTGTGAGGTTTAGTTCAACAATCTGCTTATCTTGAAAGGAAGTGCCTTGATCTGTCACTTGTAGCTGTTCAATTGGAATGTCTTTGAATGTATTTAGTTTTTGTAGACTCAATTCCCCACATTCCAGTTGCTGTCCTCTACAAAGTAGAAATGTGCTCTCTGGAAAAGGAGTAAGATTTGGAGAGCCTTACTTGCTTGGCCTCTGTATAAATTGCTTCCCAATTGTAGCAGCAAGAAAAAAAAAGGATTTATTTTTAAAGTGCTGAATTTGAAAGGAAGAAAGCTTTCTTGCTGAATAGCTTTGTATTATACACTAGGTAGTAGTGTGTACTTCATAATAAAAATTAATTCTGCGTTATGGGTTGGGTTTTCATACCTGCAAGGGAAGAGCATTGTGCCTTCCACAATCAGCACGGCCCCCCAGCGAAGCCCAGCACACCTGTATGTTGTGGCTGTGCTTCTTTCTAACATGAAGCTGAACTGAGCTTAGTAGCAGTGTTGGATTGTCAAGATCGCTTGTGTGATGCCTGTAGCAACGGTTCAAGTGCATTTGCCTTCTGTGGAGTCAAAAAGAACAGAGTTAAATATTGAGATGCGTTGGCTCTTTTCCAAATGTTGTGGAGTCCAGACTAGAGTGGTAATACAGGAAACACCTGTATGCATCAGGTAATAATCTGACTTCCTCCTAAATTCATTTTCCTTTTAGCAAAATTCATCCCTTCCCTTTCTCCCTCCTTAAGTAAGAGCTGTTTGCAGCCTCTGCCCCAATGGCAGAAGCAAATATTGATTCAAGATGAGCGCTGTTAGGGTATCAAGATGCTTGGGAGGGTGAAGTATCTCATGATTTCTTACAAATCTGTCTGTGCAGGATGATGACTGTGGACTACACAGTAGATGGAACTAAGTAAACCTGTGCTACCACAGCTCTCCTCTCATTGCAGTTGCACAACTAAAGCAAGGCAGGATAGCAGAGCTGTGGGAGGAGACACTTAGCCTTGTGGACAAGAGTTGCCACTCTGAAAACACAATGCTTTGCAGCTTTAATGTTAAGGTCAGGGTCTGTCTTAAGATTCTTGAAAGAAGTCACTTCCCCACCACTGGGGAAAATGCATATGGAGTTCCTTGTACATAGTGAGGTATTTTTCTGTCATTGTCAATACGAGGCCACTTTAGAGTCTGCTTTTTCAGTTCTCTCTTTGTTAGTGCATATCTTGAAAGAAAGGAAGTTTCTTGGTTGTTCACAGCCATCTGATTTGGATTTTTTTCTTTTGGCTCAAGGTTGTCTCTTTTTGACCGTGTATGAGGCTTGGGATTAAAAAGAGGTCTGTTTCAGCAAATTTGATCCAGCCTCAGGCATTTATGGTTTTGTGGTTTAAGTTGTGCTAGTTGGATGAGTTTGTGTTTGAAAGGATTGAAGATATTGGAGTGTGTTCTGGAAAATGTTAATTATATATACTTTTAGACTCAGATCCTTCATTAGAAGGAACGATTCAACCTCTGGAAACAGGTAACTGCTTTTTTGCCATGTGGCTTTATATTAGCGCTTATGTTGGAGTAATATAAGTAGCTGCTGTTCACTTACAAGGGAGTGAGTTGTTATTAGAATAATTTTGGCTGCTCAGTAGAAGGTATCTGCTTGGTTTGCATGGTACTTGCTTGCGACTGCCACAACAGTTGGTGTGTCAGCTTACAGGTAACTCATCATCAGCAATTCTTTATCTCAAACAGTTCCATGAGGAAGCTTTAAATAAACTTTAAAGGTGCACCCTGGGCTTAGGGGTGTACCCAGAGAGGCATCATTCAGGATTTGAGCCCCTGAAGGTTGGTTGGTTTTTTGTTGGTTTTTTTTTTTTTTTTCCTCATTTGTGTAATTCAGTACTTCTGTATTCAGCAGCATTTCCCTTTTATAATTTTTGGATGCATTTTTCAACAGAGCCCTCATTATACCCTAGGTGCACGCGCTAGATTTGCTATGCCAGTCTTGAGCATTTTTTGTTCTCAAGAGGTAAATGCAGTATAATCAGGAAATCTTTGTAGCTTACAACATGAAATCAAATTTAAGAGCTATTAGGGGATGATGGTTTATTTGTGGTTTTGTTTTGTACATGTGGGTTTAGAACTTCAGCGATGCTGTAAAGCAATATGATGCTGGAATGCTTGCTGGTTTTCATATGGGGGCCTTTCAAAAGAAATGCTGTCAAGTGCTTAGAATAACCAGCAGTCCCATATTGGTTTGCTGTCATTCATGACAATGAAAGTAAGAACCAAATCTTTGGAACTTTTAACTTTTTCACATTTTCTGCTTTTTTCTGCTTCTAGACCACACTGAACAGTTTAGCTTTGGGTTTTTGAAGTAATGAACCTGTGTTTAGTTTGCAGACACAGGGGAGAACAGTTTTTTGTATTCAGGCAGTCCACAGTGTATTGATGAACTGTTTTATACATATATTTTGTTTTAGTATAAAAACATTAAAACTTCAGACTCTAGATCTACACAAATTTTCCTGCGTATCTTTTGACTAGATGCAGGTGAACTTTTTTGTTTGCCTAAACTATGCATAGCTGCTTTAAAATGCAGAATTCTTTTTGTTACAAGTTCTGAATTAACTTTTGTGCATAAAAATAGAGTTCAGTTTACTTGACAGTTAATTTTTTTAGGGAGTCAGTCATTTGGTTTGTGTTAGGAAAATGATGTCATAACTTGAACCTGGAAGTTTTGCTCATGGCACTGTATTATACTGAAACAAGTTGCTCAGAGAAAGCTTAATATTTCAAGCTGACGGATTTTATGAAGTGTTTTAGACAGTTGTCTTGTGTGTGCTGCATCTTGTTACAAATGGGATGGTGTGGGATAATGAATTTTTTTTTTCTATGAGAAGTGTCATTCATAGAAAGATGTCTTGCTTAAATTAATCTGATTCCTATGGTTATATAAAAGCATCAGGCTTTTGCATGTTGCTTCCTGCTCAATTTTGCAGGAAGACTCAAAGTTTTAAGAGCACGTCTGCTGTTCTTAGCAGCTTCATTCCATCATCTACTAGAATGTTTTCTCCTTGTGTTCTAAAATGAAAATAATTCATTTATAGTTAGCTGTGTAAAAGATGTGGTTTGGAAAGGAGTGGGAAGAGAGTTTTTTTGCCCCACAGAGTACGTCATGGTGTGACTTGGTATTGTGCTCTTAACGTAAAGTATGGCCTTATAATTACATTGCATCATTATTACTGACCTGCCTTTGGTAGAAAACTAGAAAAATAAGCGTTCCCTGTTGTGACAATTAATCCTGGTGGTGTGGAACTAAACTGATTTGTTTACCTTGTCAATTAGTACCTGTAAATATTTACTTGTGTTCCCTGCTGTGTTTGCACATTGGAACTGCACCCTGGCATTTAGGATTGAAATGGAACCTTTCTCTTGCTTCACCTTACCATTTTCATGTTTGCTTTTTCACTCCCCCAGACACAAATAGTCCATCTGGAAAGGAAGGAAAGCCTACAGAAAATGGAGTCCTTGTGAACGAAGCCCCTGGAAAACTGATGCAAAGGTGTGCAGTCTCTTCTTCTTCCTGGCTCTCTAACTTGGTTGTGAACAAATAATAATTCGGTGTTTATGGTATTAGAGGAAAATGTGTCATGCTGGATTCAGCAGCCTGAGAGAGGCAAGGCTGCTGCTGCTCCATGGCTCCGGCTCCAACAGTAGGAGGGCTGAAGATGTACTCCCAGCAAACGTGCTGGAGTATAAATAAACACCACATATATACGTGGCCAATCAAAAAGATCATGGGCACTTAGAGCACTCACACAAACACAACACCAAATGGCCTCATCCTGTTCCTGTCTCTGGCTGAAAAGGATGGAGGTTCACTAGTGAGAATATATTATATTTGTATGTACCAAGTGGACATCTCCAGTAGCTGGGCTTAGACGCTTGGTCTGCCTATTAGCTGCCCCTGGATCCCAGTCTTCCCAGTTGCTAGCACCTGGGCATGTGAACTTCTGAGGCTGCAACCTCACTCTGGCTGCTGGTACAGAGTCTGCTCACGCAGAACTCTCATGCTGTTCTTTCCTTGTGAAGAAATTACTGAGTTGTAGCGAGGTACTGTGAGTTTGGCTTGCATAAAAGGGAGAGTATTGTATTGGCTAGTCCAGCTTTCATATGCTTTCCCAAAGCTGCTGCATTTGTCTGCTGCCGGAAGGGATGAAGTGCCAAGAACACCTTTACTATGACCTAATGCAGCTGCAGTTGTGCTTCAGAAAGGCCAAAGGCAATCACTGATTATACCTTCCCCAAACCATCTCATAGTCTATGACTTATTCTCATGGTGCTCTAGAGAATACTGTACTACTGGAAGCTAATGAGTGCCTGGGAGTAAAATTGCCCATTTTGACGCCAGTGCAGGTACCTTTTTTGCACTTCAGTAGCTGCAGTGTATATGATGAGATAGAGTTTGTAAAGGCTGATGTTGGTGATGGCCAAATGTTTTTCTTTTTGATGTTCGCGCAACCGAGACTACTTTGGCGAGCTAGCCTTTTACTTTTATCTGAGGATGGGTACTTGGGAACTGAATGTCATCAGGAAGGGTTAGGAGTGCACTCTGAAGGGAGAAGGGAAACACTAGTAACCACTGTTACAAACCTGACAATGACTGGTTAGGAGATGGATTATCACCATAGTAATGTAAGTCACTAACTTGAAGCTGTGAACTGTTGAAGTCTTTGAAGTAAACACCTGACCTGTATCATGCTAAGACTGAAAAATAGATGTCTTCAAACAGGCAACTCAGTAACTCTTCAACATACAGCAGAGATGCTGGGAAGTCACAGCACCAGAGCAGTACAGCAGAGCTGCAGAAGCCACTTGCTGAGAAGAATTCCTGGAAACTGACAGAGGCTGACACAGCAAAGACTGGAAGGGTAAGGTCTCCCATTCCTGCTTCCTGTGCCTTCTTTCAGTTTCAGAAAAGTCCAGTGTTCCCAAGAAAATAGCTTTTGAAGGCTGTGCAACTGGCGTGAGAAAGGGCTGAGTTCTTGGACTTGCTGCTTGTTGTGTAGCACTTCATGGAAGTGTTGCTGTGCCTTCTGCTCCCACTGCTGAGCCTCAGGTTTGCCTGCGGAAAGAGTGCTGACATCAAAACTTTTGTTTAAGATGATGGGCCTGACCACATCAAAGTTTAAAAGAAGAAACTAAAACATTGCAGCTTTTTCTTGGAGGGAGATTATGACAAATTAGGTGACTTAGTGAAATCTGCCCTTCAGCGTAAAGAGCTGGAATTGACTCAGATGAATTTAAGCCAAGTTTCCACTGCAGACACAAGTATCTAATCCCAGGATACCCAGGGCTTTCTGAGAAACCTGAGAGTGAGGTTCCTGGGAAAATGGCAGTTACACCTCCTAGCAGCGTTGCTTGAGTCCTCTGGTTAAAGATAGATCATAGGATACAAGCCATGTGGATTTAATTAAGGGCTATTTAATCTTGTGGTAAAAAGAGTGCGCCAAAACCTGGAACTCCTCAGTGAAGTTTTTGGCTTTGCCACTGATGCTTTGCGTTACTTTAGGCAGCTTTCTCCCTACTGTTCCCTTCCCTTGAATGACAACAGAAAGATGATGTGTGCCTGCCCTGGAGGGATATTGGGTTTGGCACATCTCCATAGAACACTTTGCAGCTTGTGTTCCCAAGCAGTGGCTCTCTAGAGTGCAGCTGTTGTGGTTTTTTATGGCCTGATGCAAGGATAGTGACTTTAAATAGGCATTGAAGAAGGGGGAATTGCTGGTTTTGAAACTTGATCTGCAAAATTAATATTCGTTGGGGGGGGGGGGGGGCGGGGGGG
>JAVJGJ010000047.1:35348698-35362028 GCA_035590215.1 Microhierax caerulescens | reverse complement strand
GTTTTGAAACTTTATCTGCAAAATTAATATTGCTTCCCCCCCCCCCCCCCCCTTTCTGTCTTCAGGTAAAGGCAACAGTGTACTGGGACTACATGAAGGCAATTGGACTCTTTATCTCTTTCTTGAGCATTTTCCTCTTTATGTGTAATCATATAGCTTCCCTGGCTTCCAACTACTGGCTAAGTTTATGGACAGATGATCCTGTTATCAATGGGACACAGCAATACACAAATGTCAGACTGGGAGTGTATGGAGCACTGGGAATTTCTCAAGGTTTGCTTGGTCTTACCTATTTTAAGATTAGCTGGTTCAAAATGTTTCTAATGCTCTTGGTGACCTCATAACCCCAGAGTTGCAGTAGCAGTTTGTGTAAGAATTGAATGTGGATTTTGACAGAAAGAAATTTGAATTTTTTTTTTAAAAGGCAAGAAAACTAGCCTATAAAATCACTCAGTTAATGAATATAGTTTGCTTTCATGTGTTGAAAATGAGAACAAACTTTATTTGCGAGGACTGATGAGTGAGCAGTTGGTGGCAAAATGTCTGACCCAAGAAATTGCTCCTTAGCCTGTCAACAAACTGCGCTAGCCTGGTCTGCGGGGACGGTTTGTCATAGGAGGCTGTGGCTTTGCTGCCACCCTTGCAGCCACAACCTGCCTGAGCTGTTTGGGATGGCATTTCCTCCAACTGCTTGAGGGACCATCCAAGGCACCGCAGGGAGGCCAGCTCAATGGCTTTTTATTAGGTGTCCTCTTTGTGGTCAAAGTTTGTTTGCCATGAAACCTAAAACCCTGTGTACCCCACTTCAGAATTGCCAGAAAAATCCTAAAATCCAGCAATAAAACCTAAATGTCACATTAAAATTCCAGGGTCTTTACTCAATGAAAGTGCTGAAATATTACACAAGATTCTGTAATGGAGAAACAACTTATTCCATGAAAGAAACACCATGTTTTCACTATTTTATTTTTTTTTAAATTACTTGATGTATTTGCTGAGTCTATCTGTAGTGAACGCCAGTTCTCAGGATTATTGTAGTAGACTTGCTAGTGCTACGTGAGGACAAAATGAAAAAAATCTTCCATGTGAGAAGTGAAATCAGTTAAAAACAAATCTTCTTTTCTAGGTATTGCTGTGTTTGGCTACTCAATGGTTGTGTCAATAGGAGGAATATTTGCTTCACGACACCTGCACCTTAACCTGCTGCACAGTGTCCTCAGGTCTCCGATGAGTTTCTTTGAACGTACACCCAGTGGAAATCTGGTGAATCGTTTCTCTAAGGAGATAGATACTATTGACTCCACCATTCCACCAATCATCAAGATGTTCATGGGCTCGACATTTAACGTGATTGGGGCTTGTATCATCATTCTGCTGGCCACACCTATAGCTGCTGTCATTATTCCACCTCTGGGACTTGTCTATTTGTTTGTGCAGGTAAGGGGTGTTACCTGCGGGCACTTGGACCAGCAGGCACTCATCCTCTGTTATTTAACATAGTTCTTACTTACTTTGCACTAGGATGGATTTTAATATGTTTGACATGACTTATGCTTGACTGACTGTGCTTTACATGGTTTATTGGGTAGTTGATGTTAGCACAGCATTTCCTTCAGTTGTCAGGTGTAGAATGACTTCTGTGCAGAAGGTAATCCTGTAATACCTAAGCAGACTTTATAAAATGCCATCAGATTTTGAGGTGAATTTTGTATATCTTGTTGCTCAGAGCCCAAATGTGGAAAACATGGGCTTTTCTTTAAAACTGCCTTCCAAACAAGAGTAGCCTTTAGAGGGCTTTGAGGTGCATTGTTCGTGTGCCTGTTTTGTCAGAATATTGTTTACAGAGCAAGAGAAATGACAACAGCCTTTCATTCCTGTCTTGTGTAGGCCGGGTATGCTTGCCTCACTCTTGTTACCCTTAGAAATCTAGTACAGCCAGTAAAGATCAAAAAGAAGCAGCTGCATTTTGACCTTGACTCTTGATTTAGTGAACTTAAAAGGTGGTGATGTGTGTATTTTATACTGTTGAACTAAACGTGCAGAGAAGAGAGAAGATGGCTGTCACATGAGAGTGATTGATTGGTGGCAGCTATTTAAAGACAGCAGAGTGTATGTAATGGTCTTTTTAGGTGTTGGAGGAGGTGTGTATTCCTGCATGTAAGTTGAATCCCTGTAATGAACATCTCAAATGGCAGGGAACTGTCTTATGATTCCCTTTGGTTTTTCATATGCAGTCTCGATGTAACCATAATTCTCATACTCTGATTTGCAGAGATTTTACGTGGCCACTTCTCGCCAGCTCAAACGCCTTGAGTCTGTCAGTCGTTCTCCTGTATATTCTCACTTCAATGAGACCCTCCTGGGAGTCAGTGTCATTCGAGCCTTTGAGGAGCAGAAACGTTTCATAAAGCAGAACGACATGAAAGTGGATGAAAATCAGAAAGCTTATTATCCAAGCATTGTTGCAAACAGGTAATAGTGGGGTTGAAATACTGAAAGGCAGTTATATAGGAAGGATGTGGTTCTGCTGCCTGTGATCCTTATCAGTTGCAGCTCTTGGCATACTTGTCTAGGGTAGGGAAGCCTGTGTGGATACGTCTGTTTCACAGATGTTTTGCTTAAACTTCTGTGATGGAATTAAGATTACTTCTGAATTTCTTTTCCTTCTGAGAGTTTCTGCCTTACTTCTGGGCAGTATGTTTTTTAAAAGTTTTGATTCATCTATTCCAATGTTAACCACAACTGCTTTCTGAACTAAGACAGGAATTTATGTACCTGAAAAGTTTATTAATTTTGGATGCCTCTAGGTTTGCATGCTGCTGGAGCAGAACCTCAAATATCTTGCAGTTCCAGTGTCACTGGCAGTATGTAGATGCCTTATTACTAATCTTTTAAAAAACAAGATGTGTGACCGAACATTGGTTGGCCACATTCCTAATTCTCCATAGGTGAATAACTGGAAAGATCATAGAATAGTTTGGGTTGGAGGGGACCCATCTAGTTCTAAACTCTCCTGCCATGGGCAGGGATACCTCCCACCAGCCCAGGCTGCTCCCAGCCCCATCCAGCCTGGCCTTGAGCACTCCCAGGGATGGGGCAGCTACAGCTGCTCTGGGCAGCCTGTGCCAGTGCATTACATTTCTCTGTCTTGCAGGTGGCTGGCTGTCCGTCTGGAGTACGTGGGGAACTGTATTGTCCTCTTTGCAGCATTGTTCGCAGTGATTGCACGCAACAAACTCAGTGCAGGGCTGGTTGGCCTTTCAGTGTCCTATTCACTGCAGGTAATTTTACCTTTTCCCCTTAAAAAAACCCCACCAACACCCAGAAACCCTTCTGATTTGTAAGTGCATCAGAAAGTCAGAACCTTGCTATGGCTTTGGAAGGAAAACTAAGGAACATAGGAAGGACTAAGGAACATCTGAACATCTGCAAAGATGCTGGGAAGTTCTTCCTGTGACCCACCTGTGTGTGGGGATGTGGCTAAAATGACTCATCCCTTGCTTATTAAAGGCATCTGGACTTTTCTCTCGTCCAGCACTGATGAGCTAAGATCTTGTCTGTGTTTATGCATTCCATGAACCTACAGTGGTTTGGTTGTTTTGTGCTTTTTATTTATTGCAGGTAACAAATTTAGTATAAGCTGCTTTTAGACTTCTTCTCTTCTTGCAGATTACAGCGTACTTGAACTGGCTAGTTCGCATGTCATCTGAGCTGGAAACCAACATTGTTGCTGTGGAAAGAGTCAAAGAATATGCTGAAATGGAGAAGGAGGTACATTTGAGTTGTCCACCACAGATGTAGAACTCAGTGCCTTGTTCTGAGGTCTCGCCCACTACCTGGCTGAATGGGTTGGAGAGTGCCGCTAGGCATGTCCTAGGAGCTGAGGGTGGGACAGAAAGGAGTGCTGGCCGTGCCCTCCCTCTAGGCACAGGCTGTACCTTGGTGTGTTCCTCTGGGTGCTTTTGAGGTACATCTACCAACACAGTGTTATTGAGGAAGTGTGCTCTTCCACCCTGCGCTGAGCAGTGGAGCTGTATGAATGTTTTTGTTTCCTAAATGCTTAAACATTCTCTTCTGTACTTTACTGTCTTTCTCTTTTTGCTCTTAGTGTGGGAAATAAAGAGGTTTTACATTTTTGTTTTGATTCAGATTGCCTAACAACTCATTTCATTTGCCATTGTGCCCCTTTTGGCTACAGAATGGAGTTTCCTGTGGCTTCTCTTTGCCATGCCTCGAACCTGACCTGAATCATTATTTTAGCAGCCAAACGTTATGAGGACCCTTCCTAATTTTTTTTCTCAGGTTCTGGTAGCAGACCAGTGTGTGTTTATGTAGATAAAAGCCTTTCTTTTTTTTTTTTTGGCACTGGCAGTGAGTGAATGCAGTGGGGTTTGTTCTACCATCTCCCACCTCTGTGGGAGGCTGAAGCAGCAGCTGTTTACTTCACCAGCTTGTTGATCTTTTAGTGCTTATGCCTCAGTTAAACTGCTTCTAGTTGTGTGTCTGGCTTCCCCAGTGGCTTCTTTACTGTGGTGTTGGGTGTACAGGCAGGTTATCCGAATATGTTCTGCTGATAGGATTCTGCCATTTGTAAGGTGAAAGTTTATCCAGCAAGTGGGACTTGTGATAGAAAAGCCCTTGCTACATACACCACTTCATCTGCCTTAGGTAGGCACTTTCCCTCTTTGCCCATCATCGTTACAGTTCCTTTTGCAAATTGCACACTAACAAGGATTGTTCTTAATTGCTTTCTGTGAGGCCTCTGAGCCCATGTCTGGTTGAAGAAGCAACTGATTAGATCTGTTCCATGTGGTTCTTTCAGGCTGAATGGAGTATTGAACAAACTGCCCCAGTGAGTACCTGGCCGGAGGAAGGGAAGATTGAGTTTCGAGGCTATGGTTTACGTTACCGGGAAGACTTGGATTTGGTTCTGAAAAACATAAATGTTACCATAAATGGGGGCGAGAAGGTAATGATCTGTGTTTGTAGTAGGGTGTTACTGTTCATAAGACTGCATGTGTAAGCCAGAGAGGTCGACACTGTTCTGTAACATGTCTGGGGTCCTTAAGAACTCAAAGAGCTTCTGTAGAATCCGTCTTACTGTAACTGGCAGGTGTAGTGGGCTCTTAGGCTTTTCAGGGTGTGTGCTGCATCATGGGATAAAGACACGCTGTTAGGCAGGCTTGTGAAGCATCCTTGGGTCTGATTTCCTAAGGAAATGAGGTTTATGCTGTCTTTTCTCCCCTTCCCAGGAAATTTTGCTAATGTGCTGTGAGCAAAGAGGTGTACAGGTTGCAGAGAGATTAAGTTAATCACAGTCTCAAGAAAAGGAGCTATTAAGTAGAGGGGCCAAGTCCTGATCTAGTGAGGTAGAAGTTGCAAGGTGAGACTGCAGGAAAAAACGGGACTTCAGAGTAGGTTCTCTGGATCTGGCCAAACTGACAGTGATAGGTGTGTGTTTCTCCTACTGCTTCCTTGCACATGAGCTCACATGCATCCTGCCCCAGTCCTATGTGGATTCTCTGATGTCCAGTAATAGTCTGATCTTTCACAGCAGCATAAAAGGTAGCTGCAAGACAGATCTACTGGCTTCCTGATTTGTGGTATCCAACTAGGCATTTGCTGTTTTCCTGAGTGTGTGCATTTTACTGACAAATATGGGCAGAATACTACCTCAAGAGGGGTTGGAAAGGGTAGGTGGCAAGAGATATATCAACAAACCACAGAGGAAATTTTTTGTTTATTTTTAAAAAGGCAAAGAATTAGTGAATACCTCAGTCTAACCGGGAAGCAAAACATATAGTGTGAAACTGAGAGTTTATCAAGATAAATGTTAAGTTAGCAATTGTTACTGTGAAGCATGAACTAGGGATACCTTGGCCTGCTCTACTCAGTTCCATCTGCCTTTCTAGAAAAATTGAAAACTTCTATGACTGGATTGCAAATTTTGAGACTGCTTTTTGTTGTGGGTTTTTTTTTCATATCCAGTGTTTTTTCTTCCCCTTGGGTTAGCCTCAGTTTGTTATGCTGTTTTGGGGTGTTGATAGCCCAGCAAATATGACAACCTTCTGGTAGTGTGTCAGTTTCAGGTAGATACTTGGAAATGCTTTAACTTTTCCCTGGACTGAAGTGGTTCCTGTATTTCTTCCCAACAGATTGGAATAGTTGGAAGAACGGGAGCTGGAAAATCCTCACTAACTTTAGGTTTGTTTCGGATTAATGAAGCTGCTGAAGGAGAAATTATTATTGATGGAATTAATATTGCAAAGATAGGGCTCCATGACTTGCGGTTCAAGATCACCATCATCCCTCAGGTACATGCAAAATCCTGCTATTACTGGAACTTGTTTTGTAACAATGCTGCTTCTGTGATGTGCTGGGGGGAATATATTTATTCCTCTTCAGATCTACAGCTATGAAATTGAGTCATTTTAGCATGTTTTTTCATGGACTTGAAACCAAGCTTTTTTCCTAGACGGGTTTTGATTTTCTTGTGCTGTGTAACAGGTAGGAGCTTGGCTATGGCCGAGTTGTGATGTGGAAGCAAAACCTTGGCCTTTGGACTCATGGGCTCTGTCAGCACCCCACGCTGATCGCTTCAGTGCTTATAGACAGCTAAGCCTGAGTGGGGAGGTCTTACCCCAGCTGAACACCTGATTAGGGTCTAGGGTCCCTCAATTAACTGGGACCATTGCTCTTTTGGCCAGTAGAGGGGAAGTGAAGACTGAGTATTTCCATTTGTGGAGAGCCCTCAGGGGAGTTTCTCTAGAAATAGTTTCCACTTTCACTTTAGGTAGTTCCATTCTTTTTAGAAACAGAACAAAGGTACTGTGTAGTTGGTTGTGAGGGACAGGGAGTTTGCGTTGTCCTTCAGGCTCAGTATGCACAAAGCATTCTGGCTTCGGCAGGATCTCGTGATGCAGTACTGTTCAGTCACAGAAGCCTGTACATAACCATCCCAGTTGACCCCGGCAGCTACAGGTTTGATAGTCCAAATGGGTTGGAAATACGGCTTTACAAGCACTGGATGCACAGTCTCAAATCATCTTGTTATCATTGCGTAGCCTTTATTGCCTGCCTGTTCTGATTCAAAGTAAGACCATAAAATGTGGTTATATAAATCACTGTTGCAGCATGCTGGCAAAAACAAGTGAGCACACTGTAAAAGGTTTTCTGCACCACCACTTTTGGCAATCCTAGGGGGACTTTGTTTTCTTTATTTGATCACTTTGCATTGGTCTGACACTCCTAGGTTGAAAGTATTTCTCCATGTCCAAGAAAAAAATGAATTAATTCAAATAATACTGCAGCTGAAGACTTTTGAAATATTTACAGATGGTGTCATTCTTTGAGAAGTGGAAAGTTGACCTAATAGTCCCTGCTGACAGAAGTTTGGGCAGGGAATGCCTGTTTTTTAACTTAGTAGCCCAGTAAAAAGAAAGTTGGCTGGTGGGTTTTTTTTTTGGGTTGGGTTTTCTTTGATTGGTTTGGGTTTTTTTTCTGGATTCATGAGTCACTGACTTATGGAAAGGTCTGGAGTGCCAGAGTCTGCAGAGGTTAGGCCCCCAAGAGGCATAGGGAGTAAGGGTGAGGGAGAATAACTTGCTCTTACTGGAAAAAATGAGGTCTCACTCCCAAATTTGGTAGATTAACTTTCTTGCAACTGCACCTGGATGTGTTGTTTTACTTTTGGTATCTAAGAAATATTTTTGGAGCACTTGCCATGTTCTGTGTACATTGTCAATTATATCTTTCTGTGACTAGGATCCAATATTGTTTTCTGGCTCTCTGCGTATGAATCTTGATCCTTTTGATCAACACTCTGATGAAGATGTTTGGAGGTCTTTGGAGTTGGCTCACCTGAAAACCTTTGTATCGTCCCTTCCTGATAAACTTAATCATGAGTGTGCTGAAGGTGGTGAGAACCTCAGGTACGTCAAAGAGCCATGTTTATGAAAATTGCCTTAAGAACTAAATGAGAACTGAGAGGTGTGTGTGCACCCTCCCATCTGCAACTAGATTTGAGTCTAGTTACCAGAAACCTCACTCCCAAGCTCACTTGGGACAGTATGTAGCTAGACCCTAGCAATAGCAATGCTCCCTGACCCTGCCTGGTGTGAGAATTTGTGGAGGGAGTTGGGGAATTCTTAACGCATCACCAGGCAATCAACCAACTAGGTTTTATTCAACATGTTTTAAACTCTCAGGTTAGGGAATTTGAAGTAATTTAAGCAATACTCAGAATGCTGTGATGTTTGACAGCTTGGACAGTCTTGGAAAGGATTTTAGTAGAAGCAGCCTGCGACTTGTAGTGGATGCTCTGAACTTACTATAGCTCTTGTCCAACAGATGCAATTTTTCTAAGGAAGCTGTTAGCTTCTTTTTGCACCGTAGCAGGGGTACATGTTTGGTCTGCAGAAACCATTTAAAATCCAGTCCTCAACATTGCCTTAATTCAGTGAATCAGCCTGATGCAGTTATGCTGAAACCATTTGTAATGTATTCTCTTACAAGGGATTGCTAAGCTTCAAAATGAATACTGCAAACTTGTTCTGACTGTTTTTCCCCACCCTCCCATCCCACCTGCTGCAGTGTGGGACAGCGCCAGCTGGTGTGCCTGGCACGAGCTCTGCTCAGGAAGTCCAAAATCCTGGTTCTAGATGAAGCCACAGCTGCTGTTGATCTTGAAACTGATAAGCTTATACAGTTAACAATAAAGTCTCAGTTTGAAGAATGTACTGTATTAACTATAGCACATCGTCTGAACACAATCATGGACTACACGAGGTAAAGTAATACTGCTTTTGTCTTGAAGAATGTGGCATGCATGACCTGCATTGTGCTCTACTTAAATAAGCATCTTTGTGTTAGCTAAATTTGTTTACCGGCTCATTTTAGCTACCTCTCTGTGGTGGAGCTGCTGGAATTCCTGTTTTTATGGGTGTGGGGGGTGTGTTTGGCTTGCGCTGATGGTGCTTGGCCTGGGGAGCTCCTCTGGCCCCTCTGTTACGTTGCTGTTGTGCTCTTCCTGCCCCAGCAAACCTGGAAGGGGAGGGAGGCAAGGACAGGAGTTTGTTCCTGGGTCTTGCCCTAATTCAGGCACAGCTGGAAGAGATGTCAAAGCTCCAGGGAGCTCATACCCTAAACTAGGCACAGACAGCATAAGGAATCAAAAGGGCAGGTCCTGCACTTCCCTGAAGTCTGACATTTCTCTTTCCATCACTTTTGCTTATAGTTCATATAACCTCCCTCATCCTCAGCTGCCTTGCTAAGGTGTGGTTGAGGGCAGAGCTGTTGTCTCATAATTTCAGTTTTAAGCTCTCTTGTCCTTTTTATCGCAGAACGGCAGAGAGCAGAGTGACCAGTGATACAATTTTTGGGGTGTACTTTTGTAGACCTTTCTTTGTGCTGTCAGTAGCAAAAGGCAAGAGACAGGAGCGTTGCCTGTGCCAGGCCCAGCACCAGCAGTACCGCCACCAGATGAGCGCCCAGTGCAGTCAAGGCAGTGGGTACCACTGTGCAGCAGCACCTGTGAAGGGCTTAGTGAGCATCTCCGCAATGCCTGCTGTTAGTGGAAGCAGCTGATGGCACTGTTTTAACTGTGAGCCGACTTTAGTGACTCTGGTAACCTGCTTTGTAAAATTCCTAATTCCAGTTCGTGTTTGTTTTGGATAAACTGCCTGTGCTTTATTTTGTCAGCAGAAGTTGATGTGGTACAGTATTATAGATAGAAAGGTTATCCTAGATCTTGAAAGATCTTAGGGGCCCTGACTCACCTTGACAAGAAGTGTTGCTATCTAGTTTCTGGGTGGCTCAGACTACAGACCAAAGTCTCATGGTTGCCTGCAAATGACTGGATAAACATGTGCTACATAAAAAATAGACCAGACAGTCTCTGCAGTGAGGATGCGCAGAGTTGAGAGCCTCTGTCCATCCATATGGTCTGGGCTGTGTTCGCTTGCATGTAACGGCGGTGCTATAGTCAGCTTGTGTCTGTACATATACATCTGTGTTCGTTGGCTTTCTGGGTTGTCTTGTGACTTTTTTTTTTTAATTCTTTTTCTCTTCCCTGTTTTACAGAGTTTTAGTCCTGGACAGAGGAGAAGTGGTGGAGTGTGGTAGTCCAGACCACCTACTTCAGGAAAAAGGCATTTTCTATAGCATGGCCAAAGATTCCGGCTTGGTGTAGTGTCTGAACTTGGCTAGTTCCTGTAGGGAAGTGGGAGGTGATGTGTTCAGAGAACTCTAACTTCCCCTGAGCTGGTATGAACTGTACAGTTCAGTTTCAGACCTAGTGAAGTTAATCAGAGCATGGTGATGGAAGTAACATAAAAATGCAATTTTTTTCTTTTCTTTAACTCTCCTTAGTATTGATTTTAGCCAGCTTTAGGAGAAGCACATACACTGTGCAAAACACTTTGGAGACTTTTAATTTTTGCCTGAAGTATGTCATTACATGCTCAAATGTAAGGCAGAGTGATTGATCAGAGAAGTAGAAAAGCTTTTTCTTTTTATCTGCTCTTATGTTCTGAAGTTCCCCCCTTTTTTTTTTTAAAAAAAAAAAACAAACCATTTTTGCAAATGCTAGTTATTTGCTTGTTTGCTGATTCCTCATTTGATGAGCCATCATTGTGGGGTGCACTTGGAATATTTTGTGGCATATAGTACTATAGTCCAAAGATTTTTCTTCTTGTGAAACGTGTGCCAGACTTTCTCATTATGGCATTTACTGTACATGGTTAATGCTTCTATGCATTGTCCTAAAGGTTTCATGTGTTTACAGTGTATAGCAGCAAGTTCACTATAATGCATCAGTAGTGCTGATGTGAAAAAGCACAGTCAACTTCCAAGCAGTATTTTAGCATGTCTGGAGTGACAGTCACCTCAAAACCAAATTTGTGCAGCAGTTGGTGTGTTGCAGTGTGCAGTACCTGTTCTTACACGCAATTCACTCAGGAATTCAGACTTGGGTGGCGAATTCTGGTTATAGCTGTGGGGACTAGGTTAGTGAGGATTTGCCGGAGTGGAGGCTGCAGGCTTGGTATGACTTTGATTGTAATACCCTTGGCTTTGGCAGTTCTGTGCTTTAATAGAAGCTCTGCCACATCAAGGACCATTAGCCTTATACTGAAGAAACATGCCCTTCATGCTGCTGCTGTTAACTCTCAAATTTAGTGGGGAAGCTGTTCTGTTACAGTTGTTTAAAAAAAAAAAAAAAAAAAAAGTGTTACTGTTTTTAAAGTTGTGTGTCAGAGGGGTCTAACAATTCAATTAGCAATGGAGTCTGGTTTCAAGATCTGTGTTGAATGTTCAGTTTTCTGTGGGAAGAAAAAAGTTACTTTTCTCATGTCCTGATTAGTCTTATTTTAAAGGAAAATGCTGGAAGAAGGCAAACTAAGTCAGATGGACCCAAATACTTGGCGCTCTGAAAATGTGGACTTCTGTGAATGATATTGCTGACCTTAATACTAGTCAGTTGTCTTCTTTAGAGTAAAGCTATTTATTTTTTTGTAAATTATGACTCTCTGAAATGGGATAGACTGAAATTTTCTTTCGTATTTTTTTGTAATGACTATAAAAATATTTGCAAAGAACTTGCAGTAAAAAAAAAAATGTTTGAAAGATACCGTGATGTGTCATTTCATGCTTTGTATTTGACAAAGGTTTGCTTTGTCAGTTCAGGCCTTGAAAATAGAAATTATTGGTAATGCATAGACTAGGGTTGCTAGGCCTGATGTCTGGGGGGTGTTGGGGTGGGTAAGAAACCTTCAGTGCAAATAACAGTGTGCTGTAGTAAGTCTAGATCACCTCTCATTGTTTTGCTTGTAATTTGAGTGCTGCAGTTCCCTGAGCAGACCAGGTAATAAGGGATCGGTGGAGGACTGAGCAGTGCTGTGGACCTTTGTTATACCCATGGTGTCCATGGCCGGTGTCTGCCACATTTCCCGGGCAGCTGGGTGTTAACTGCCTCTGTGGAAATGGAATGAGGAAGGGGTGATTTGGGAGTTTGGGGAGGAGTGCTGGGTTTTGGTTTTTCAGATCACCTGACGCTTATGCAGCATAGACGGAAGGGTGAAAAGACTGGAGCAAATGGTTAGTAAGTAACGGAATATAGAGCAGAGAAATGAGCTTGCCTGGTAGGGTGTGTGGCTGGTACTGTTTTACTCAGCTGCATTAAAATGGGGGTAGATCTGTCTGCAGAGGAGACTCAGAGGAGGCTGTGAATACCACTGTGAGACCTGTCCTGCTTGGGGTAGTCACCTTGCAGGAACACTTGGTGATCCTTCCCCTTCCACCCTCCTGGGAGAGCCCTGGGAAGGAAGGGGGAGAGGGGCTGCTGGCACAGGGCAACCAGACAGCAAAGCTGCCTGTGCTCTCTCCTGCCTGTGTGAGCTAGTTCCCACCACCGCCTCCCTCAAGGCTCAGCTGCAGGGAATGTCCAGTGACAAAATTCAGACAGGATTTCAAATACCTTTGGAAAGCCTTGTGGGTTTAGTGCAGCTTGTTAGTGAGATGGGAACCCTGCAAGTACTCCGCAGGTCAGGGACTGAATTTCAAGGAAATTGTATTGCTGGAGTTCTTACTTTGGTGGAAACCGATTTCATGTTCAAAGAAATGATGCTTTCCATTGCACACTGCTTAACAGAGATTTAAAAGCCTGCACGTGTTCATGTTAAGTCCTTTGGAAACAATGGAACTACACTTTGAAATACAGAACTTGTGAAATTATACTTCCATTGTGTAAAACGTTTGCAGCGGAGTTGTCTGTGGTAGGAATGACTTCTGTGATGGAACAGCTGGCTGGCTAGATGGTGGTGGGTGTTGTCCACCTTGACCTCAGCAAGGCTTGTGACACTGTCTCCCAGAACACCTCACAGGTCAGCTCAGGAGGTCTGGGTTAGGTGAGTGGACGGTGAGGTGGGCTGAGCACTGGCTGAATGGCAGAGCTCGGGGGGCTGCGATCAGCGGTGCAGGCTCTGGCTGGAGGCCTGTAGCTCATGGTGTTCCTCCGGGGTCCGTGCTGGGCCCCGTCCTGCTCAGCTTATTCATCAGTGGCCTGGGTGAAGGACTGAGCGTACCCTCAGCAAGCTGCTGATGATACCAGACGGGAGGAGTGGCTGATACACCAAAGGCTGCGCTGCCATTTGGTGAGAGCCGGGCAGGCTGGAGAGCTGGGTGGAGAGGGACCTGGTGAAGTTCAACAAAGGCAAGTGTTGGGTCCTGCACCTGGGGAGGAACAACCCCACACACTGGTGCAGGCTGGGGCTGAGCTGCTGGGGGGCAGCTCTGCGGGGAAGGACCTGGCAGTGCTGGTGGGCAGCACGTTGCC
>JAVJGJ010000047.1:35317925-35348209 GCA_035590215.1 Microhierax caerulescens | reverse complement strand
TGTGCTGTCTCCTCTGGAGATGTTCAGCACCCGCCTGGATGTGGCTCTGTGTGACCTGCCCCAGGTGACCCTGCTTTGTACCTGTGAGCCTGTGACTTAAAATGCATTTGCAATCTTAAACTGGGTACACTGGACAGTGTCACTGGATGTTCTCTGTCCTATTCGTGGCCTGTTTGTGATCATTTGGGGAATTCTGTGTCCAAAATTTGCAGGATAGCCTTCTAAATAGTGCAGCAAGGGGTCAGAATACTGCTCCTGGTGTGTACTTTGGTCTTGTTCTTTTTCACTGGTGTGGTTGTTAACATGCATCACTGTGTTCCCTCAGTTTTATGTATTTATATGCTTGCTAGCACAAACTGTTCTGCCCCAGCTCTGGAGTAGATACTCTTTTCTGTTTGCCCTAAATACCTGTCAGTGCTTTATGTTGTGGCTGCATTGATTCATGATCCTGATTCCAAATGTCTGTCCTCATAAAAATGATGAATATCTTGTCTGGATGTAACTTGAACAAAATTGTATTATGCATGATGAGGCTCAATCTGAACTAAACTTGACTGTACTCAGAGCTGGCTGAACAAACGCGGCTTGCTTTCCACAGAGCCCATGTGTAAAAGCAGTGTCATATATGTACTTTGGGGTACCTTGAGGTAGGAGCAGTATAGCTATGAGCTGTTTTAGCTAGGAAAGAGGGCACCGTATACTGATCATTGCATGTGGTGTTACTGGGACCAGTTGCAGAAAACGATAGAGCTGGCTGCAAGGTAAGGTATTAGGATCTAGCATTAAAACCAGTAGCTTTTCCTTATTTAATCTGTTTTCATTTTTGTGCGTGTTGTTTGGGGCTAATGCTTCCATAGTACTTGGGGCACTTTCACTGCTTCTGGGTAAGTGAAAGCTGGCCCGACTGTCTCTGAGCTCCAGTACAGGAGTGGTGCCATCCAGCAGGGATCAGTGCTACTGCAGCCCAGGGCGGTTATAAACATGTTAATCTTTATAAAAGAGTCGAAGGAAATCGTTGAATTTACTGTATTGGATTTCGGTGCCCGTTGCTGTATCCTGGCTGACATCACTGGCTGCATCATGGCAGATACCTCACACCTGGAAGAGCTGATTCTGCTGAAAAAACAGCTCGGGGTTTTCAGGAGACCTGCAAATGAAGAACCCTAGTTCTTCCTCTGTGTCAGTGCAGCTCTTTCTGCAAAACTGTTTGCAGTCTTTGAGACATCTGTGAGGCCACCTTTTAGTGGTTCAGCTGCAGTGTAGGAGGGAAATGGTTGTGCTTGGAGTCGTTGATGCCTTTTAGCATTCTGGCCCTGCTGTGCGTCTTGTGCATCTGGGGAACTAGGAGTGCAACCTACAAGCTACATTTTTGGCATGAACTTGGTGTAAATCAATGCACAACACCTTCATTCTTATTTTCTAGCTTTAGCAATTTCAGTATTACCTTATATTCTTGTCCATTGATTCCAAGGGGTTTTTTAAGGTAATTTTTCTCTCCTACATATGCTGTGCTTTCGCTTAGAGGGAGCTTTAAATGAGGAAGAAAAATGAAAGGGATGAAAGAAAGTAAAATAACTTGGAATTGAAAGCCCTAACCCTTGATGTCCAGCTTGAACTGACAACTGGAACAGGGCAAGTACTAATTAAGCTCCTGGCCTCATTTTGTACAATAAGCATGGGGGTCCTGCCCTGGCTCAATGGGCAGAGTGGGCAGCCTGTGTGGCGTGGGCAGCTTCGTGAGAATGACACGCTCCTGGGGTGGGTGCTCTGCCGGGGCCGGGGCTGGGCTGTCTCCCAGGGGCTGCGCAGCGGTGATGCTCGCTGGCTCCCAACCCCCTGCCCTGGGTTCTGCCTCTGTCCGCTGGCCTGGCCTGGCCATCCAGCCGCAGCCCACCCGGGGGGAGTGCAGCAGACCTGCCTGGCCCGGGGTGGTGGGGAGCACGGGATCTCCTGCAGAAAGGCAGCGATGCTGTTTGGTCTTGCTGTGGTCTAAGACAAAACTTGTTTTTTTCCTCTAGAGTCCCTACTGGACCTAGAGTGAGAGACTTGGGTTTGCTCCGAAGAGGAAAACAGAGTTGGAAAACCACTGGGATGTCAAGAAACTGTCTTTAGATCAGCTGATGTTGTTCGGACTTGAAGCGGGGTGGTGACCATGGGGCTAAACACAGCTGCAGTGCGTTATGTTGCATGTACCCTGCACAATAGTTACTACAAAGTAATGCTGCAAAAGTGGACACGAGGTGAGTCCAGGTGCTTGTCTTGATCAGCTGTAGACATTCAGGTTACTGGAGGTGTTGGACAGACTATTATTTCTTAATCTTTAAAATTTCTTCAAAGCAACTTACAAAACAGGCTGTTAGCATAGTTCTGAGCCTGCTGTAGTTACCTCCTGTGCTAACTGCATAATTCAGTCAAATAGTCTCATCTAGGAGGAAGTACCTTTGCAAAGATGCAGCAGACCTGTCCTTTTGAACACCACTTTCTGTTCCTTAAACCAGGTTTTCAAGAGAGGATGGTATCTCCAAGCATTAATTCCTTTGTTCATTTTGCTTTAACCAGCTTGCAGATCCCTTCCAGTAACAGTGATGACTGTTACTGTTTTTTGTGAGACCTGAGCTCCTGATTTGTCACTCACCATACCACTTGGACATAAACGGGGACTCTGGCTCATCTGAAACACAGGGTTTTTTGTCATATGTCATTTTGAGAATCCCTTTTCTTTTGCCCTTTCAGCACAGCTTGATGCGTAAAAGCTGACTGTGTTTTTGCTTGCTCTTGCTTTGTGCAAGCCAACAGCAAAACTGTGCCCTTTCAAAGATTACTAGTGTGAAAGTCTGTTTTGATTATTTTCTCCTTCTGTTGCCTTCTTCATTACCAACTTAGGAACGGAAAGCGGGCATTTAAAAGATGTTTATATCAGCAATTATGGTATGCTAAAAGATGTCTGTTTCAGAATTACCCAGCAACATGGGTACTTCTGTTTCTCTTTGACCTCAGTTAAAAGGAAAATATACCTAACTTATATTTCACTAGTTCTAAATGCTGCTGGTTTTGAGATGCACTGATAAACCTTTAGAGTGCTCATACCTTGCATCTGTTATTTGAATTTTTTTGTCTCTGCCTTTGAGTAAGGTTTGGAGAAAGTAGAGAGGGAAATAAATTGTCTCTTTCCTGATATTTGAGCACCAGTATGGCAGCAGGCATTGGACTTTGGCATCTTGTGCACTTGTGCAGCAGAAACTGTTAACTGCTCTTATTGTGGGCAGAGAGGCTACTAACAGCTGTTGGAGAAGAAACTGCTGGGTTTTGCTGGTCTGGGCTGACTGTTGCCACTTTGAACATTCCCATTCCTTCCCCCATTACTCCTTTTTACTAAGTTACTGAAGAGACCCATTTCAATACTTGATTCTGTTTTTATTTCAGCTTTCTAGAAAATTAAGTGTTTTGACAGAAGGCACAGTAAACAGCAGTATCTCACAGTGTGATTTGTTTGTCACATTGTCTTGTGATTCCTGAGCAGAGACTTGGGGACAACTCTGACAGCTGCTCCTTTGTGCTGTGGGAAGCCAATGAAGGCTTTGCTTTCAGCTGCTGTTCTGGTTTGTTAAAGTAACACCTGAAAGATGACCATGCTACAGGCTCTGTGGCATGTGCAGAAGGTAAACTTGTGCTCAAGAAGAAAACCAGGAATGAACCACCGGATCGACGGGTGAGTTCCTGCCGATTTCCTCAGCTGTCAGATTGCTACCCTGCAGGGATCGGAGGAGGATGCTTTCCACCATGCAAATTCCTTCTGGCCAAATTCAATTTGGAAATGTTGGTGTCGGTGTCTGGACATGCTCCTCTGTGACCAACTGGCATTTGGCAGCAGGGCTGCTCCAAGCCTTCAAGCAGAAGGAAAGATGCTCTGCTGCCTGCTCCCAGGCAAGTCACTGTCCCACATCAGTGAGCTGGTGTCTAAGCTGGCTCTCTCCCTCTGGGCAGCCTGGCAGCCCCTGCACAGTGTGATCGCTAGGCACTCCTCCAAGGAAGGAGATGGGAAGAGGGGCTCTGATCCCCACCTGTGACAACAGGCAGCCCACAGGCAGCTGTATGCTCTTGTGCTTAGTGGCGTCCTGCTTCCTTTTCCCTATTTCCCCAATGTTTGTGCATTTGGGTGACTAGATCCAGCTGCTGCCTTGGAGTCCACATCTGTGTGAGAACAGCGCCCAGGTGAGCCGTCCTTAAGACACTGGCAAAAAGACTAAATTCAGCCTGGAACTTGGACAAGCTGTTAACAGTTAAGTTAAGTCTTGCTACCAGTTAAATTCTTGCTTGCTGTCCATAAAAACTTGTTGGCTTTTAAAAATAATCCGTGTCATCTTTAAGTATGGCAGTATGTTTTGACTCGATTTATAGCATGTCAGAAATGCCGTCTTTTTGTTTTGTTTTGTTTGCTCTTATGCCATAAAAGCAACAAGGCATTTAAGTTCTGACTGGCTCATTTTGAACAGAACAGTGAGGGTTTTGGTATCTGGAGATGTAATGAAAATGGAATTGCTCAGTTTCCTATGGGAATAATGTGTCTCCCAAGTCATCCCTTTTAATCTACTCACCTCACTTAAAGCTCAAACAAGATTTGGTTGAGTGTCAGGCATTTTAGAGTGAACCCAAGCTAACTCAATTACGAGACCAATTATTCCTGATAATGGTGGCATTATGGTATACTCCATGAGTGAGTCATGTGAGGCCCGATTCTTCCATCAGGCTGTAGAACAGTCCCTTCTGAGCTATTAGGTGTTCCAGAGTATCAAATTCAGCTATCCGGCCATCTTCCAAAACCAAAATCCTGTGAACATTAAAATAGAAGTATAAACTTGGGGATACACCAACATCTGCAATAAAACTTAGGTTTTTCTACTTTTTTTCTAAAATAAATTTCAGTACTTGCTTGTTATTCAACCAAGCTTTCCAGCTGGGAACAACTGAGGGATAGAAATAGTTTTCTGATGAGTGACTGTTCAAATACTGATTTTTTTGGAGGAGAGTTTTTGGCAGCTGGGCCTGGAGTAAGATTTGTGAACATGTATTTTAGCTTCATGATTGTAAGATGACCCAGAGAGCTGCAGCTATGGTTTTGCTGTTAGGGGGGAGAAAAGGGGGTGTGACACAGCATGAAATGCATCGGGTAGAAATGTGATTAACCTGTTGGTGCGCAGCTGTGTTAAGATGGCTCCTGCAATCTCTAAAGCAAAGCTTTGAGGGTTAAACATGAAGAGGACAGAAGTGGAATTGCTGTTCACTAACATTGGGTGGTTTGTGTATTCCACACAGGTCGATTGTGTCTTTCCTCCTCCTCAGGAAAGTGGCTGAAGGTATTACCTGTCACAGTCCATGATGGTGTTTATCCGGTGGGCTATTGTTAACACTGTGCTGTCTTTGAACTGAGTCCTCAGGGTGGACTGAATCTGAAGATCAGTTTCTAAATCCACTGCTGCTGTGGCCTCGTCTAGAATGAGGATTTTGGCTTTCCGAAGCACTGCTCTGGCCAGACAAACCAGCTGTTTCTGACCAGTGCTGCAAGTAGGAAGAGAGATGGTAAACTGAGAGCGGTCGTCACTTTGCCCTGGGTTCAGAATACGTGATTTATTTGAAAATAGTAATGAAAATATGATTGTTCCTTTTCCCTGAAAGGGTGGTTAAGGCTGGTGACACCGCAGGGAACAGCATGAAACAACCTAAGGAAATGGAGTGTATTGCTACAGCACCCAGGAGATCTGCACTTGGAACAGGATTGCAGTGTTTTATGTACTGCACAAGCCACCACAGTGATTAAGTCTCAAATGTCTTCCGTTTGGTGTCTTTGATTTCATGCTGCTAAACAGGACAATAATGCAGTTTTTCTGGCTGGGCACTGTTTTTTTATTCTTTTTTTTTTATTAAGTTAGACACCTTGTCCCACTAGCTCTATATTCTCCTAGCCGGCGGGTTGGCACTGCCCTGCCACTGTCATTCTGCAGGTCAGGTACCTTAGGTTGTCCCCTTGGTCAGTGCACTGGTATTCCAACTGGTCTGGCAAATCTGCAACAAAGCTCTTGAGCTGAGTCAGTTCCAAAGCTGTCCAGATGTCTGCATCGGTGTATTGGTTTAACGGGTCGAGATTCATTCTTAGAGAGCCAGAAAACAAAACTGGATCCTGAGCACAGAGACAGTACAAACAACTCCTGAAATTAATTATAAGTGAGCTCTCTGGTTTTCCCTGCTGGGTGCAAATTTGTGGCTAATGTGGAATGAAGGGAAATAGCGTGGCACAGAGGTTATTTCCAACTCTGAAATTTCTGAATGTCCCTCCTCTCACAGAATCTTTATAAACCCTTCCTAGATGTTAAGACTTACAACACTGCTGAAGCATTTTGGAAGTTAATTTCATACCTGGGGAATGACAGTTATCTTTGTTCTAAGGTCATGGAGACCTAGCTGAGCAATATCTAGTCCATCAATTAGGATCGCTCCTTCCGCAGCTTCCACTAATCGCAGCAATCCCACAGCAAGAGTAGATTTTCCAGCTCCTGTTCTTCCAGTTATGCCGATCTGTAAAATGCAATGGAAAGCTTTTGGGTTTGATGTTGATAGTTTTCCACAGTTGGACAGATCTGTCACATAGTTCCTAGCCTTTTGAAGAGAGACAGCTTTGCGTGGATCAAATCTTCAGGGCTGTTCAAGATTCATATAGTCTAGCAATACATTCTTAAAGGGAATAATTTATAATTTGTAACTGTTCTGTATGAAAAGGAATCATGAGGGCTTTGATGTGGCACTAGATGTAAAAATTAAATTCCTTTGCTCTAACCACTAACTTTCTGTGAAATGAAATTTCACTCAGAAGAATGTCTAGTGTATACATCAGTGCTGGGAACGCTGCTTTGTACTGTTGATAGAAGCTTTTCTGTAGCCTTCACACAAGTTACAATACCTTGGTGTGGGCAGGGACTGTATCTGCCCAGATGTGATCACTGCAAAGCACTGCTCACTTCGTAGCTCTTCTGAAACAAGTGGCTTTGCTTACCTTCTCTTGCCCATTGATGGTTAGATTGATGTGCTTCAGTGCTAACTCCAGATTTGGCCTGTATCGCAAACTGTAGTTTCTGAATTCAATTCTTCCTTCAGTGAGCCAAACTTGCCCTTGAAGTTTGCCATTCTGAGTCCAGGGTGCCTAAATAGATGAAAACAAACAGAAATCATGGAATCATTTAGGTTGAAAAAGACCTTTGAGATCATCAAGTCCAACTGTTAACCCAGGACTGCCAAGGCCATCACTAAACCATGTCCCTAAGTGCTGCACCTACGCATGTATTAAATACCTTCAGGGATGGTGACTCAAGCACCTCCCTCGGCAGCCTGTTCCAATGCCTGACTACCCTTTCAGGGAAGAAATTTTTCCCAATATCCAATCTAAACCACCTCTGGTGCAACTTGAGGATGTTTCCTCTTGTCCTGTCACTTGTTATCTGGGAGAAGGGACCGACTCCCACCTGCCTACAGCCCCTGTCAGGCAGCTGCAGAGAACAGTAGGGTCCCCCCGATTCTGCTCTTCTCCAGATTAAACACCCCCAGTTCCCTCAGCCACTCATTTGACTGGTTTTCTAGACCCTTCACCAGCTCTGTTGCCCTTCTCCAGCAATGTATAAAGCTGATTTAAATTACTAAATCAAGTGGCTGTACTAAAACAGGAAGCTTATGAAGACATCTGTGCCAAATTCCCCTGATGTATTTACTGTTACCAAAGGAGAAAAAGGCATCTAACTTTCATATTGCAAATGTTGACTTTTTACTTTATGCAAAGATGCCAGTTGTCTTAACTGAAAATGGGGACAAACATTTGTTTGCATGTCAGAGTTCTGACATTAGAAGTGGTTCAATAAAAAAAGATTTATATGCCCCTGTGAAGAGGACTGTGAAAGCCTCCTTTAGTAGGATCTCAGGGCAGCATATGGAGAAGTAATTTTAATGATTACAGAACAGACGTGATTGCATGGGAGACTTAGTGGCTAAAAGGCTATCTAGCAGCCATCAGTTATCAGAGAGTTGCATCTGAACTCGCACAATAAATATGTACTCCAAATATGGGCAGAAAATACGGCACATTCCATGGGTGTTACCAAGTGAAGCTATTTTAATGGCAATCTCATGCTTAACTGTCTTAAGGAAACGATGATCAGAGGTTATAAAACAAGTCTGCTCAGCTGGATAAAAACCAAGTGCTGCAGTTCTTTAAAGGAAACATAACTGACCTTTTAGAAGGGGAAAACTAGGAGGTTTATCCAGGTGGAACAGAAAAATGACTTATTTAGTTTTGAGAGATGTTCATCTCTGCTAGTAAGGTCAGTAGTTAGTTAGCTACCTCCTTAGGAGTCCTCGAGTACTCTCCCACTCTCTCCACAGAAACGATGTTGTTCTCCATTTCTGTCCAGGAGCGCACCATCCAGTTCAGAACACCAGTTATCTAGCGGGAAGAAACAGAAGCTTTATGGCAGATAAAGTAAGTCATGACCTCTGCTTGTGAGGTACCTGGTACTTTGTTAGTTTACTGTGTCTTTATGAAGACCTCCTTATCAGCTAATTACTGCAGAAATTACCCCTTAAAACACTAAAAGCTAACCATGGATCCTGGTGAAAGTTGTTAAAGCCATGTTTAAAGAAGCTAGCCAGATCCTCCCATAGCTGCTTCTCAGCAAGCTGAGAACGAAATGCTACTGACTGGGATGCTGAAAGATAGTGTAGCTTTAGGCTGCTGTGTAAGTAGTGCACAAGCAGATAAGACACACACTGAAGGCCTTGCTTCAGTTGCTCAGAGCATGCTGTGATTGAAGTATGAGTTCAGGTGCAGGAGGGAAAAGATGGCTAGTGCATGTATTCATGAGGTTCATTCCCTAAGGGGCTATGTGCTCCAGGTGCTCTGGGTTTCAGCAGTGACAGCACGGTTTGGTAGGAGAAGACATCTAAGAAGCCACAGAATAGATCATGATTTCTTAGAAATTAAAATGATAGCAGAAATTAAAATGCAAGTTGCTTCTGATATAAGGCAAGCATGGTATTCAACGCCGAGTTACCTGAAGAGCATATGAAATGGAGAAGCCAGCAGTTCCTGGACTAAGATGTGTTCTGCCCATGGCTACAAATAGTGCTGCAAACAATACAATGCCATTGCCTAGGAACTCCAGGTTCGTAGCAAGCCACCTGCAAGAGGAGGAGAGTACAGGCGTGTTGCCGGGTGCCCTCTTCCTTTCTCCCAACAGAATTTGCAATTACTTTGCAAAGCACTTGTGGAGCTGCTGGGGTACAGGATGCTCAGCAAAGCTCTTGTCATTCCCTGGTTGCTTTTATCCAGCCACCCCAGAGCTCATGAATGGCTCCAGCCTGTCTGAACTGGCTGGCTTATAGTCTCTGTTAGGATTTTCTCCAAGGCTTGTTGGATGAGAGCAGGATGAGTAGTGCCTCTCACTCCTGCTTTTGCCTTGTTTCATGACTGATGTACGAGGGACACGGTGCCAGAGGGGTGCAGTGCGAGCGGCAATGGAAAAGGCTACCCTACCTGCAAAACACTGTGCACCACTGTCTCATCTTCTGTGTGCCTCCAGCCAAGCCCCAAGAGCAGCTGCCTCCACTCACCAAGGCCGTGAGAGTAAACTGCTATTGTTTTTACACTGCAGATTCGTACCTGTCAGCAACTGCTCCAGGGAAGCATATTCGTTGATTCTCATCCACTAAAAAATTGTTCTTCGAAATAAACCTCTCCTGGTCCTTGTAAGCACGGATCACGCTGCTCCCTTGGAAAGTTTCGGCAATGTGGGAGTAGATGGGTGACCTGCTGGCAGCCTCTATGCGTCTCAGCTGGCAGGAGGTGCTGACGTAGAAGTGCTGGTACCAAGGGACATGGAAGTGATTAGAAGGCTTATGCCTCCATGGAGGTGCTCCATGGAAAATTTGGGAAGGCCTCAACAAGTGCAATAGTACATGCTATCCTAGTGTTATGAAACCTAGCGTGTGCATAGGATATGCCCTTTAAAAGGTGAGGTGGCATTTCCACCTGTGTTCTCACTTCATTAACAATAACCCTGTGGTTAGTTAATGCAAAGAAGCCAGGGTAGCCTGAAGTCGCAAAACCTCTAAACTGACATTTACTTTCTCCTGTAGGCTAGCTCTTTGCTTGATGGAGCACAGCGGTGTACCTGCACCCTTACTTGCCCTTCCCACTTGTTCAGTCTTGGCTGGCAAAGCATTTGAGCTTTCAGAGCCCACTGGGAGAGCTGCACGGCATACACAGATATATTAAAAAGCAATGTAGGAATTCTGGAGGAAATGAAAAATGCTTTTGATCTTAATACGATTGCGTTTACACTAATGGAGACAAGGAATATGGCTCTGGGTAGGATTTGATTTGGACATCAGAAAAGCACAGGCTTCTTTGAGGTCTATGGGATGCTTTGAAAGGCTGAGGTGATGTGGGAAGAGCCACTGACATTACTCTTGTTCAGATGCAATTTGGGATGATTCAACTAGTTTCTGCATGTGTCTGCTCCTAAGAAATGTAAGGAGGCTTTCTGCAGGGACATGGCCATGCTGCTTCAGCCTCTCCTGTCTGTGCATCTCTAAGCTCCTACCTGGAATGCAGCATAAAGAACAGTCAAAGGCACTATGGCCATTGCTGCCTTTGGTGTAGCCACTGTAATCACAAGGTAGATCTCCAGCAAGTTGAACAAGAATCCCAGCAAGGACTTCAGCTTGTCAGGGATGACAGAATCAATGGCATCCATTTCTTTGGAGAAGCGGTTCAGCAAGTTTCCAATGGGTGTTTGCTCAAAGAAGACCATTGGGGATCTCGCAATGTTCCTCAGCATCTGCAGGAACAGCTTGTGCGATGCTAACACGCCACCTAGGAGGACTGCTGCTGTGGAGACAAATCTGCCGAGGGCTGCAATATAGAAAATAATTATTATAGTATAATCAATACTAAAATAATAATAATTACTAGGTTTGAACAAAATCGCCTTCTCCTTTGCAATATATGGTTTTCATGAGTACTGTGAATGCTACACTAGTGAAAGGAGCTGACTTTCTCTTTGGCAGCAATTAAGCTGAGCCTCAGAGCTGCAGGGTAAGCTACCCTTTCTGGAGGGTAGTTATGGCAGGGGGGGGAAGACCTGAGCAAGCTTGATGGGGGCCATGGATTCAGCAACTTAGACAGAGCAAATAATTTATTCTTCACAAAATGTGCTTGACTGGAATTACTTTGAATCACTTAGTCTTAGGTTTCCTGCCTACAGCCTCACTGTTAGCACAGACAGGTACCCAGCCCTTCCCACTCTTTTCAACTTGTTCAAAGCTTTCTCAATGTTTTGTAACTTGGGCTGAGATTTTTCTAGATTTTATCTCTGTCCTAAAACAAGATTTATTTTTTTTGAGTGACCAAAAGAAATGTGGCCATTTTTGAAGAGAAAGATTTAAAGAAATACAGAATTCCACACATTCCTCGTTTTGTTTCTTTATACACTCGTATGGCCTAAATCAAGATTTAATTCAGCATGGAGAAGAGCCACCGCTTGCACTTTGATATGATTAATTTATATTGGAGGAATGGAAAGAGATAAGAGGAAGAAAGATAAGCAGAAGGTGTTGGATACAAGGGGACAGGATGGAAAAATAAGGATGTTGTAGGTCTTCCATTGCTGAATATTTTCTAGGGACTCAGGTTTCCAGCAGGAAATACAGAGGAAGACACTGTTCATTGTGGTCTGCTGAAAGGCATGGGAGAACACTTCTGGCATACCGTGAAGTAGAATTTCAGGCAGTAACACTGGAAATATTGTTCAGATCCCTTAGAAATCCTCTCTGTGCGTCAGAACCTGTAGCTTTAGGTCCCATGCCAAAGCTTTTGGGCTGCTGCTAAAAGCCTGTGGGTATGCACTTGTTTATATTCTTAGAAAACATCCTGGATACGGGAAAAGGAGATGGTAATACAGAGAATAATTAGGTGAGCAAGTTAAACAAACCTTGAATAACTCCTAGTGCACCAAAGACTCCAACTCTCAGCTCTGAGTGCTGTTGGGTCCCGTTGTAAACAGGGTCATCTGTCCACACGCTGAGCCAATACCCACGAGAAAATGACACAGCTTGCTGACAGGTGAACAACAGAATGATGTACACACACAGCGGCAAGCCTGCTGCCTTCAGGTAGGCTGCATAAATCGAAGTATTAACCTAGAGTGAAACAATGGGGAAGAAACAGGAGGAGAGGCTGGGAGGACCACGCTTGTTTGCAAGGAAAAGCAGCTCTAAACCTACAAATGATTTATTATGGCATAGCTACTAGGCTATGTGTCATGGGCCGTAGCAACCATGTTAAATCTTTTTGGGTTCCTCACGGTTGAAAAATGAAGCCATACTTAAATAAATCCACGGTGTTAATGAGTGATTATTATCAACTGATGAATGTTATTGCAATAGGCTCGTGTTACTGCTGGCATGCACGTAAGTCTGTCCTTACGCCAGGCAGTAGTTTCCATTTGTTCTTGGTGTGAGGGAGAACTGTTGTGTATCCCACTGACAGCTTGTGTGAGTAACTGCTGATCAGCAGAGGTGAGATCCCAGTCTGGGTAATGGTGTGCTTCCCTAGGGGAGCAGCTGCCTGCTTTGGGGTGTCTGACTTGTTACCCTCACCTCTTCTCGGTACCAGCGTGTAGCCTCAGCTGTTTGTTTCCTCCCCACATTTTACTGCTGCTACACTGTGCCTTGAATACAGACCTCATCCATGCCTGACTCCTCCTAACTGGAGCTCCACATCTGCTTCTTCCCTTTCACAGGACCCTCCTTGCTTCAGCCTTTTGCAGTGTTTCCCTTGGGCAAGATGAGAACAGCGATAAGCTGCTTTGCCCCTTCCCACCAGCCTCAAGAGTCTGTAGACAGACTCAAGGTTACAAGTCCCTTGTAATCTATACTCTTTCCCCTACCACCACCTCACCCTGATTGCCTCTGTATGCTTTCCCCCTTCAGATCAACCCTCGAATCAGGATCTCTCTCATCAAGCAGTCATAAATTATTCCCCAGCCCCTGCCCTTTCCATAATGTGCTCTCTGCAGTGTATGTGCATTATTCCTGTTTTAAAGCCAGGATCAGGGCAGCCAGGGAGAACAGTTTGCATAGGTGCTACGTAGAGTAATGCTGAAGTTACTCTGTCTCAATTACAGGGCAAACTTGTACAGCTCAGCTGGCCTCCCTGGAGCCACAGGGTTAAACTGGGGCAGTGAGCTGACCTACCTGCCATGACTGGGTCAGTAATAAACCCCTGGTGTGTGTCTTTGCCCCTGTGGGAAGGTGCTGCGCTTACCCTGCCGTGCTGAGTTCTCTCTCCCTCGGTTAATCGTCCCTTGGTGGCTGCAGCAGTAGTACAGTCTTGACTTACGGTAATGGTGTCCCTTCCCATAGCAGAAGACTTGACTGAATTGTCGCTTCATAAAGAAAACAAATTTTTTTTCAATTTTTTCAGCCAAGACAATGAGTGTTTTAAAGCTGGATCTCCTTACTCATCCACTCCTATACTTGTCCCTATTTTGAGGGCTGCATTTTCGGGGTCCTCCAGCATGACCCTGACCACTGTCCCTATTTGTCATGGAGACTGGGCTCTGTCAGACTAACAAGCAGAAGCTTTAAGCGTTCACTACCTGTGGCTGCACTGAAACGAGTCAGACCTTATGGCCCCACTGGGAAGTGAGCAGCAAGCAAGTGTATCAACGTGCCCGGTACGTGAGCTCTAGAACAAACGCTGGCTCCTTGTGAAATATGGAGAAAATGTTGGTAGGCATCCACATTCAAGAGCAGTTTCTCACCTATTCTTGAGTTTTGCTTGTTTGCTCTTACTAATTCATAAATAAATCCCAAACCAGCATTGTACTCAGTAAGAGCCGCTGTGGAGGTTTGTATGGGCTTTTGGAGCACGTTCTTCAGCGTCTGAGACAGCCTTAAGCTTACCTAAAGAGCTGCTCCTGTGGTGGACCATTTCTAGAGATGATGGTGCCTTTGGTGTCTCCTATAGCTGCAAAACAAACACATTTTTTTCTAAATGCTTTAGAATCCCATTTTATCCTGTATAGCTTTTGAGAGACCGGTAATGAGGAGGAAAGCTTCATTACAAAGAATTCTTAATAAGGGTAGAAATATTGAAGTGAGGCTTGAAGAATAACACATATAATGGGTAATTCTGTTTGCTGTGTGATTGTTGTCTACTAAAATAGAACTGTTTATTCAAGAATCACTTTTGAGGTGATGAGTCAGCTAA
This sequence comes from Microhierax caerulescens, assembly GCA_035590215.1. Classification (NCBI taxonomy): domain Eukaryota; kingdom Metazoa; phylum Chordata; class Aves; order Falconiformes; family Falconidae; genus Microhierax; species Microhierax caerulescens. The sequence continues at coordinate 35,333,898 of JAVJGJ010000047.1, read as the reverse complement.
CTTGACAGACACATTTCTCCCCATAGAAAGCGACAGCTTTGTGTGATTGGATCTTGGCTTTAAATGTCCATAATGATGCAAATGTAATGTAAGACTGCCTTTTCCAGTTTTATTCTCTTTTCCTTCTTCCCAAATGTGAACAGCAGCAGACACACACACACACACACACCAGTTCTTTAACATTAAGCATAATATTAAGGAAATAATTGACTGATAGACTAGGAAGAATTATTCCAACTCGTTTGGGTTACCTGGAAGACCAGCGCCTGCCTTCTCTTCTGCAGCAGTGTGTGAATGAAGAAATTCTGCAAAGGCCTTGTTTCTCTGTAGAAGCTTTTCATAGGAACCAGTTTCTGAGATCATTCCATCCACCAGAAAAACAATGTTGTCCACTTGAGGCAAAACGTTAATTGTGTGAGTCACCAGTACACGAGTCTGCTCAAATAAAGAGGGAACAGTTACAATTGTTCTGGCCTCTCCCTGCTCACTTGAGCCAGTCAGCTGTCTTGGGAAGAAAGACTTACTCAGTGTCAGCTATGAATTTTACTAACTTGGAGATATTTTTGTTTTTTTTTCCTACCACTTCTGACTGTCCTTGGTGAAGTTTATCTTTGCAGCACAGTTTTGTGCCCCTTTTGAAAGCGCAGAACGTGGGAGCGGAGGGGTGATCAGATTGCTTTGTGTCACACATAGCATAAAAGAGTGAGGATGGGAACTGAAGCCTGAAGTCCCAGACTACCATCCCGTGCGTAGGACCTTTTGCTTTGCTCACTGACCAGTTTCTTGTTGATTCCTCTCAGAGTGAAGCTCTTAAGTAGAATGACATTAATTGGAGAGTGTGTCACATTTATTGTCGCTGATACCATTATTTCAGAATCAGATTTGAACCTGAAAACTTCATCAACCTGAGTGGAGTTAGAGTGCAGCTCCTTTCCATTTAAATTTCTGAGTATATTTGTACAGATAATTACATGTAGGAAAGGATATAAGAAAAGTAAATTTTTCCTAGATAGCAAATTGGCATGTTCTATATTTCTAATACACAGTCAAGCCCTTTGAGTACTGCTTAAATCTGATACCTTCCTTCTTTGCTAGTCTTTCTATTTCCGTACAATAATTACATTCTGATACTTGCAGCCAATCCACATGAAGAGAAAAGTATTTGTAATCAAACATGTCTGTTTTAATTGGACTTTCTAATGAAAAAAATTACCTATTTTCCTTTTCTAGTGTGCAATTGAATCAAGTATTTGTAAGCAATTTGTACCATGAAACAAGTAGGGCTGCCCTCACATCCCTTTGCATGTAACCAGATTTATTATCCAGAATGCTTTCAGCAGAGAAACGCCAAGGAATAACAATATGCAACCAATGCAAGAAAAGAATGGAAGAAAAGTGTTTAAGATGGATTTTAAGACTGAAATTTAAGTGATGAACGTTTGAGTGATGAGAACTGAAAAGGTGCCACTGAACTACTCAAAAGTGATAGGATTAGACGTTGTGGTAAGATACGAGCTGGAAGAGATCAGACAGCTCTTCCAAACTACACTAGAAGTAAATCTCAAAAAAGAAGGATAATGCTCACGGAAGACCAAAGAACTATGAACTTGCTGTAGAAGTAAGACTGGAATGAGGTATGTGGTTGTAGAAGTAAGACTGGAACAAGGTATGTGGTTTGCATAAGGATAAAGACAGTCTTTCAGGAGAACCTAACTTTTCAGTTTCCTTCCTCCTAGGTGAGATTCACTGCAAACTTCCATGTGCTGTGTGGAATGCAGAGGTTACCTGTTCCACTGCCGCTAACAGTAGTACCTGCTGCCACTAGTGGAAAAAAGAATTTGGGAGCCTTTGATAAAGTGAGTAACCCACCTTACTGGAAATGTTTCAGGGGCCCTGATAATTAGATACATTTTGCAGTCTTTTACGGTTCAGGATTTATAACACACCTTGTCCTTCAGTAAGCCGTTGGGTCCAAGAACGTGTTCAAAAATGTGCTGTCCAACATGTGCATCAACAGCTGAGAGGGGGTCATCGAGCAGGTAAATTGAAGCCTTCTGGTACACGGCACGAGCAAGGTTCACTCTTTGCTTCTGCCCTCCAGATATATTTATTCCCTGTGGAAATGTATTGACGCTGTTTATTCCAAAGCTACAGCACATTTACTAACTATTGGCTCCATTTTACACTGAGGTTTTATGACTTCCTTATTTTTAAATCGGTACATCTCCCTCCCTTCCTCCAAATACGGCTCTTGAGATGCTGAGGCAGATTCTGTTGAGCAACTCTGTTTTCCTGCGAAAGAGGACCCAAGAATAACTTGGATTTGTTGATTTTTGTCTTAAGCGTCTCTCATATTTCTGGTTAGGTTAACTACCAGGAGGTGGGCTTCAGACCCCATTAAATCATGGCCTGACTTCTTGGAAATTACTGAGCACCTGCCTCCTGCAACTTTAGTCCTTTTGCAGGTGTTTTAAGCAGGCCACCCAAAATTGTAGCTACTCACAGAAAAGCTGGCCAAAATATAAACCTAAGCCAGTACCTTCTCTCCTATTTCACTCTTCTGCCCTGCAGGGAAGCTCTCCAAATCAGGTTGCAATGCACAAGCATCTATCACTCTATTGAACCATGTTTCATCCATCTCTTTCCCAAAGAGGATATTGTCTTCCACTGAAGCATTCTGTATCCAGGCTTGCTGGGGGACATAAGCTGCAGTGTCCTATAAAAATGGAAGTGGAAGAATGTTAACAGGCTTTTTCATATGCTCAACTTGATGCTCTGGGAACCTGTCTTTTGAAGAATAACTCTCCTGATTAGATTTGTAGAAACCTGGAATGATCATCACCATCGACAGGTCTCAGAGTTCTTCACAAAATATGAGTCTGCTTTCTCATGATCTTACAGAGGAGGAAACAGGTGCAAGTACATGACACAGTTTACCAGGATGCCACTTCAGCTCACTGTCAGAGTGGGAACTGGAACTGGATCTTTGGAGTCCTGTTCCAGTTCCCATTCTGAAGGGCCAGGCTCATCTGAGAGAGGTCTTAAGTACCTTCAGATAATTAAATGTGGACTGCTACATAAGCCTTTGTTAAAATTCAGCAGTAAACGGGGTTTCATCAAGTACCTGATGCCTTGGTAAATGCCTTACTGTTCCTGAAGACAGCCTGATTAGAAGCAAACGCTCAGGGGAAAATTTACCTTCATGGTCATGCAGCCATCGGTCTTCTCCAGCTCACCGAGTAATGCTGACAGCAAGGAGGACTTTCCAGCACCCACTTGGCCAACTACAGCAAGCAAGGAGCCTTGGGGCACAGTAAGATCTATGCTATAGAGAAAAAATTAGTCTCTTATCACCTTCTAGATATGCTTTCTGAAAAGACGACGACAAAAATTCTTGCTAATGTTTCATAGCAATAAAAATATACCAATTAACTCCCCTAATTTCATACTTGAGGGCCTCAGTTGCACAGGGTTACTCTTCCCATCTTGCTAACTTTTTGCAGCAGAACAGGAGTCATCCTTTCAACAACACCTCCAACCAGAAAGTCTTCATCTACATCCCCATCTGAGTTTTGAAACCAGATCCAAGACCCAGATCCCCACTCTGGAGATAAGCTAGCCCAAAGCATTGGATATCAACCATTCCTGAATATCAGCACTTTTCAACACTGTTTCTTCTCTAAAACTGCAGTGCCTTTTGAAATAAGCATGTAGTGATGTCCAGTGTAATATCTGCATACCATCAATTCTGCTTTATTGACTAAAACTACTGTAATTTCATGTAAAGAAAGCAGTCTCCATATATTAAGGCAACATCTGGGTACAGGCACCTTCCCATCTGTGTGCTTGCAAGCATAAACGCAAGACTACATTTTGTCTGACTATAATTTTTAGAATTCCACACTAAATATGAAGGAAACTCAGCTTCTGAGTTTCTCTACATACTCAACACTGGTTTCACTTAGGCCCTGAGGAATTCAGAATCTACCCTGACCTACAGAATTGAGATGACTAAGGGTAAGTCTGTACCTTCTAAGACAGGGAGAAGTTTCTTTGCTCCAGCAAAAAGTCCCATTTCTTATGGTGATACTTGCCTGCACTAAAATATGAGCAGAAATAGAACACTTGTAAATGCAAAGGTAGGCACAGGAACATCCCTATTTATGTGACTTTATGTTTCAGTGTGTTATATTACTGAAGATGAACCTTAAGTATGAAAAGAAGGGGTTAATTACTAGATTACATTTCATTGTTAGAAATAAATAGGCCTGAGAGATAAAGTGACAGGAAGGGATAAACATTTTTCTCTTGACTATGGTAGGCACCCTAAGAATGGAAGCTGAACAATGGAAGCTACTCCTCTTACAAGACAAGAATGCTAACACAAAAGCTCACCACAGTCAGAAGTGTTTCTGCTTGAGCTCTCAGGATTCAGTTCTTTCAGATTCAGAAAAGCTGCTAAACGGTTTAAAGAAACTTTGGCCTGAAATAAAGCAGCACACAAAAGAATAAGATTTAGAATTGAAAGGGAGCCAAAACTAAAAGTGAAGACTCAACTTGAAGACTCACTTAGAATGTTGACTAGGTGCTATGTTGCAGTTGCTGCAGGCTTAGATGAACGAATGCAGCTCTTCCTTATGTTAACTGCTTTTATTTCCACTTAGCTTAGAAAACCCCCGTATTCTTCCCTGTGTTTTCTTTTCTGTTCACACAGTGAAACTGGTGCTTTTGTCTCTAATTCATCCTGCAATCTTTTTAGGGATTGCTTCTGGATGTGAAGAGCTGTGACAGTCCTCTTGGGGTGCCAGAGAGAAATGAATTTCCTGATTTCTTACTCGACAGTGACTTGCTTTGCTCTCTGGCCTGGGCCAGCAGGGTTTCCACTGATCTCCTGTGGAGATCTTGCTCTGTTCTGCTTTCTGTGATGAAAAACAACTGGAAGCACCTCTGAGATCTGATGGTGCTTGTGATTGGCTCCAAAAGACTTCAGAGTTGTTCTTGGTGACTATAGTGTCAATATATGGAGCTCTTCTGAAAAACAATCCTACAAAGTACCTGTAGGTCCTTGCTCTTCACTGTTTCACAATAGCAATTAAATAGCTGATGTTCAAAGCCCTAAGAAATCCCTACCTTTACCTGTTAATGGTGATACATAAAAAAACCACTTCTGGCCAAAGAAAAAGGAATGTAGCCTGCAATTAACCTGGACAGCAGCGTTTATGGAGAAGGGCAGGAAGGAGTGCGCCGTGTTGAGAATGTTGATCAGTGTTAAAGATACAAAAGCCTTCTGAGCGTCCAGGACATGGGTGTTATCCAGGAGGGTGTAGACAGCAAACATGACAAATGCAATCTGAAAGGGAGCAAAGGAAAAGCAAACCATTTGCTTCAGACAGGGAAGAGAATGGTTCAGGGGTTACAGGCCCCTTGCTAAAGACTCTGGAACTCAATTAAATCCATACAGGCTATTGCCCATGCACACGGTACCCATCCTGCAAATATCATAGACAAAGGTCTTGCACGTTGGTGACAAAACCAAGTCTGACCATTTGATGTTTGTTCTGCATTAAGGAAGTTTTGGTGCTGCATCCACAGCAAGGTAAAAGCACAGCCATTTCCCATTGAAAGCACACATGGCTGAGCTGCACCAGCAAGTGCGACAGTGGCTTGTGCAGCTGCTGACTGTCGTGAATGCTGGCGAGCTTGGAGCTCCAGGTGGTTCTTGCAAAGCAGGCTTAGCCTGCCTGGAGCACATTGCCAGACCAGGTGACTTGTCTGTGGAACCGTTAGGACAGTGTAAGTGTCTGTATGGCTGATTCCACTGGGGCTCAGCAACTCCTGTGAGACCACCAACTCCTCTGGACAGATGCTATCTTTAGCTGTCTCACAGGAAAAATCTGTCCAGACAGGAGTACAAAGAGAAATGGAAGTAACAGCATATGTCTTATGTGGGAAGGTGAGCCACTCACCAGGAAAGTTGATGAATGGAAAGAAGCTAGAGATGCTGAGAAGAGAATCTGAGACTTTTTTAGGGCCTGAAGTTCTTGCTTCCTGATACCAATCACTTTCTCCATGAAGGTCTTCTCCCAGCCATACAGTTTGATTACTTTAATGTTGCTGAGAACAGCACTGATGAGTTTGGCCCGCTCATCTTTATGTGTCATTTGGGTCTCCTGCAATAAATGTTTGAGTTTTATAATTTAATAGGTTGAATGTTTAACAGTGCAGTTATTCTGAAAAAAAACCTTATTCCTGCCTATGAATTCTGAATAAATTTCCCAGCAGGTGAGTGGTGTATATTGTTTTGCTTTTGAATCTTCCAGGCTTGGAAATATTTTGCTTTGTATCTTCAGAGCTTTATTTTTACTGGCAATACATAGAAACATACAGAAAAGGTGGGCAAACAAGGTGAAAGAGTGATCACACAAGAGCTTACTCTAAACTTCAAGAAACTCTGTAGGCTTTGAATCCTCCTAGGTTCCTTCAGTCAGTCATGGTAAGCATGAATAACAAATACTAAGCCATCACATAACTGAAGTCATAAACCACTTCATTTTTATGGAGCAAAACATACCTGAAACTGACTCCTCTTCTTGGTGATCACAAAGTTCAGAGGTAAAAGAAAAAGGAATACAGCAATCGAAGCCAAGGCAGATGGCCCAAGAAGCTGCCAGGAGAGAAAATGAAAGAGGAAGAATTTCTGGTGATTACTAGAGACGACTGTTTTCCATTCCCCTTGCTCACCTTTCCTCTTTGAACCGCCTAACATCCCTCATGGCTACGGGCTTTAATCGTGCCTTTGCCTTTCCTGCGCACTGTGCTCCCTAAGCTCTGTGGGTTGGATTGTTGACTCCCCGGGCAGGGTAACTCCTGTCATCCTGCTCTGCTGAATTTATTTGCTTCCCTTTTAGGAACTGGATTAGTGCTGAAAGCTATCCAGGAGCACGCTGGAAATGCAAGTAATTTCTGCTGCATCCTGGCTGTTTTGGACGTGTTAAGGAGGCCATCCCGTGGCTGGCACGAGTTAGTGACTCGAAACGAAACCAGGTTTTATTTAAAAAACTAACCCAAACCCTCAACCAGCTATTCTTGTAGCATAAATAACTCAGCTTGTCTGAATTTACATCAACTAGTGAGATGAAAGGGCAGCATTATGCTGTGCCGTGTGCTTTTGGGACAGCTCCTGGATACCAGGGTCCGTAATGACTTCTGTATCAAAACAGAGCTTGTTTCTTATGGTTTAGTTACATCTCTCTACAGACAGCTTACGCTTGCTAGACGTGAATGCTGGTATACATACAGAGATAAAAGTGTTCTCTACACAAATGGTGTATGAACACTAACAGACAAAGTGTTAATTACGCTCCAACTACATGCAGCCACATTCAGCTTGGCAACATCACTATAAAAGGGGTGATGATTTTTCAAGTCTACACTATGGCTACCCATTTTCCAGGGTCATACTATCCTGCCAGACACGAGGCACAGTCCATTCTGGTTAGCAAAAGAAGGCCTCTGGAAAGCTCCCGGGAATCATCTGTCTCTATAGTGCACATACTTCCATTTGGTGTGCTGCCAAAAACAGGGACTAAGAAACACAGATTTATCCTGCTGACAAAATACCATACGTTGAAATGGGTGTAAAGAAAAAAGGATCTTTTATATTATCATCCTTTATTTCTAATTCACGTTTTGTGCTGTCCTTGCTTGATACCTATGAAATTCAACATATCTTAGCCTTTTTTGGATATCACATAACTTTGCTTCAAACTGTTTGACTGATGCTGTGGTAAGCAGGCTTCAGGATGAAGTAATACGTTAAGTTGCTGTTTCAGACCATTCCCCTTTATGTTCTGCAACTATGCTAAGGAGCCAGAAATGGACTCTCAGCCTGCACTGGTCCACAATGTTTTGGTCAAAAAAGGAGGTGACAGAGGAAAATCTGAGGCAGAAGTTTATCAGACAGCTCAGAATAACCACACTCACAATCTTTTCCTTAAAAGAGACTGAATGCTGAATACACAGGTGAGAAGATGAAGGATCAGGTAAGGATTTGATACTAATAAAAATATCTTCCAGAAAGAAGAGTGAATCCACCACGCTACAGAGCTAAGAAAAATACAGTAATTTCAGGTTGTTCAAACTGGCAAAGCTCTATGCAGAATTCTGAAAGTCCCTTTTTCCTTTAACACCTAGAATAGAAAGGGATTGATGAGTACTATCATTGTATTTTACCTGCCACAAGAAGACAAAACAGATGATAATACGAATAGGAGCAAGCCAGGTTCCATTAAAATAGATAATCAGTTCCATTAGCTTCTGGACATCAACAGATACCAGATTAACAATTTCACCTACTGTTGCTGCTTTCCTTGATGCATTGGACATAACTAGGATCTAGACAGGGTAGAGAAGACAAAAAGGTGTCATCAAACAACAGCTTTGGTTTGAAAATCAAACAACTTCCTTTTTTTTATAAAGAAAGAAAAAAAGGGAGAAAAATCTCAAATCCTAGGTACTGAAAACATGCTGTTGCTTGGAATATGTGACTTGACTTTAAGATGAAGAATTTACTCCTTTTCCCAGCCATAATCTACAGCATAAAAAAAGTTATTTTTTCTTCTTTCGTTCTCTTGGCTTTTCCTTCAGAGGTAAGATCTCAAAAATAAATAGTAAAATACCTCCCACATACTGTTCAGAGACGAATACAGCAGAGTTATATTGTAAGAGTAGTTTTGAATATCTCCCCTGATACTGTTAAGAACAATGTACCAGCAATGTTGTAACTGCTAATGTATTAAAAAATGAAGCTGAAAAGGAAGCTACAGACTCACCTTCCTGTACACAAGCCCTGTTACTGCAGTTTTCAGTCTCAGCCCCAGAACAAGACACATGTACATGTATCGTTGTTCAAACAGAGTCTGGAGACAGGCCAAAAGGAACATAGTGAAGGCATAGAAATAACCATGCCAGCTAGGTGCTTCTTGATCTTCGATGAACTCCAAGAAAAGGCTGCAGGACAGGAGCAAAATGTTGATGAATCCGTGTAGAACTGATGAAATATCAGACACACAAAAATGTAGAAGTGCCAGACATTTTTCTGTGTTCTCTCTGGCTGATGTTTATCAGTAAAATAACAGAAAGGTTAGAAAAATTGCTGAGTATTCTATGTCTTACAATGTCCTGATTTTTGACATTTAGCCAGTCTTGGTTTTGAAGCAATCTCTGATAGAAGCATCTTCTCAGGGGAGGCCTCATTTCCAGTGTTAAGGATGGATCCAGAATTTAATGAAAATGTCAGAAACGTGCAAATTGGGAGCCATAACCTAAGGAAGTCATTGACATTTGCAGAACTTCTCTTGATCTTAATGATTATGAAGTGATTTTTGCCCTTGAAAATATACCATAATGCAGGTTTGTGTTGTACCAACACAGTCCACAAAACATTATGTCAACTGACTAAAGCTATTTAAGATGTGTAGGATGCACAGCTGTGCTCTTCATAATTAGTCAGGGAACACAGAGCCTTAAGACTACAGCAAGTGGGTGGCAGCCTGTGCACATGATGTGATATGTAGAACCATCAAATAACTCACTCCTGTTCTAGTAAAGTTGTCAAAAGGCTTAGAGCAGCCTGTCCTTTCCGCTGTTGGAATACGGCAGTGGAGAAAGTGTGCACAGCTTTAGACAGTGGTTTGGATTTTTTTTTCTTTCCTGCTGAGTTGACTGTGGGCTTAGCAGAAATGGTAATCCAGCTCTTTTCATCAGCATTAGGAGATTTCAAAAGGTAAGTGTTTGTGTGTCCACCTCTGTGGGTGCTGGCGAACACGTCCCTGTGTGAGCTCATGCATGCAGCAATCTTGTATGTGTGATAGAAATATATTACAAATATGCACATACCTCAGTAACTTTGGGATGGAGAACAGGAAGACATCACAGATGACTAAGCAGACAGTGCTGAGAAGGAAATAGGTTCCAAACATGCTCCAAAATGCTTTCAGTAAGGGCCCACTCTGATTGTGCTCTGATTGCAGTAGAACCTCTGTCTCTTCGGCTTCTGCTGTGTCAGTTTTACTCTTCTGACGCTTTTTAAATGTAGCAGACTCCATTTTTCTAGAGAAAGAAACAGTAAGAAAGCTTGCCACAATTGTAGAAAGCATGGAAATCTTATGCATTCAAAAAAATCATTAAATATCTCACACTGGGTCTCGTGCCATGTCCAGTATAATGCTCATCAAAAAATAATCTCTCTCACAGTAACATTTCTGTACTTCCAGGAATGAAAGAATGTTCTCCAGCAGATTTCAACACTTAAAATCAGATTTTGCACAAAGGAATTTACTCACTGAGTGCTCACCCACTGAAGTGAAGACTCCCAAATCTTCATAGCAGAGTGGTACTTGGACCATTTTATGTATGCTATCCTTTTCTTCTTGTTTAATAGACAAATAATTCAGTGAGACTGCATCTTTCAGCTATTCTCCTGACTAGATAGGAAGCACGTAGCAAAGTTTACATTCAGAGCCTGAATATGCACTGAGGCAGCCTGTGGGGCATGGAGGGGATTAAAACTTGCTCTGAGATGGCGTGCCAGCACTGTGAGCATATTTGCTTCTATCATCTAGAGGCGCGAAAGCAACCGCCCAGCTGACACACTGTACTATCAAGTACTCACTGCTGGGTTCTGCTGCAGCACTTCTTCCACTCTCTCTCAGCCCAGGCAACAATTTCTTCAGACGAGTCCTCTTTCCTCACTGACCACAAGTCATCCACCCCCAGGGTCTGCTGACAGCCTTTCCAGACCAGCCTGGGGAAGGAGCGCACAGACCACTGTAGGGTAAGCACGGAAGGATCTGCGGTGCGTGTAACATTTTCAAAACAGACAGGCTGTAAGTTAGTGCCCCACAGCGAGCATAGGGACTTACATAAAACACTGTTTGGGACTGTCCTTTCCCAGAACAAATACGGATGTTCAGGAAGAGCAGTTTTGGTTCAAATCCCTATGCTACCTTCTGTCAACATCATGAGGATTTGCAAGTAAGCCCTTATTTCTAGAATATACTGAGAGTTTGGTCTTGGGCAGTGGGCGACAAAATTCAGTTTAACTTACCCTGTGGCTCAAGTGAAACACAGATGAGGCCTTATCATAGCAGACATTAGGCCCAAAGTGTGTAATCATTTTACTTCTGAATGCTAATGAGCAGGCTGGGCCAGTGTCCTCAGGCACTATTTTCTCCTTGCCCAGCATCTGTTACAGGAAGGTCTGGTAGGCAGGTAGGGCTGTGGCTGGTGTACAGTCACCTTTTGAGATTGCTGAAGTCTGTTTCAAGATTGGGAGGGCACTGGAAGGGGGAAGAGAATTATCTAGAATCACAGATTTGTGTTTTGAACTACTTTGAGAAGTGAATTTTTCATAATTTGATCTTGTTGAGAATACCTCAAGTCCCAGAGAAAGAATTTAAATTCTCACTGCATAAGCTGAGGTATTTCATACTGGCTGTCATCTCCACCCTGTCTTATGCTGCTTTTTTTTTTTTCTGATGTTCTAGCAAAACCATGTCTTTTTTTGTGTTTTCTTACCCAGAGAACCACCAGTATGTGATTTTGGAAAGAAAAGAGCTGCTGGATTCTGGACACTGATTCTGATGGGAGAAAAAACATGGATGATATTTTTACATAGGTAAGGGCATGTGTCAGATAAACATAATCTCCTTCTGCGCTTCCCCAAGAAAAGCAATCAAAAAGTTACACACACCCCATTCATTGACCCTGGCAGTGTAAATGTGTTGTGGAGGATCAGTGGGATCGGGAGACTTTGGAGAATTAGACTTTAAATAATGCCTTTGATGAAGGAACAAAGAGTATCATTCTTCATACCCAAAGACATTTGTTTTCTGAAGCACAGACCTCTGCCATGCCCACACCTCAAACAGAGTACTTCTGCACAGCAGAGCGTGGGGAAGCAACTGGAGCCCTATCTGCTGGTTTCAACAAAAATACATGAATGTGGATAGAAAAGGCGTTTAGTTTTTCAAAACATACATAGAGAGACAGAGTATTGTTATCGCAAATTCTGCCGGTTGCCTTTTCAAACTGTCAGCCTTTATACAGAACAATGCATCTTTCATCTCCCAGCTACTAATGTTCCTGTGCATCCCCATAAATTAAAATTCCTGTTCGAGCAACAAAGCAATGCATTATGAAAACCTATGCTGTACTTACAGGATTGTTGACAGCTTTAGAGAAGAAGGGAGGGTGATCAACAAAGCAGAATAACACAAGTTCTCCTAGCACCAGGCTAGCATAAAGGTAAGTTGTAACATGGTGGAAGTGGTCTTCCTGGAAGCCCTAAGAAACAGAATACTGTTGAGAATGAGGTAAGAACCTTCAGGTGAAATCACTGGAGAAGGAGAGCTGCTCATGTTCTACCAGCCATAAGCTCTGAGTTTTGGTTTGAAGCACGAGGTGCATTTATTTAAACTGTAGTTATGTAGAGCTACTTACATAGGAAACTCCTCAAACTGGAATATCAGAAAATACTAAATAATGGACAAAAAAATAAATTTATTATTTAAAGTAGTGGTTTTATCATGAGCCTTCACAGCAGTCTAGTTGAGTCAGATGTCCACATTGCATCGTTATTCAGGGAACTCGGTGCTGAGGGACAGAAGCTCCTTGCTCACCTAGCAGGATGAGCAGCTGATGTAATAAAGCACCTGCCAGGTTTTATTATAAATGGTGTGTCTAAGGGACTTTGTGAAGGGCACTCTAATTAATTTTGTGAATGAGAAAGAGAAAAACCAAGGAAAAAGTCTTAAGTATTTTTGGAACTGTATTTTGGTAGTAAGAGGTGGTGGAGTGTTATTTCTACAAAAGACCTGGTGCCTGAGCATCATTCAACACAGCAGGAACAAGCATGTTCCCAGCTGTCTTTTGTTTAGTGGCTGTGAATTTTTCTTCTATTGCTTGAACACACAGGTAACATAAACTTTTGTTTATTCCTTATTGTGAAGGAAAGGTACAGCTGTTCACCTGAGCAAAATGGTCACTGACAGCAAGTCTCAGATTTGTAAACCCATCCAGCACGCCTCTGCAAATAAACATTCACCGCAAATACCCAAATAATAAAAATGTATATCAAGATATGTGTGCTGATACAAAATCTGGCATAAGGCCAGTTCATTTTGCTTTTATTCACATATGAAGTCTTCCGAGCTCTCAGACAACAGTGTAAACACACTGTCTACACTGAAAGGAATAACATGGCTGGAGATGACCAAACATCATCAGCCATTTTTCTCAGCATGTATCTGAGAATATGTATCTGATGTATGAGCATGTATCTGAGAGAGGAATCTGGTTCTCCACCTCACAATCAATGAGGCAAAAAAAGCCCTGTTGTTTAGAGACTTCATACCCCTTCATACCGTAAAGATACGTGGTTTCACTTACTCTTTCCAGGGCATGTTGGACTTTGGAACTAAACATCACAACTGCAGCCATGAATGAGAGCAGCCAGTAAATCAACATGACGCCTGAAGACTGGATGCCCATCATTCTTTCTGCTTGGGTAAGGAACATGGCCAGGATCTGCAAGGAGGTACAAATTTGTCCAAATAAATGGCTGGTAACAGAATGGCAAACACTATTATCAAATTAATGGATACAATAGAGAAAAAACAGTTAGTTTCTTGCTCAAACATTTCAAGATGTTCAGAGCTGCAGTATTGTTCCTAAAAGGCTAAAACTGAAAAGCATGATGTGCAATTTTGCACTGAAGAATGTCTCTGCAGAAAAGGCAAGTAATAAAACTGCAAGTGGGCCAACAGGCTGGGAGGATCTAGGCTATAAAGACACAATGACAGGAGGGGAGCACAGGCATTTAGGCTGAATGGAAATCCCATTTCATTGTAATTCATGCTAAATCACATACTGCAGTTAGGAGAAACTAAATCTTGTCTTGTTGTGAGACCTCTTTCTAAACACTACTGCTGCCTTGGCTCTTGCAAGGTATCCTCTGCCCACAGGGCTCTGCATCGTAGTGACAGACCCAGTGGTCTGCCCCAACTCCAAACCCCTGCTGCGTCACACAGCAGAAAATCACAACGCGCATCTCTGGCCTTTACTCCACATCAGCTCTCTCTGTGCCCAAAGATCCTGAGAAACATGGGAAATAGGAGGTCTGCCCCAGGAGGGCTAAGCTGGGCCACACACAAACAAAACGAAGGAAGAATTACCATTGTGATTCCCACCACGGCAGGGCTGATGAAGAATGCTGGAGCCCGTGGGATTCCTTGGCTTATCTCCCACAGTACAAAGAAGACATTAGAAAAACACAGTATTACCAAGATGAATCCAAGGACCTAGGGCAGAGACAGCAAACATACATTGGAATGGACTGAAATGATGGTGGGACAACCTACTGAACTGAATGCTCCCAGCAGCCTGGGCAGTAGGACTGGAGAGTTGGAAGGGCAAATTTGGGATGGAGCACATTACGGGAAGTAGTGGGGGAACCAAATGGAAATACAGGGGAGACGTTATGACAATTCTTCCTAAAACTTTACTTGATTTATACTGACCCGACTTTACCTGAGTCAGTAAATGTCAAAACAAACACAGAGACAGATCATCAGAACAGTTAATGATTTAGAAAAATTAAGTTCTGCATCAAAGTTGTGATAATGTTAGGGTCAAACCCCATCCTCTGCCCTTACCATTTTGGTTTTGAAGATGTGGGACATCCTGATATAACCTTTGGTTTTGTATCGCAGATAGAAGTAGTAGAAAGGAAAACCGATCCAAAGATAGGCACAAGGGATCCAAGCAATGACTGTACTCTCAAAGCACCAGGTAAATCTTGGGGTGTTCGTATACCATGTCCGATTCCCGTCCTGTCACAGAATCAACACAGAAGTGAAACAGTAAAGCTGACGTATGCAGAATTTCACCAGCTAATGCAAGTTGCTAGTGCTACGGCTGAGATCTACTATAATGTTTGAGGAATTTGATTTAGTGTTTCAAATGTAAAAAATACTTGGTAACAGATGGGCTGCTAGAGAACAGTAAGGTGTTGGGGAGGGAGGGAGGGAGGACTCAGCAGTAGCGTTTTGGAGGGAATGGAAGTAGAAAGGTTGTGGGGAGAGGTTGGAAAAGTGGAAGATGCCAAAGGACATCACGTATCACACTGGAGAGAAAAAAACCCACCAAAAGACAAGAGGAGATTCAGGCTATTGAATGGGCAATGAGAAAAAGTAATTTGGGAAGGAAGATTATCAGCAGGTAGGACCCATCAGAACAGTCAGTAGGGAATGGCGGGTGAAATGGAGATGAGAAGGAAAGAGGTGTCCTAGCGCATAAACTGCATCTTCAGCGCCTTTCCTCAGCTGAATTTATAACAATTTTGTAATTTTTTTGACTAAGTTGGATCTCATCTGCTAACATAGTAATACTAAAAATACAGCAAACTGCAGACGAACAGGGGGGTGTATGTGTTCCCCCGCAGCTGGCACGGGCTGTGCGAGCCCCTCAGGCGCGGGCACGGTGCGGAGCGCGGCTCGAGGCGGGGGGAAGGCCGGTGCCGGGTCGCTCGTTACTGCAGGAGTTTCCCAGCCCCCACGACGGGGGCCCAGGCGAGCGTGGGCTGCTCAGCACCGGACCCTCCGCGGGTACCGGGTGCGTTGTGAAGACAGCGGCGGGGCCCATCTCGGTGCCCTGCGGCGGCGCAGCCCGCGCAACCCTGAGCGGACCTGCCGTAGCTGGAAGCGGGCTGGGGCTGTCCCCGGGTGACAGCTCGTCCCGGGGGCAGGGTCCGCAGCCAGCCCCTCGGAGGATGCCCCCGTCCCGCCCGCACGGCGCTGGGCACGGCTGCGGGGCGGGGGGGTCGCGGGGCCGGGGCCGCTCGGTTTCCCCGCGGGTACGGCGGGCCCCGGGCCCCGGGCAGGGCCTCTGGAGGGGCGGCCCGGTGCGGCGGCGC
>JAVJGJ010000047.1:35273090-35317261 GCA_035590215.1 Microhierax caerulescens | reverse complement strand
GTCTCGGCCCGGGCGCCGGGCGGGCTGCGGGTTTCTCGCTATTCCCTGGGGACGTGCGGCTGCTGCAGTGTGAAAGCTCTTGGCTAGCGGATGCCCGGTTCCAGCTTTTGCCGGCGGCTTTTCACGTAGCTTGTTGTCCTCCCTGCGTGTTCCCTTTAGGTGAAGTTGTACACCAAGCACGGCACCCTGAAGTACCAGACCGACTGCGCCCCCAACAACGGCTACTTCATGATTCCCCTCTACGACAAGGTGAGGGACGGAGCAGGAGCTGCCCCTGTGTCCCAGCAGCCTCAGGACACCACCTGCCCGCGAAACCTTGGCGCCGGGACTGAGTGGGTTCAGTCTAGACCAAACTTTCAACTGTTTCTTTTCCTAATGCGACGCTTATGTCTCAGTGCCAGGTGTTATCGTGAGAAAAAGCCGAGTAACTTCAGCTGTGGCACTGGTGCTGTTGGTCTGAAGTTGCCTGAGTTGCTGCCAGCAGCCCTGTGCTAGCAGCTGCGCGAACTGCCCAGAAAGTGTGGGCTCCTACAGGGTACACGTAAAGCTTTCAGCTATCTACCTATAGAAATCAAAATAAATCAGCATGGGAATGTGTTTTGACGTGGCTGAATCGATAACGAATGACTTAATTGCAGAGAATAAAGATGTCTTAAGAAAATAACAGTACAGGAAGCTCAGAATGTGTCAGATGTCCCGTGTCTGTTCAGGCCGGAAAGAAGTTTACATTCATATTAAATACAAGCTGCCTTCAGATGGTGTAAATCTTTTGCTCTTTTAAAGGGCTAGTTAACTTAAGGATCAGAAATAGAATCCTAGAATGGTTTGGGTTGGAAGGAGGCTTTAAAGATCATCTGGTCCAGCTGCCAAATAAATCCTTCCCTTCCCAACCTGACAACATAAGATGTTTTCTGATCTCAGTGATTTCATTCTTAGATCTTTGAGCCTTTCCGTGGATGAACTTTAGAACATATGTGGCAGAACACGTGTGGTGCCCACAGATTTAAAGAGGATCTCTGTGTAGATTAATACTCTTTTGGTGCAGAGTTTTTAATAGGGTTGAAATTTTGCTATCCCATGTTTGGGCAGAATGGTTGAGTAGGCCTTCCTAGTGGAAATACTAATGGCTAATTTAGAGTGCATCTGTTGGGGCAGGTAGAGATAGATCTGAACAGTTTCTAACTCTGAGCTGCTTGAACATGAGCCAAGTTTGGTCTGGAAGCAGTATAAATATGATAATACATAATTTTTGCTCTTAGTTGGCTGCACGTGAGCTCAGCATCCAAGCCTGTCTGGGTAGATATTGTTGCTTCTTTGAACGGAGCATCATAGGTAGGAGGAAAGGAGAATGGGATACTTGGGTCGTGTGTTACTCTCTGCAGCATGATGCTTGTGTTCTGAATTTTTTTTTTTTTTTTTTTTTTCATTTCTCATCCTTTCAAGACATTTCAAACATTCCATCAAGACATTTCATCATTTCAAGACAGTTATTGCTTTTTTATTTTTAGGGGGATTTCATTCTTAAAATTGAACCTCCCCTAGGGTGGAGTTTCGGTAAGTGCTTGTATATGTCTTCTTACATACCTTATGTATCTGCAGTGTGGGACTTAACTATCTCTGATTTGCAGCTGGTAGGGAAAATCAAGCACTTTTCAAGAGACATAAGCCCTACTGTGTGGTTTTAGTAACTAAAATGTGCTTACTGTACAAGAGGAAAATAAAGCTGTAAGGTAGACACTGACAAAGTAACCCATGAACTGATTTCAAGGAATGTGGGATTTTGACAGAAGTGGCTACAATGGGAGGGGGGAAAAAGGATTTCCAACATCAGGATTTGCAGGTGCTTTGATTTTGTTGAGGCGAGACTTGCAGAGCAAAACTTGTGGGTTTGAGTTACTGTATGTCTGTAGAAAGTTTTGTAAAGCTAAAGTAGGATTGCTTTGTGACTGCTGTCAGTAACTACCATGATGTTTCGTTGTTCTTCCCTTCCAGAACCAACCAGTGTAGACATCCATGTGGATGGCATTAATGACATTTGCACAAAGGGAGGTGATATTAACTTTGTGTTCACAGGATTTTCTGTGAACGGAAAGGTTAGACTCATCTTTATTTATTCCATCTTACACTAATTCTACCTGAGTAAAAACCATTCTGCTTCAGTTCTGCAAGACATTTTAATTGATTTACACTCTGTTTTCTTTTCATTTTGACAGGTTCTCAGCAAAGGTCAGACATTAGGTCCTGCTGGAGTCCAGGTTGTACTGAGAAATGCTGGCAGTGACATAAACTTACAAGCAACTGTTACACAACCTGGAGGAAAGTGAGTGGGGTGGTGCATTTACACAAGATTCTTCAGGTCTGCCATATTGGCTGGGATTATAGTAGTTCTGAAATATTTTTTTTCTAACATGTGCATAGAACCTGAATTGTTTTTCTGTAAACAAAGTTTGTGACTATTTCTGGAGAGCTGTAACCCCTTTCTTGCCTTACAGGTTTGCTTTCTTTAAAGTGCTTCCTGGTGAATATGAAATCTTTGCATCTCATCCTACCTGGATGTTGAAAGAGGTTAGAGCCTACAAAAGTTCTGGTTTACCTGTTTAGTGAGGGCGGATCTGCTAGTCTTGATCAACTAGTGTGAGGAAGGGTTTTTGTGACTGGACAAGGTTAATGGAGTTTTTGTAAATTTAATTTAGGTAGTCAAACTACCTCGTGCAGGCCCAATTTGGAGATAGTGGGCCAGCCAGGGAAGGACTGGCAAATGAGCTCTTGCTTTCTGTCTTCTAATCCTATACATTTTGCAGGAGCTTGAATATCATAGCAGATGCTCTGATCCTTCCCTCTCAGGTTGCTTGCTTTTTGAGGAGCTCTGAGATCCTGACCATTTCTAAATCAATAAAACAAGAAAAACACTGTTTTATGAAGTATCTTTGCTTTAGCATCTTTGTGTTTTGAATAGCCTGCAGACCCTCTTTGAGTACTGCTGCTCTTGTCTCTGTTTCTCTTGGGGAATATACAGCTTCTGATTGTTACTTCAGTGCTCTAAATGAGATCTAATGCCTACTTTTGATGAAAATGTATGTGTTTCTGTATTTCAGTCAAACACAGTTGTACGGGTGACAAGTTCTAATGCTTACGCTGCTAGCCCTCTGATTGTTGCAGGCTACAATGTTTCTGGGTCAGTAAGGAGTGATGGAGAACCAATGAAAGGGGTCATGTTTCTCCTTTTCTCTTCTTCGGTTACTAAAGAGGTAATGGCTTATCAGTACCTTTTCAATATGAGTATGGACATAAATAAGAAGCAGCTAAATAGCTCCTAGATACATGTTGCCCTGATACTCATCTCTGTCCTTTATTGAGCTTGGCTTAGAGAAAACATAAACTGTACAGCCCCTCAGGCTGTATTTTTTTGTTGATTTTTTTTTAACTTCCCCCCCTGCCCCCAACAAGGCAAATACAACATTTGCATCTGTGCTGAATTTCCACAACTTCTGTGGAATTACTCAGATGTGTAACACAACAGCCATCTGTTTAAATGTTGGCAAAATTGAGGCTTAAGGTCTACATGTTTTTTGGACACAAGAACTTAGAAAATACTTTCTATTTCAGCTCTTTTGAACTCCTCATTATTCTTTTCAAACAACTGGGTTCCTCAACAATTGGGCTGTTCAAGGGCGTAGAAAATTTAAGACCTCAACTGAAGCAGGCAACAAGTGCAAAATATAATACAGTTCACAGCATGTTATCAATCTGTATCTTCCATGTGGGTCAGGTTAAGGGCTACATTTGGAAGACAACATTTTTTCAGTTACACCTTTTTACATGTTAAATGTTGGTTAGTAATGTATTCCCTTGTGAGGATGACGCTTTTCCATGGTGGAAGGCCAGTTTCTGGAACAAGACACAAGACATTGCCAGACAAATGTTGAAATTTACTGTACAGTAGTTGTCATGTGTCTTCAGCATGAGGTCTTGATTGCTCTTTGCCTTCTTGATGTGAAGACAATGTTCAACAGCTGGTATTGCCATCTTAAAAGTACGTTACGAAGTGAGTGTGAAACATCTGGTCATGTCCTGTGATTTGTTATGTAGAGTAGAGCTCTGTTCTGTAATGTTAAGCTTGTCCACAGAACTGAAGTCACTTAATGTTAAGACATGCAGTGCACTTCTGGGATTATACAGAATATTATCTATTTTGAACTGTCCTACATCCCCCCCTACATCAAACCCCCCTCACAATTATTCTCTCTGTTCTCCCATGAGAAAAAAAGTTGTATTACATTTATTGCCACAGGATGTTGTGGGCTGCAATGTTTCTCCTGTGGATGGATTCCAGTCAAGAGATGAGTCTCTCTCCTATTTGTGCAATGTTGTATCAAAAGAAGATGGATCTTTCAGCTTTCTTTCTCTGCCAAGTGGGCTATACACTGTGGTAAGTAGCTACGAAGTTCATCACTTGTCTATCCATTGTGTTGTTAACTTTCATTTTGTACACTAGGACATGCATAACTTTGTAGCTGCTAAAACAGAAGGAGTTGAAATATTTTTAAGTGGATGGAACCTTCAACCTAAATTATATGACAGTGAAGTAAGTTGCTGTGTTAGGGCTCTGAGGTAGGACTTAGTTGCGAATCAGGCTCTGAATTACCTGAATACATTGGCCAGTCACAGAACAACACCTAGAGGCTGCTGGGACACTGCAAGTTTCACTTGGCTACAGCCACCTCATGTCCTTTAAGCTCTCTGTTTTCTTTTTTGCCCATTCTCTTTATTATGTCCGGGCAGTGTGGGAGCATGTCTGTCTGCACGCTGCCTAGAGTGATGGTCCTGCATTCTCAGTCTGCACGCTCTAGAAGTGGGATTCAATGTGTTCTTTCATTCCGTTAACCCTTGTAGTGATCATTCAATCTCCTATCTGCAAGCTTTTGCACATCCAAGTACCTTTGCTGTATTCTGAGTAGATGGTTACATTTCTGTCTCTTCAGATAATCTCATATGGTTTCCATCAGTTGATCTTGAAATACTACCTTTATTCTTGTCTACACCCCTCTCAGTTATTTTTTCCAGAAAGTTTGTAGCCCCTTGGCTTTTCATAGAGGCGTATGATGGTAATAAAGACATGGAAAATGGTAAAGGAAGACAGTTTTGTTGTCATAGCTTCTTAGGAGTCAAAGCAATGTGTTATCTTTCAGATACCATTCTACAGGGGAGAGAGAATTACCTTTGATGTTGCACCATCTAGACTGGACTTCCTTGTAGAGCATGACAGTTTACAGATTGAGGTAAGGCATTCAGAGGAAATAATCTTTTTGTACTATTCATTCCTGTAAAAGTATAACTGATTTTAGCAGTAAGTAGGTGTGTTTATAGAAAAACTTCTTTGTAAGAAGTTTGAAGATGTCTGTTACACATACCCTCTTGCACAGCATATAGAAGACAGTTTCTAGCATTGTGCTGTATTTCTACACTTCAGTCCCTTTTACTAGGAAGAAAAAAACCAGGGAAAAGCTGTGTGCTATACTCACTTTCATGTCCATGATGCAGACAGGCAATGTTCTTTAAAATTGTTTAAATTTTCTCACTCAGCGTGCCAAAGCTCTGGAGAAGGGCCTGTAGGTTTTTATGGTTTACAGGGTGCCTGGTGTAATGGCATTATGATCTGTCATTTGGGCCTTCTGAATGTACTGATGCAGATAAATTGAGAATCTCTCCCTGTACATTTTTTTTCCCTAAAGCTGGAAATAAATTCCCTTTATATGTATGTGTGTGTGAAAATGCTCACTGTTGATTGCTGTAGGTGTGTCTTTGCTTTTACTGAGTGAAGATTAATGTTAGCTTTTTTCCCATTTCAGCCTGTTTTCCATGTGATGGGTTTCTCTGTCACAGGCAGGGTGTTGAACGGTCCTGAAGGAGAAGGAGTTGCTGATGCCACTGTGACGCTGAACAATCAGATTAAAGGTATGCAGTGGTCTTCGTCTTTGTTGCTACAGAGAAGCCTTTATTAAGCTCGAGTACAGGACATAATATACTACTTTTGTTGCAATTTATTTGAAATACTGAAGTGGTTTTTATGCAGCTGATTAATTTTACATTTTCTGGCTTAGATGAGAGTATTAGGTGTTTGTTTGTTTTGCTGTTGAAGACCTTATTTTCTTTCAACCATATGCCAGATTGTGCATTGAAATATAGAAATGAAGATTGGTCTAGTAAAAAAAGTATAACACTGTCTCTTTGTTGTGCAATGTAAATTAAAAATAGCCTACAGCATTGCATGCCCTCTGCCTCTTTTGACACATAAGGATAGACAGTCAACACATGCTCTGTTTTTTTAACTCTTCTTGTTATTTATTACAGTAAAAACAAAAGCTGATGGCTCTTTCCGCCTTGAGAACATAACAACAGGTACATACACAATTCATGCCAGGAAAGAGCATCTGTTCTTTGATACTATTACCGTGAAGATTGCACCAAATACACCTCAGCTAGCAAACATCATTGCAACAGGGTAGGTACTGGTATCATGATTAAAATGTAACTGATATGTGGACAAGGTCTTGAAAATGGGTGGTCCTTTCCCATAACATGCCCAGACTTGCATACTGTTGTCAGAAGCTAAATATTGCTTGAGAAATTCAAGTTAATAGGACAGCACGAGTGCAGGATAATGTTTTGTCCAGAGTATTTTGCTCAGTACTAGTTAAGGTTTAGAGCACCCTCTTAATAACCTCGCCTGTGCAGATGAAGATGCTAAGACGTGGGTATATTGAACAATTTTAGAATGGTATGTGAACCAAGAAACAAAAAGGGATCATAGTTGCCTGATACAAATTGTCTTTTTCTTGTTTGTCTTACTTTGACTGCTAGGCAAAAGTCTGTGTAATGGTGATGGGATGATTTTGGGGTTGTAAGGCTGTGCAGTGGTGGGAGATGGAGTGCGAGCTGAGGAAGACAAAAGGGGCATGGTTCTGTGTCCAGGAGCTTCTCCTGAGGAAGAAGTAGTGGCACCCTTCCTGAGAAGTGAAGACTAGGAATTTACTGAGGCAAATGGCAACAGGCTCATACAGACTTAGCTAGCTAATCAGAAAAAATCCCCACATGCTGTTAAATGATCAGTTACAGGTTTCTAAATATGTTGTGCTGTCACTAAATATGTTGTCACTAAATATGTTGTGCTGTTGAAGGTGAAAAGCAAAATTTAACAGCTTCTAATTTGTCATACTGTCTTTTGTATTCACAAATGTAGGTGTAGTAGGGTTGTGTTCCAGTGAATTGCCTATCATATTTGAGGTCTCTGACACAAAACATTTGAAACTATTTAAAACTGAGAAATGGCAAGCCCAAGTCAATTGCCTGCCTAGCCAAAAAAATAAAAGAAATAAAGGCTTGAAGTGATCGAGTTGATGTTAGAGAAGCGTGAAGCAAGTTGCTTGCAAATAAAAACAACATCATGGTGACTTTGTTGTAAAAGAAAAGATCCCATTAATACATTTTGGACTTATATCTAGTATCTCTTTGATACGAACACTCTTTCAGAAATCCGTTCCAATTCATGTGTTAGTATCTCAACATAGCGAGGTTTACTTTTTAAGGAAGTTTTAAACCAAGTATTTTTTAATGAGCTTTGTCAAATCAAGATACTTATTCTGATGGCTGGCTTGTATTTAACAGGTTCAGTGTGTGTGGCCAGATCTCAATAACTCGTTTCCCTGACACAGTCAAACAGATTAGTAAATACAAGGTAACCATGATGCCTCAGGACAAGGACAAAGCATCACTGGTTACAACAGAAACTGACCCTCATGGAGCATTTTGTTTTAAGGCAAAATCGGGTACATACAATGTTCAGGTAAGAAAAAGCTTCCATTTCTTCATTGTAGGACTGTTGTGAGGTTTTAGAAGACTTTTAAACATTTAATTTCTAAAACTTGAGAAGCTGAATTTAGATTTTCCTTTTTTTTTTTCCTTGTTTGCACTATTTAAACAATGACAGTTATTTCTTTTTTTTTTTTCCTTAATAATCTGAGATACCCATGCTGCTTGTCTGTTATGCCTGTTAAAAGGAGATCAGGCCATTGGGGTTGGAAGTTCTTATTTTTTCTCCTCTTAGTTGTGATGCCCCTTAGACCACTGCTTATCGTAATGTATTATCTTGTGAGTGAGACATGTAATGTGTGCTTTACTCAGGTGCCTAGGTGATTCCTGAGATTATAGATCACAGCAGAACCATCAAGAACTTGCGTTGTGGGAGGTAGTACAGACTGGAAGATGAGGAATTGCATGGTTATAAGGCCTCTAGCTGTCCTCATACATAATGAAATAGCCTAATGTAAAAGTAGCCATATGTGTCAGAAGTGAAATCCACTTAGACTTTTGAAACTGAGCTGTTAGGAGGATTTTGAGCTCAGTTTTATTGCAGTTCTTTGGAGGATTTTTAATATAGAATACTGAAAAGCATATTTGGGAGGCTGGTTTTGCTTTGCCTGGGCTTTACAATAAATTTCTATTTTTTTATGGCTGAGAAGAGGATTGAACTCGGTAGAAGGGGTGTATTTGGTCTGGTGTCTAAAAGCTGATGATGTTTTCATGTCATATACTCTACAGGTAATTATTCCAGAGGCTGAGACCAGAGCAGGATTGGCTTTGAAACCCAAAATGTTCCCTGTTACTGTTACAGACAGACCAGTAATGGATGTGACCTTCTCTCAGTTTTTGGCGTCTGTCTCGGGGAAGATCTCTTGTTTAGGTAAGCCACTTTTGGAAGTGAAGTGGAAATGGGATCAGAGCAGTTCAGCACTGCACATGTGAATGAGTACTGTTTAGATCAAGACACTTGCTGTGGTTAGCCCCATCAGCAGATAAGTAAAGTTAACTTCCACCACATAGATAAAGCAGCTCTTTCTTTTGCGAGACCTTACAGCTTGGTAAGTCACTGTAATTAACTGTGGAGTAGAGTTGTCCACCTGTTTTTAATACTTGCTAGGAATAAGCAAGCATTCCTTCCTCAGGGAGGAATTCTGACCTTTTGCCTTCCTCAGAAGATGGGTAAGTACTGGAAGGAAATGCTCCTGGCTCACACTAGGGATACTGTATTTCAATCAGAGAAGTACTGGAGGTGCAAAAGGCATTTTTAGGGGGAAAAAAAAAAGGTAGCGTGTGTAAAAACTTGTTGACAGAAGCTTGCAATCTCTGTTCTCTTTCATAAGCTTTTTGTCTTTATTTTAGTCTAAGGTTCCTTTCTTCTATTTTCCTTGGATTACCTACTGATTTCAGCGGGTGATGATTGGAGCTTGACTTTTGTGACTTTTTTAGCCCTTCCTTTTTCCCCTCTGAATCCTCTCTGCACTTTGTGCTCTGTCTCTCAAGTGTTTAGTGGGCCGTGGAGTCTCTGCCAAGTGAGGTGAACTCAGGGATTTAATGGTGGCCTCTGGTTGTTACTTGCTATTAGATAATATGATTAACATTGCAAACTTCCTGGAGATTGCAAAAAAGCACTGGTAAACGTGCGTAAGAAATAAAAGTTTTAATTGGGAATGATCTCTACTGGAAGAGGGTAATCATTTTAATGTTAGCACACAAGAAGCTTGCTTGGAGTGGAGGTTTTGGAGGCAAGCTGGCAAGCTGGTATGCAGTCTCATTTTCTGCTGTCTTTTCTGCACAGATGTTTGTGGTGATCTGGTGGTGACATTACAGTCTGTGAGCCGCCAGGGTGAAAAACGCAACCTGCAGCTTTCTGGAAGCATGGACTCAGTGGCCTTCACATTTGAAAATGTACTACCTGGCAAATACAAAGGTAGGGTTATGGAGAACGACTTGAAGTGTTACCTTAGTAGCTAAATCTGTGACTTAATCTGTATAGTTCTGTTATTATCGATACCATTTACAGTATGTCCAACATGGAACTAGTTCTGCAACTTGAGAGAATCTGGAAAAATACTATACAACAGTGCACCAGGTTTTCTTAATCTTGTATGTCTAACCCTTTTGTCAGCTTACAGGTAGCTGCTCCCCTGTTTTAGGGTCTTCATGGCTGGTGTGAGGGAAAAGGGCTTTATCATGAACTGACTTGTTGCATGCCTAACGACAGGGGCACACCCTAGCTGTTCTGCTTCCAGAATACCTCTCCTAAGAGCAATGCGTCTTTTGGCCAGCCTGCCTTGGCCTACTATGAAAATAAATTGTTTCCCAGGGAAAGGTGTAGGGAAGAGTATGTACAAATTGCTCTTCTTATACATGAGTCAGAACATCTTTCCGCCAAGTGAAATTGGAGTTAGGTTCTGATTCCCTCTAGGCTTCTTTGACTATCACAGTGGTAGTGCACACTGCAGAACTTTCAGGGTGACCAGACTTCGTAATTCCTTTTTATAACAGCTTTTTTCTTCTGAGATGTGCTGGATTTCTGTGATGCCACAGTGCTGAAAGCCAGGTCTGTTACTGTAGTCATTGTTGTATATCTGGCTTTGAAGATTGTTGTCAGGGAACTTAGAGTGATACAAGCTTTTTATACCACAAAACCTGTCCTTATTCACAGTTTTACGTTACTGAAATGCTTTGTGCGGTGTGTATTCTAGTAAGCATCGTACATGAAGACTGGTGCTGGAAGAATAAGTCTTTGGAGTTGGAAGTCATGGAGGACGATGTTTCGGGAGTAGAATTCAGGCAGACTGGATATATGCTGCGTTGTTCTCTTTCTCATGCAATTACACTGGTATGTAGGTAACAAATGTAATTTTTTTAATGAACTTGTGTAGGTAGGTTGGATTATGCTTGGAATCAAGGCTTTCTCATGTCTCTAGGGAGTCATATAGCACAGCAACACTGATGTTTAGAGTGCTTTGAGATTTGCCTCTTGGTTCTGGTAGAATGATGCTGTATTGTTAGCTGCTATAAAGGAGAAGCATTAATGTATCTTTAGACAAATACTGTTTTCATTTTGTTGTTTGGTAGTTACTAATAGTGAATTGTGTTGTGGCTTCACAGGAATTTTATCAGGATGGAAATGGACCGGAGAACGTTGGTGTTTATAACCTGTCCAAAGGAGTTAATAGATTCTGTCTTTCAAAGCCAGGTAACAGCTCTAAAATGTTAGTTTGAAAAATGAAAAATAACCAGTCCACTAATACTACTGGGCATTAAAAAAAAATAAATAAAATTTTGTTGTTTCTGAGGGGCATTGTTTTATTTACATCTGTATATAAACGTTCCATTCTAAGTTTTTAGAATTCTCCTACTATATAGTCCTTCACCTAAATCACAATTACAGAAGTAATTTTTTTTTTTTTTTTACTTGGTGAAGGGCTTTGATCTGTTATGAATTAATAGCTTGTTAAAATAATCTTGTTCATATGGTTTCTATTTGTCAGTCACGTTAGAATGTTTCATTTAAATACAGGGTTCTTGAGGGATAATTGTTAAAAGTATTGCAGGCTTATCTGTAATAGGAAAAAAGAATGTTTTAAAATTAGATATTTTTTTTTCTCCTTTCAGTGTCTTAGAGTTAATACTCTGTATGGCCCCTTCACTAAACAGTTAACGAATCTATTTGGTTTTGATTCAGTTATCAGCTTTGTGCATTTTATCCTTAGAATCAGTGGTCTCATTCACAATACAGTAATACAGTGGTTCTGTAATCAGTCAAAAGGTATCAGTGGTGGGACATTAACAGGTTACTTCTGAGCTTGTGTGGTTTGTTTTGTTTGTAATTATGTTTACCTGTAGTGATACTTAATTATGTTTTGTATTGATGTACATCAGAAACTCTGTGCAGCTTCCAGTAGTGATCTGTGACTGCACAGAGGTGAATTAATTTATAAGTGTCTATGTGAAAGGCAGTAGACACGTAGTCAAATTCTATAATTGTTTCTATACCTCAGGTCACATATGATCTGAGAATTCAGCCAACACAGTAAGCTTGACTTTTTTTCAGTGGCCCATTCTCTGCCTTAACGATTACAGGTGTATATGAAGTGACCCCACGTTCCTGCCACCAGTTTGAACATGAGTATTACACTTATGACACGTAAGAGCAGCAACATCTGATTTTGATCTTAAAACTGTCAGTGTGCTTTCATAAAGATTCCTCCTGCTGCAGCTGCTTGCTTTCAGCAATTCAGGATGTGTTGCTAGGACTGTCTCTAACCGATAGAGGGAAGCTTTAGCCAAGCGTATCAGATGTGTTCTCTTGGTGTTTCTAGTTTAAAAAAAAATGAAGTCAACTAATGGTAGGCATTAAAGATGCTTCTGCAACTTCAAATGCATAGTTTTGTCAGCTTTCTCTCCGTTGAATGTTGGTTTAGCTTTATAATGAAGGAGAGAGACTTCAGTGGAAACTGTTGGATCACTTGTAAGAGTTGAAATGCAAAAGATAGGATAGTAAGTTTACCAAGAAGCATATGCTACTGTTGTATGTCCCTAGTGTCATGACTTTGGCTTGATTCTGCTCACCTCAGTTTTTGCAAGCTGAATAAATATTCACCCTAATCACCAGTAAGCAGTGCTGATCTTCCTGTCAGCCATGTTTTATTAGTTACTTAGAGGTTGTGGTCTGTCACTGTGCTTAATGGCTCCTTGCTTCCAAAAAGAGGTTTTCTGCTCCCAGACTACATCTAATTCATGAGCATGGCATAAAACACGTTCTGCTGTGTTATTGAATTAAAAGTACTTCAAAGAGAGATTATCTTGAAGATGAGAGCCAGCCGTGGGTGAATGGATAGAAGCAGAAGCCCTCTTTTGGCAGCAAAGCAAGATTAGACTTGGGGCATCTTGGTGAACTATGTCAAATATGACAAAGTTTTGTGTGTCCTTCTGCTGTGTGTGAAGGTATTGTGCATATAAAATCAATCAAATCAGCTTTAGCTTGAGACGAGGCACAGAGGAAGGAACTGATTTGGCCAATGTCATGCAGTGGTTTGGGATTCATAGCTGGAAAATGCTCCCTTTCCAACATGCTGTCATCTCAGCACTACAGCTTTGCTGTGTCATTTGTATATCGCCTTTTATAAAGCGCTTTAAACTTAGGGATGGGAGCTCAAAATCTGCTAAATAAGATTTGGTTGTTTTATTTAGGAGGGGGATCTTGAATTCATCTCTTTGTTGCTTTGATTTACAGGTCCTCTCCTAGTATTCTGACGCTCACTGCAGTTCGACACCATGTCCTTGGCACAATTATAACAGATAAACTGATGGATGTGACTATTACCATTAAGTAAGAACAAAGAAATCTTTGGGCTATAAAAAGTGGAAGAAAAAGACATTTCTCTCATCAAGTTTTACTCTGGTTTTAATACTTCTGTGGCTGCTTTTGAAGGGGATGGCATCTAACTAGACTGCGAGGTTTTTGTGCTAAGCTTTGCTTTGAGTTTTTTGTAGGTAGATAAATAGTTCACAGCCCTCATTTTGCATGTTGTCACTTCAGTGTAGCCCCTTTCCACTTGTGTGTCATGGTAAAAAGGTATGATTTTCAGAGGTTTTAATACAGAATTCAGAATTCTGAGGGTATTGTTTTAGCTTAGGTTAGAGCTTTTTAGCACTGGCATCTATTTTTTTCCTTTTTATTTCCTCAGAATGAGAATCCACTCCTTTAGAGCATTGTTACTGGTGTGAAGAGGGTTATAAAAGGAAAACCATGCAGAGTGATTACACACTAATGTGCCAATTTATGTTTAGCTGAACAGGCAGCTCACTAGGGAGCACTGATTTGTGAACAGCTTTAATTGTATGAGGTGCCAGATCTGCCTGGAAGTGTCTGATAATGATGAGTGCTTTATTAATGCTCTGCTGATGTCTACTTGGTCTAGACTATGGGTTCTCAAGCTTACGTGAGTGTAGAAGACATCTTTTCAGAGAATAAATTATCTGCAGAGCATTGCCTCGGGTTCCCTGAGTTTAATGAACCTATAACTGCAACTACTGGGCAACTGCAGCAGCTGGAGAAGAAACATTGAGACAGCAGAGAGCTATTCGGATTTTAAAAACAACTTAGTGAGTAGGAGACTATTATACTGACCTAGGCTGGTTGGATTTTTGAGACTACTGGCAAGTGCTTTGAAGGCAGCTCAGCTGCCGCAGGTTGTCTCTGTTCAAGCCTGTCTGAAGCTTTTCAGCCAAAGTCCAATTTGTGAAGTGTCATCAACATAAAAGGACAGCTCTGGATTTAAAAGCAAGCCAGTTTTTTTACAAGTCTGTGTTTGTATACCAGATTCATGGCCGCTGACCTGAAAAAAAACCCAAACAACCCTAACCAAAAATGAAGCTGGTATTTCACAATTTTTGATGATGGCTTGTTACGTTTGAAAAATGAGACTGTAATAATTTATTATGACTATCATGAGACTGGATGTGTCTGTGCAGATTTTTAATAAGTTTTAAGACAATATGTATTTTTTAATACGTTTCTGTGTTGCCTCTGGACTGCAGAGAATGAATTTAAAGCCTTGATGAAACTTAGTGTTAGAGCAACAATATCTGTTTCTCTTAAAAACCCCAGAATATAGGTGAAGACTGAAGCAGGAGACAGAACTATCCTGCCTATCCTGATCATCTAAAGTGTTTGCAGGAAAAGTAATTGTCATCATTTCAGTTCACTTCTCATAGAGAATTTTGCAATGTTCTGCGACAGTTTTTCAGACTGTTGTAGAAGAGGCAGAAGATAAGATACAAAGGATGGTTGGAGACTAGAAGGAATTGCTAGAAAAAAAAAAAGAGGATGTAAGATCAGGGAAAATGAAATGAAATGCATTGTTCTGAGCTGATTTAAAGAATTGGTTAAACTTAATCTACCAATGTTTGGTGGAGAGTGACAAGATAGCTGGGTAGTTTAAATGTATCGGGCAGATACATTAGAACTCAGAGCTTTTCCTGGGAATTGCAAGCTATTGGTAGTACTTAGTTGTGATAGGAGTTATTTTTTCCTTGTATACTCCTGAGAGGTAGTTCTGAGGGAAAGTTCCTAGTACTGAAAAAAAACACCTTACCAGTCTTTTTGTTTGTTTTGTATAACTCACCCTTTCTGTATTAAGCGTGTTTACCGGTTTGGAATTCCAGCCTTTCTCTTTTATTTGAGGGCTTTTGTAAAGGTACTGGTCCTTTGACTTAAAAATCTACCACTGCTGCTGGCTTGCCTGTGGGAGGTCATTGCCCCTACAGCAGAGCTGGTGCCTGGTAACTGGTGCAAAATCAAGACTCGACCTAACCAAAACCTAAGCTAAGCTGAGATGCTGGACACTGCAAACTGGTTGATGTGTAGGCACGTGACACTGGTTCTGCAGTGGGATGCTGAGGCGTGGCAGAGGGGGAGAGGAAGCAACAGGGCTGTAAATTTCTTGAAGTGGTTTATAGCGTGATGGGGCAGGATTTATGAGAGTTGCAAGTAGGTCCTTTCCTGCTAGGCCAGGTAGGCTACCTGTAGTCCCTGTGAATGAGCCTTTCTACTGGTAACTGATTGATGTGGAGGCTAGAAGGTTTAGTTCTGCTTGGAAATAAATAGCAGAATTAAAAAGTAATGGATTTAGAAAAATATTCCTGGCACTTGCCTGCTGTGGTAGTAATTAACAGGTATTACAAACTCTTACCTCTCCATGTGAAAGGAGGTGATTTTGTTTTCTTCTCCGTGTTTCAGGTCATCCATTGACAGTGAACCTGCCTTAGTTTTAGGGCCCCTGAAATCTGTACAGGAGTTACGCAGGGAGCAGCAGCTGGCAGAAATTGAGACCCGCCGACAGGAGAGAGAAAAGAAGGGTCAGGAGGAGGAAGGAACAAAGCCTCCAGTGCAAGAAATGGTGGAGGAACTCCAAGGACCGTTCCTATATGAATTTTCATACTGGGCAAGGTAATACCAAGCTCCAATGGACAACGTGTATTCTTTGTACTGTTGTCTGGTGTTTCCACCAAACAGAATAGTGACATGTTCCATATAGGAAAGAGCTGCTGTATGGGTACCTGTGCCTGTTTGTGCTGGCTGTGAGCTAAATGGAAACTAGCACTACATTAATATGAATTTTGCTTAGGTTATTGTTGATACTTTATACTTGGGTATTTAGATGGATTCTTGGGTCAATATACAGTACTCTGTTCTACATGAGAGCTGCTAATTCAATTTTTTTCGAATTGTATCTTATTTGTGTTTTACAGATCTGGAGAGAAAATTACTGTGACACCATCATCGAAAGAGCTCCTTTTCTACCCACCTTATGTGGAAACAGTTGTTAGTGGAGGTAAATATAAATAAAATCTAGTTTGAAAGGAGTAGATTTTTAAGGCAGAAATGTCTCCTTATCGATGAACGTATGAATAGCTCTTCAAAGGTAATGTTAGGAAAGTTCCAGTTGCATCTGTTTCTTTGGGCTGATTTCAGTTCGGAATTTGGAAGCATGGGTATTTAGTAGAGGGTGCAGGTACAGTTTTTATCAGCAGAATATGCTTCTGAGTGCTGAAAGACCACCTGAGACAAGAGGAGGAGCTAGTTTTCCGGATATTATACCACATTCTGAGTTGTTCATATTACTCTTGTCTAGAAAAATAGTTGTGCAAAGCAATGCTTGTATTTTGGGTTTGTTACTAAATTCAAGTTCTGTTAAGTTTTCTTTATAGTAAGTTACAATAATAAAAGTATTCACAAAAAAACTAAACTTCAAAATTGTTGGAGTTATCATGAGTCAGTTGATGCTACTTGTTAAGTCAGTGTCCATCTTGCCCTCAGGTTTACTTTTAAAATCACTAGAAAATGTTAGGTACCCCTAAAAGATGTGCCTCTTTGTTGTACACATTCTAAATACACTGCAGGGGGTGGGAAATAAAAAAAATTTACTTATGTTACTAAACATGGCATATGCTGGCCTGAACTTGATCTCCAAAAATTTTGTCGAAGTTCAGTCTAGTATCAGTTAGAAGGGAATATTTTGGAATCTTCTCCATGTGGCTGCAGTATATGTAACTTGATGAACCCTCAAAGCACTTAGCAAATCCAGAATGTTTGTTTTGGAGATGTCCTTATAGTTTTGAATAGTTACTGATTTTGGGAATGTTCAAATGTTTTAAGATGTGTTGAGAGACCATACAATTGTGTGGGTTGATCTCTTATTCTAAAGTAAAAGAACATCAGCTGAGCACTTTGGAAGTAGTACTCTTGCTGTAAGACAGAACAGTGAGTGTATTTTTGACTTTCTTGTTTGTCTTAAATCCTCTTTGCAATGACCAAGAGAGTTGTCCTGGAAAGCTGATAGAGATTCATGGAAAAGCAGGCTTGTTTCTGGAAGGGCGAATTCATCCAGAATTGGAAGGTGTTGAGATTGTCATTGGTGAAAAGGGAGCAACTTCCCCGCTCATCACAGTTTTCACTGATGACAAAGGGGCTTACAGGTAATTAATGGATTTATTTTGATCTGGATTTTTTTAGTTAAAATGCAATGGTGACTTGAAAGGTGTATGTGATATCAAAGTGTTTTTTAAAAAAAACCTTTTTCTTTCCTTTTATTTGAAGTGTTGGGCCACTCCACAGTGACTTGGAATATACAGTTACTGCTCAGAAAGAAGGATTTGTTTTGACTGCAGTGGAAGGAACAGTTGGGGACTTCAAAGCTTTTGCTCTTGCTGGGGTGACGTTTGAGGTAATGTTCTAAGCACTTTGGGTTCTGAATAAATAGTGTGTGCAGTTATAGCTAGACAGGCAAAACCCATAACCCACGTCTCCCAGTCAAACACAAGTACTTGTGGGATTTGGGGATAATATTGTCCTGGGGAAAAGATCTCAGTGCATGAGCCTGATTGTAGACTATGACTTGCCATGCAGAAGATATTTTGGAAGATTGGAAAGTTAGAGCCTGCAGTCCAAAGACTGGTTTTATTTGTTTTTGTAGGGTTGGACCACCTTATCTTAATGAGTTTTATCCATCCAGGTGATTTTTTCAGGTACAGTCTGGTCCAACTAGCGCCTGGTTCTAGTCTTTGGTATACTTAAGATGTGCAGGGGGCCAGAACAATGAAGCGATAGAGGATGACTGTTTGGGTGGCACATGCTGTGTGTGGTTGTGACTGCCCAGAGGTTGAGAGCATGAGCTTCTGTAGCCCTGTAGCCTTGCAGAAGAGGTTACATTGCAGATGTGGCTGTTTTCTTCTGCTTATAGCTGAGTGCCCAGAGCCAGAGCAAGGGACTTCTGAATTGAACCCTTCTTTGTAAAGCAACCCTCACTTCCATTTAAAACTACTGCTTTTTCAAACACAGATCAAATCAGAGGATGACCAGGCTCTTGCTGGAGTTCTCCTGTCTCTCAGTGGAGGGGTATTTCGGTCCAACCTCCTTACGCAGGATAATGGCATGCTGACTTTTTCCAATCTGGTAAGTTGAAATGGAATCTTCTGAATGTGGCTGCACGTGCGATGCTGCGTTACTTTTCCCTCCAAAACAGGGATGCTGTTTTGGCTTTCTTCAGTGGCAGGGGGATGTATGGTCTCCCTTGAAATTGTAACCCACAATTGAGAGTTGTAGGTCCCTCGGAGTGGACAGCACTTAAAATCTTAGCAAGTGAAAGATGTGAAATCTAACCTGGCAAGAGATTTTTCCTCAGCGTAGTAGATTATGTTGATTGATCTCAGATCCTAATTTGCACTCTGTAAACATGAAACAAGCCAATTTGTTGATGATCATTTGAGACTCTTTAGAGGAAAGAAATCTAATTAGATTATTGATCTGCATGCCTAAATAGTTTCCTTGCAGACATCCTTCTCTCTGGTCACCTTCCTGTCCTTGAGGTCTCGTGGGAAGGTTTTAGGGCCATAGTTCCCTTTCCCTCTTCAGGCTTTATCGCCTGGTGGAGTTCCATTGGTGTATTGTCCAATGTGCTCCCTGGTTTTCAGCTCTCACATTTTCCGACCAGTGTAACCTATGGTTGGGACAAAGAACTTTAGCTCTTCAGGGAGCTCTTGCAGAAACATAATTGTTTGGAGTTGGTGAATTTTTGTGTTGCTGTCAGTAAACAGCTTGGTTTATGCCTGTTTGCAGAGCCCAGGGCAGTATTATTTTAAACCTATGATGAAAGAGTTTCGCTTTGAACCATCATCGCAGATGATTGAAGTGCGGGAAGGACAAAATCTTAAAATTCGGATAACTGGTTACAGAACAGCTTACAGGTAAGAGCTGAAATGCTGTGCAAAATGCTGCATACTGTATCAGGATGCATTATGCAAAATATGTGTTTTCTCCTGATACACCTCCGTCCTGGAGGTCTGGAAAGTACTTTTGATGGCACAATTCAACTTTTGTACTGTGTTTAAGTACTTTTTGTATCCTTTTCTCATGTGTGTGGATGTATAGCTAAGCCCAGATGTCAGGACTGTAAGGAGAAACAATGCTATGAAAGCACTGTGTTAGTGGCACTGGAAGTTGCTAGTGCTATGTCCAGTGGGAGAGGAGAGGACTATTCTAGGGATGGTAGAGCAATTCAAGTGTCTGACTTCAAGATCCTTACTTTCCTTGCCCTCAGGGGTAAGTGCTGCTGTTCATGGAGGTCATGGAACTTGGATTCCTAAAGTTGTGCTCGGAAATGCAGCTAATTCTAATGCTTGAAGCAGTTTTACATATACATTGTAAATTCCTGTTTCCTTCTCCATGCTACGATAATATATTAAGTACTTTATCTGTCAGTTACGATAATAAAATGTCTTTTAAAATGTCCATTCAAACAGCATTCGCACATCTGTAGCAATTGGTTCTCTTTATACCTTTAGCTGTTATGGCACAGTTTCTTCTTTAAATGGAGAGCCTGAGCAGGGAGTCTCAGTAGAAGCTGTGGGGCAGAAGGATTGTAGCATCTATGGAGAAGACACAATAACTGATGAAGAGGGCAAGTTCAGGCTGCGTGGCCTTCTGGTAAGGATTAGGATATTCTTTGTCATTTACTTCTATGTTAGTATGATAGTGGAGCAATAAAATGTTTTATTAATTAGCTACTCATTTCTGTTTTCCCATCACATTTGCTAGCTCAAATTCCTGTGAGTCTCTCTGTGTTAGGAAACACTGTCCTGCAATGAACATTCATTCTAGCAAAAGTGGGGGAAAAACTTTTAGTATAAACCCGTGGAACGTGCTGCCAGCATACTGTTAGGGCCTCCCACAAACACTGAGCAGTTTGCATGATGTGACACGAGCCCCCGATCGATGTACTGAATGTGTCTTGACAGGTATTCAACAGCACTCAGGTGTTATAGTGGGGAATTTTCTTAGGCAAAAGAACTTGGGGAAGCATTTAGTTTCTCCTGTGAAAATACTGTGATGGCACATTTTTAGCAGGATATTGGGTGTATGTATGATGTTGATTGTACAGCACGTATGTGAAGTAAGCTGTTCAGAAGGAAATGTGGAGGCTGAATTTATGGGATCAGTATGTATGGAGTAAGCAATTTTCTGTAGCAGAAAGCAGTGTTTGATCAGGTTTTATTCTTGTTTAATGTATTTTCTTTCTAGCTAAAACACTTCACAGCAGATGATTTCTTTTAATACTGTAATGTAATAATAAGCTGGTGAAATTTATGGGATAACCCTTTTGTAATTTCTGCCAGTAAACACCCTTAATAGTGTTAGTGAGCTGGATTTTCTATTTGGGATAAGGAAAACTTTAACTGGATAGAGTTAGATCTGTTTGGGTGCTGTATCTTAAATGGAATGTTAGAAAATTCTGACTGCTTTCTAAAATTGAAGTATGCATTATTCAGTGTTGGGATTTATCATCTGACTGTTGCTTTTAGCCTGGTTGTGTGTATCATGTCCAACTCAAAGCTGAAGGCAATGATCACATTGAAAGAGCTTTACCACAGCATCGGGCCATTGAGGTAAATTTTTCTTTTTTTGTAGTATCACTTAAATGCGAAATGCATCTGTCTAGGCATTATGTCTGTTCTATCAGCAGCAATGTAGTTGAACGCATTTTGTTCAGACAAGTGGCTCTCAGCAAGTTAGCTCCCTAAATATAGGCCCTGTATTGCCTGCCAGCATCATAGCTTAAAACTGAAGTAAGATAAAGCCCAAGTAGTAAAGAAGTCAAAAAGATTCTTTCACAGTCACAAAAACTATACATCAGGAAACAAGAGAATAAATGTATAAATACTTTTCAGCATTTCTCTATGACGTGGAACAAAGCAGTAGCGACTTGAGGATGTCATAAATTCTCACATTGTTCTCTCTTTGTATTTATTGATTGATAGATAGCTTTTGTTATGCTTTATTTGGTCCAAATCCTGCAGTCTTGATGAAGGTGAAATTGTCATTCAGACTAGCAAACCTTTATAGGATGTAATAACAACTCTGAATTGAAAACTAATGAAATCTTGTTAAATATTCCTTTATCCTTACAGATTCAGATTAGCTGTCTTGCTTTTATCTCTTGACATCCAGCAAAGGTTAATTAGCCTTTTGTTACCTGTCCAGAACTTTTCAGTGGGAGGTGGTGGTTGTTTGACCTCAGGCACCCACCTGACCAGGGTTTCCTTGTTTGAAGCAAAACAGAAGGGCAGAAATCTTTCAAGTCCTTAGTGTCTTCCTGCTAAGAGTGCTTGCTGGTTAGGAAGGGGAAGGGAGTGGCAGCCCAAATGTTGGAAGATCATATGAAGGTGATGTACTGCAAGTGACAGCTGTATGCAGTAACTTGTACTAATAGGATCCTGGCTAGCCTGCCATTTTCTCAGCAGAGAGAAGTGTTTGAAAGACACCTGCAGGAAAAATGTCCAGCCTCAGTGGTGCCAGACTGTTGATGTGGCATCTGGCCTAACCCTAACCTGTCTACAGTTATTATTTGAGTAAATGTCTTTTCTTACTTTGATCAGAACTCAGATTGAGAAACACAAACATTTCTTATTTTAAACCATTTTGAAGAATATAAAGTTACATATTTTTGTAGGTTATATTATGATATAAGGATATTCTTCATTAATCAACTGTATAAACATCGTAGCGTAGTAATATGTGTGTCTCAGCACAAATGCAAAATACCGAGGCTAGTGTTCAGGTATCAGTCAGTCTTGTGTATGTAGCTCATCCTCTTCCAAAATAATGTGTGATTTTGATACTTCAATTTTTAGTTTTAACTAAATGCCATCAGCCTTGTGCTGGTAATGCACAGGTCTGTAATTGTGAGCTGTGCACTCTGGAGGAAAAGTACTTGCAACTGAAAACCTTCAAGTTTCCCTGTGGTTAGCATAGAATAAAATTCACTTTTTGTTAAAAAATTATGAGCAGTATTTGTGTTGTGCTGACTGTCCTCTGTAAACTGTTTCTCTGTTGGTAAAAACATGGCTGTGTTTTATGTTGCAGGTTGGGAACAGTGACATTGAAGATGTTAACATTATAGCGTTCCGGCAGATTAATCAGTTTGATTTAAGTGGAAATGTAATTACATCTTCTGAATATCTCTCCACATTATGTGTAAGTTCAAGCCTTTCATCTTTGTCAAGTGTATTTTGCCATTGGTTTCTCAATGTTTTTTGTGCAGCGTCACTGGAAATTGTTCAGTAGCCAGAGCATACCTTTAATTCAAATTATGACTAATACTTTAATGGAGGTGAATTTGAATTCCAGATAGAATTAAGATTCCAGTGTTCCTAACTGCTTGGCTTTAATATTTCCATTTTTCATGGGAATATGTTTAAGAAGTACTTTTTAGGTTGGCCTGTACGTTTCTGGCTCTGCTTCCTTGATTAGGGATGCCCTGTTCATAAGGAGAGCAAGACACCAGGGGTGAAATGAGTCCTCTCTATCAGAGATCTGCATTCCTGAAATACCTGCAATTTTTGACATGTGACTGCAACGGTACCATAAGGCACATGAATTTAAAAGTACAGTTATAAGAGAGAATATAAGGCAAATAGTAAAACTGAAACTTTCAAAATTCAGAAGACTGTGCTGTGATCTGAAAAAACCTGCTAAACACCTGTGATCCTTTTGGCTTAGGGTGCAAATGCTGGAAGTATCTGCAAGAAGTGTTAGTGTGGTGGGAGTTACAGCACTGTTTCTCAGGATTAAAACCTTCTTGAAACATTACCTGCAAATATAAATGCAATGCCTGGATTTCTTTCAGGCTCATCTGTTATGCACTTTACCTGCCAAGATCTCATTGCTAAGCTGTTGCTTCTTTTGCAAGACATCCAAAGGATCCCACCCTCAGAGCAGGTGTGAAGGGAAAATGTATCACTTTACTGAAGAGCACCTGAGAATGCTTCCCATCTTTCTGGAGAAATTTAGACCCTTGCAGTTCAGCCTGAGCAAATAGGAATTGATGTCAAAATTTGATTATGTGGAAGTTACCCAAGCCTGTACCTGTTGCATATTAGGTTGGGTCTTGCGTTGCATGTGATGCACGTGTGTTGTTGGTGGGTGCAATCATCACCCTTGCTTTTGAGGCAGAAATTTTTGTCTTTGGAAGATCTGCTGAGGTTTGATACAGACACAGTGAGCAGTTTTGTAACCTCAGTCTGGGCCCTTCTGGTTCTGTAGGCTTGATGAAAGATGGGGAATACTCTGGTGAGCTGTGATTTGAGCTGCAACTGTGGTAGCACTGGGCAGAATCAATGAGAATTTAGTTGGGCTGTGTTTGTAAAGAGAGCTGAGCCTTGGCAAATATCTGATCCAGAGGTATACAAACAATGGTATAGGTGCTAGAAGGCTGCTGCAGAGTGGTCCACAAAAACCATCACTTTGCTTACCGTGTCCTCTGGAGGAGGCACAGTGACTGATAAACATTTGTGTGTACAGGCAGCCTCATGTAAGGAGATGCTGCTGTCCTTACCAGCCTTATTTGACTGTGATATGACCCTCTAATAATTATGCTGGTTTCTGAGCGAACTGTATTTGCTGGGGACTTCAGGCATATTCTGTAACTTGAGGATCTCTAGCTTGTTAAGTAAGTGTAGAGAAATTGGAATCAAGAAAAATGAGCCTATTGGAGAAATAGAAACACCCCCCAGCTTCACATTCCTGCAAAACTGCTGGGATTATTTAAAGAATTACTCAGTTTTGGTTGGTGCACAGTCAGACTACTTTTAATGCACTAGATACATGAAGTTGATGTCAGACATCAGTTGTTCCTAAGTTACTTCAAGTTCTGTAAAAAGACCGTTTCTGTGACTTTTCACATCCCAGGTTGGAACAATTCCAGGTGTTCTTACTTGGCAACTTTCTGTTTATAAAACACATGATAAATTTTGAAATGCTTTTCTCCCTTAAGATGTGGGATGTCTGAAATACCTGTTGTGGTACAGAGTTGAATCCCAGGTTTGTGCTTTCTTCTTTCCCTCAGGTGAAGCTCTATAAAAGTGAAAATCTTGACAACCCAATTCATACAGTCAACTTAGGCCTATCCCTGTTTTTCCATTTCCCACCACTGCTCCGAGATGGAGAGGTAAGAATATTGCTGAATAATTAGCTTAAGTCACTTTTTTTTTTTTCCCCTAAGGACTCAGAAGTGTTGTTTGTGGTTTGCCTGCAGTATTGTATTCATGTGGGAGTAACCAGTGTCCCAGAAGCTTTGAAACCCCTTAAACTGACTTTTGCCTTTAAATATGATTTTGTCTCGGACTGTTACTGCTGCTGTAGACTGATAATAGTTTTTACCCACAGAATTACGTGGTGCTCCTGGATTCGACGTTGTCTAAGTCACAGTATGACTACACTCTGCCTCAAGTTTTGTTCACTGCTATTGGATATCATAAACACATTACACTGGTCTTCAGTCCCACTGTAAGTGCAAAATAGTTCCGTGTTCAAGTGTCTACCTCAAGGGCAATGTCTGGTAGTATAGCCTGCATGTATTTTGTGGCCTTGGCCAAACTTCCTATTGATGTCAATGTAAAGGTGTTTTATGAGAGGCTTTAAAGTGACAACGAATTTGGATTTGGCCACATTTAAGGCATCAGGCAGAGATGTAATAACCTGGTACTTTGTGGGAGGCAGCTAAGGAATTCAGGAAGGGTTTGTAGCTGTGACTAACTGAAAGGCTGCAATAACTGGGGGCTGAAGGAAAAAGGTAGGATTGTTGTCAGAATTCCTTTAAAGACTTCTGTGTATAAGACAGAAGTATCACCAGGCCAGAAGAGAGCTTTAGTTATTGGAGCTGAAGTAGAGGGTAAAGCGGAGGGGTTTCAAACTCATCAGGGGAAAACTTCTCCCTTGGGAGAGAGAAGTGTATTGTTGCACTTCTGAACAGTGCAATCAATTTAGTGAAGCGTTCGCTCTGTAATATTTAAATGATCTATTTCTGTTCTGCATCACTGCATGCTCAGGTGCCAGTGAAACATGAGCGACACATGAAATGGCAGTTATAAATGAAGGAGGCAGATGTGCCTGAAAGACTTTGTGATAGCATGGTTGCTGTAATATTATCATTGGGATCATAAAGGTTTGGGCAGCATGTGACAGGTAACCCAAAGCACGCCAGGTTGACTGTAAAGTGGAGGCTGACCATCTCTGAATTAGCGTTAAAAACCAGCAACCCTCAGCAAGAGGGTAACAAGGTGAATGAATCTGATGAAGGGGACTCCTTTGAAGTTGAAGGCAAAGTAAGTCTTAGAGCAGCACAGGAAGTCAGATGGGAAGAGCTGGACATGCCAAATGATCCTATTGCTGATGTTGCTTAAAGCTGAAGGATAAATCCATGGTCCCCACTGTTTTCAGAGAAAGCTGCCTGAACAAGATATTGCCCAAGGATCTTACATTGCTTTACCACTGACGCTGCTTCTGTTGTTGGCTGGTTACAACCATGATAAGGTAGGTCATGGGATTTTTTTTGTCTTATCCAAATATTGTTGTCCTATCAATGAATACTTCATACTGTGTTAAGCGAGGGCTTGTTGAGGTGATTATCCAGACAGATGCAGTCAGCAATTACCTTATGTTTTAAGAAAACATTTTAAGAAAAGCCACGGTGTAGCCAAGTTTTTGGACAGTTACCGTCCTTCAAAAAAACAGTGTGAAGGTGAGTTCCTGGGTTGCTTCTGAATTTTGTCTTCTCATTTGGTGGCTGTGGAAAGAAAACCCAACAACACAGCATCATTCAAATTCAGATAACCAGACCCAGTGATAATAGGAATGAAAATTATTATTTTAATGGCTTCAGGAACAACCAGACTAGAAAAAATCTTGCAAGTCATTGAGTCTGGTCTCTTTAGCTTTACACCCTCCGTAGTGAAGTGCTCTCGAGAGGAATATAGCTACCTGCTATATAACCCCCTCTGTCTTTCTTAACAAGCCATGCTCTTCTAGTCTTCTCTGATATATCTGGATTTCTGTTTTGCTGATAAAAGAAACTTGTCTGTGCAGTTTGATTTCATCTCAGACATGGGTAAGACAGCACCAAACATGGGATTCTCCAGGATTTTCTACAGTGTCATTGAAAGTGCTCTGCTGAAAACAGTGGTCATTTTCTAGACTCAGAACTCCAGCTGCTCTTCTTGGGTAGATGACTGTAGGAAGAAATGTTACTGACAATCATCTTAGTTTTTTATTATCGGAAATTCCCAGAAGTTGGTTTGATTGCTTCCCAAGACTAGCTGCCATTTTCTGATATCTTTGTAGATGTGCCATTTATGCAATAGCTTCTGTTTGTTTGGGGATGTAGAGGTCTAAAGTACATTATCATTCAGACCTTATCTACCATTGCAACAACAAGCTGCTTCCCCTTTGTTTTTTTGCCCAGCTTATTCCCTTATTGCTACAGTTGACAACTCGACTGCAAGGAGTACGTGCTCTTGGACAGACAGGTTCTGACACAGGTGGCTCAGAGGATGCAAAGAGACAAACAAAAAAACAGAAGACAAGGCGGACATGAGGTAAAAGGAATGATCACATGAAGTGGTGCTTCGTCAGACTGGAGCCTGAGGAAGCAAAGCCACTGAAATACGTTCTT
The DNA here is from genome assembly GCA_035590215.1 of Microhierax caerulescens. Lineage (NCBI taxonomy): Eukaryota > Metazoa > Chordata > Aves > Falconiformes > Falconidae > Microhierax > Microhierax caerulescens. The sequence goes on along the minus strand of JAVJGJ010000047.1, from coordinate 35,290,385 downwards.
GTTGAATTAACGAACTTTACATTTTCATTGTTGCTACATGAGCGCCATTTGTCACTAGCTCCATTTTGGTTGTAAATTTTCTGTGGAGTCTGTAGATCTCTGTGTTATAAAGCAATGAAACAAATGCCTCTGTTGTCACTGTGAGTGCATCTCCCATACTTGAAAACAATTAATGATTTTTTTTTTTTCTCTTCAGTGGAACAGGTCATGCTGTCTTCATGAATGATTTGTAAAAGCAGTGGTAATAAACTGCTTGACTTCACTTTCAGTCTCTAGATTTTGGGATAATTTTTCCTTACCTTTTGAAATACCCGTCTCACGGAAGCAGCACATATGGATTTTACTGTAACAGTAGTGCTTGAAACAAAGTTTTGGGGGACATACTTGAACTGGTGAATTATATCTTTGGCACTTCCAGTTCAGCAGCTTGATGGAAGACTCTGTCATCTGCACAGCTATGATTTCAGTTCTTATCCAATGATTATGTTATCTTTGATTAAAATCAAATTTCTGCCCAATGAAGATAAATTGTTAATGTCAGGTAAGGCTGGTTGTTAATGTCAGGTAAGTTCTGATGTTCCTACTGCAAAGTCAGTGTTTAAATTTCAGTTTCGTATACAGTATGATCTCCTTAGACCTCTAGTATTCCTGAAGCGGCTCCAGCTGGTTGTACTGTTCTTTACAAAGCTGTACTGCGGTGTCAGTGATACCCATTCAGCTGAGTGGCTGTCACATCTCTTGCTCAGGCCACGTGTAGCCTTTTTGCCGACTGATGATTGATTTTGTTTGTTTGTTTGTTTGTTTGTTTTAACTTCAAGAAATGTGAGCTTTTTGAAATCTGTACAATGTGTACAGTCCCAATAATGTAGTCTGCAATAAATAACTGGGTTTTACAGGGTATCTTTTGATTCTTGTTTGAAGTAGACATACACAGTTTAAATGTTAATGGGGCTTTTTATTGACAAATAGTATAAAGGTTAATAGAGCTTTTGAAAGATGCACATAAATGCCTACAAATATTGCAAAGACGTTGGTACAGCCAGTAAGTGGCAATGTTTCTCTTTTACAGTACTTGAAATAAAGTCCCTTTACATTTAAATATTTAAACTTTCAAAACTTACCATTCTTAGAAATTTGGATGCTAAAGATTTTATGCTGTTTTTGTTGGTATTTTGCATTAGTTTGGGTCTAAATAATTAAAACTTCATCCAGTGATCGTTCTAATCTCTCTGAGGGAAATTCTATTAAGATCATACTAAAAATGAAGAATGTTGAAAAAGCATGTATATATAGAGTTTGAGATGAAGCTCTAATAAACTGTCATGCTCTCTACTTAATGATCTTGAATTTTATATTGCTGTGATGAAATATATGGAGAAAAAACCAAAGTGTTTTAAGACATATGATAAATTGTACATTTTCAGTACATCTTTATTTTAAGCTGGTGAATGTTAAGAAAGGTATTGATACTTTGGGGGAATGTATGAGTTAAAAATGCACATGTCCACGTGCCTTGAGTGAGTACCAGATATTCCGACCTCTGGGCTGTAGAACGGATGTTTAATGTTGGAAATGTTGGTAATAAAAAAGAAATTTTTTAATTCTTGCTTCTAAACCTGGGATTTGCCCAATGTCTCTTCTCAGGAGAATTTTCTTTTCTTTGCCTTCTGCAGCACAGTGGTGGCTAACTTGCTTCCAGCCCTGTGTTTTGGGGTTTATTCTGCTTTTGAAGCATTTATTCCTAGCAAAAGTATAGCTTGCCATTTCTTACCTGGCAGAGAAGTCATGGTGCTTTTTGAGAACACAGGGAAAACCACGCATGAGATAAATTTCTAAAGCAGAACTAAATGCCAAGAAATCAGTATCTCCAATTATATTTAGAAACCAATAATCAGATACAGAGCCAAGCAGAAAAATCAGCGATGTGGTGTCTCACATCTGCAGGGCCACGTGCACGCAGTGAGGCTCGACTGAGTTCTGTGCACCTTAGCCATCAGCAGTCTGACGGGGGCACTGGGAGGGAATATTTGTGTGCACAGTGGGCTGCGTGGGCAACCCCCTCCTGCCTCCGGCTGCTCAGCCCAGGTACCCAGGTGGCACCTGGTATCTGCAGTCTTCACAAGCCCTTCATCCACCCTTCAGTCCCACCTAGGGTGGGAATAGCTCTGCCTTGTTGGTCTCGTAGAGCATGTAGCTCTAGAGATCTCCTTTATAACCATGACTGCGTTACAGTGCTTTTCTGTGCAGGGATGGTGGATTCTGTTTAGGATTACCTTCTGTACTCTTCTGAGCTGACTATTTAGGTATCATTTGCTCTGCATAGCTAAGGTTTGCAATTGATTTTGTGCTCTTAAAACCAAGAGTTCAGTACCAGTTGGACTGGCCTTTTCAGTATTTCCTATTGAAAATGTCAGTTAAAGGAGCTCGTTGCATCTTTGATGTATGCTAATACAGAGAATAAATGCAGAATGGGACTAACATTCAAATGTTGACTTCTTCTAGAACTAGAACTTTCAAGGCTCAGTGTTTACTCTTCTTTTCTGCAGGCACAATAGTGAAAGATGATTAATTCATTTACTTGGTGAGCTCAATATGGGCAAATTTGGAAATGAGACTAAGGCCCTCTGGATAAAGATGGCATTGCATGTTACTTGATTTTTCTTTCAAAACCAACAATGGATATTACATATATTTGGTTGGCTTATCAGTGATACACAGAATTCTGTTGTTTAAGAACAAAATGGGTCATTAATATCAAATTTCACAGTTTATAGATGGTTCAGCTTAATTTCTAAAGCATCATCTTTCTTAGATGGTTGTCAGATTGTAAGAACAAGTGTTTTTGATGCATAAGCAACAATGTTAAATACAGATACAGCAATTTAAAAAACAAATGTGCTTTAAAGCAGGAAAGCAAATACTTAAAACAGAAAATGAGCATTCTCAGCAAGGGTGAAGAAGCATAGGTTTCTTCATAGTTAATAGTCCGTTGCATTTTTTTAAAAACCTCTATGTCAGTATTTGCTGAGTTGCGCTCTTTAATGTTGTATGAATCAGATTCTTGGGGCTGAGTGTTTATCTTTTTTTCTTAATGAAGAAGATGTAGGGGGAAAATGGTAATGTAGTGTGAGATGGACTCTGCAGATCTCTTTGGGCCAAACAAGGTTGAAATGCCCAATGTGCCAGCCAGCTCAGTGCTTCCCTTCCTACAGAAGGGAAGTATTTCAGGAGGAAATCTCTAAAATGAATGTTACTGCTTTATGTGCTGATACACTGACCAAGGCTTCCCACCCCACCAAAAACTCCTCATGTGTTTTGTTTTATATCAGCAAATATGTCTGCAATGTGAAAATAAGATAGCAATGCTGTGGGCCTTCAGCATCACCCATCTGAGACTGCAACTTGATTCCTGCTGCTGCTGTTCTTTGTGTGAATTTTGTTATTCAAATATTGAAAGTGCAACTGTAGAATTAGCAATTTTACTAAGTAAAAAGTACTCTTCTCAGCCCTGTGCTAGGAAACATGGATTAAGCGCTGAGGCTTTTGAAGGTTAAGATGACTTTGAAAATCCTATGGACATCTAAGTAACTGGCTTGTCCAGAAAAGCTGAGGCTGAATGTGGAATTGAACCCTGAGATGATTGGTGTCTGATTTTCCTCCTCTTCACTATTCACTGCTTTGTACGGGATCTGTATTTCGATTTTTCCGGTCTGAAATAATTGAAAATTGGCTTCTTGCAAAGGTAGATGCAATGAAATGAGTAGTGTAGAAAAGGCCTGAAAGGTAGCAAATATCCTGAGCTGAGCACAACAACACTGGCTCAAATCACACCCAGTGGTGGGTTCACGTGATGTGTGGTAAGTCATATTTTCCTTGCAGATAGATAGATGGCTTTAGGAAATCTCTGAAAGTCTCTGAAAATCTAGTAATTCTGTTTCTGATACATTACTGACTGATGCCAGAACTCTCTAATTATTTTTTTTTACTTTTGAAAGAACACCGATGAGTTTAGTCTCTGTCATTCAGTCATTTATTTAAACCTGGAACAGGCCCATATGTCCTTGTACAAATGAAGAGCAGCTCTACGCTAATTAGCATTCCCTGAGCCTTCATGGATTATTATTAGCAAGTGCAACTTTTTCCCCTTGAATCTTTTACAGAGCTTTTGTGAGCTTTTCACATTAGCTAGCTTGTCCTTTCAATTTTCTATTATACTTTCTGTAATTGCTTTCTATCTATATTTGATATGTTGTTGCTTTACTCCAGTAAGTTCCATTATCACTTTTAACTATTTGCTAGTACTGGGATCAATGTGATTGCATTATTTACTCTGTTTGCTTTAAATACAACTTTTTTTTTGTTCTCCCCCCCTCCTCTCCTACCATCTTTCTGGGAATATTTGAGCTTAGCAACGTGATGCTGGCTGAAGTCTTATTTGTTACCTTTATAGCCTAAGACCATGATTACTTTAAGCACAATGATACATTATCATAAACCCCTAAAAACCCACCACACCATTACTGAACGCTTCATATCCACAAGCTCAATAAACAGTGAAAGATAAACCTGTTTTTTGCTGCCTTTGGAAGTCAGCAGGTAGATTCCTCCTTTAATTCTCATTTTTGTCAATACTAGAATAATTAAATCCTCGTCACAAAGACTAATTTCTTCACAGGTCTCTTACCGCACTGAATCGAGCTACTTTTTTTTTAACCATAGTGTTGTGGTAAGCCATCAAATTCCTACTCTTAGGCACAGAAGAAACTAATAGGGGCTTAAGTAAAAGGACCTGTGTTGTTTCTGTGGTCTCTGGTGTCTGCCTGCATTAAAGTGTTTTTCTACAGCAGTCATTAGCAAGCACATTATGTGCTCCATTCTGTACCATAGAGCTTGCTCCTCTGAGGACGGGATGCTGCCCAGGCCCTCCTCTCCCCTTTCCACAGCACATGTGTTGTGTGACAGCCAAGGATGATTTCTCTTAGCTGACAGACTCAGGAGTTTGATAAGTTGTTTTGGGTGGTTTGTTTTCTGCTATGCAGATGGGCCTGACAAAGTTTAACCAGCACCTGTGCTTCCCAGCCTGTCTGAAACAGCCCTTTCTGTCACTACAGGAGCAAAGCCCTTTATGTGTAGAGAGAAAAAATGATTTTGTTTTAACAAGCATGGAAATTGGATGCAAATTTGCTTATGCATTTAAAATCAGAAATGGTGTTTCCCTTCTATTCTGCACTCCAGCTGTATGTACTGTTATCCTTGGGGTGGCTTGGTGCAACTGCAGAGTACAGGTACACAGGACTCTGTGATGCTTTCTGGTGTAAGAGAGGGAAAGATCAACTTTAACTAATAAGTGTCAGCTCAGAAACAAGTTCTGTAGGACTGTAACCTTGTATTAATAAGGATTCATGCACGTATGTGTGCTCATACAGAGCTCAGTCCAGCAGTGATATCTTGGGTCACCGTGAGCAGATGTAGAATTGATGATACACCATAAAGTCAGAAGTTCAGAAAGTAAACAAGTTTTTTTAAAAACATATTAGCATGTTGCTTTTCATGTTTATAGCTGGATAAATCTTACCTGTGAGTGCATTTATATTTTTACTTTTCTCCTCAGTAATTTTTTTGTTGCCTGTCTGTGGCCCAGATGTGAGACTGGAGTAAGTGATGCTGTGACCATTCCGAGCAGTGAGTACTGATGGAAGGATGAGAAATAATGCCGTGAATTTAACTTTTTATAGTAGGGATAGACTTTGTGAAATGATGGGTTTGCTTTCTGTGCTTTTTAATTTCGGGTGAGCACCAAGGTAGAAGATGACCAAAAAGAGATGTTGGTCCTTTGGGAATTAACTTTTGGTGGTCTGTGTGTAATTTCCAGATCTATGAGCCAGCACTTACGTTCATGGAAATTTAGATCCTGGGCTGAGACCCCTTTGTGTGGAGCAGTGCAGGTATTGTGGAAAAGACAAACCAAATCTTTCCCTTTCCACATGGTACTTTATGGAACTGCAGCACTGCAGGAGGCAGAAACAGCAAGAAACAGACATACTACTGCTAATAACTACGTGAAATGACAACAGATACCCATAGGTCTTGGGGGAAGGTGACGTGATTAATATAATCAATACTGGATCTGATTTGCGTGTACGTGACAAAACCCTAAATAAAACCACAAAAGATTTATCCTGTACTTCATTAAACATTCAATAAATGTAATGACTTAATCTTGATTACAGGCATTTATACTTACTGGTAGCTGAATTAGGCACCTAGCTTTTCCTTATTTGCTCACTTTTTTCTTCTCATAACAAGAGAATAAGGGGCTTTTAGGACATGGGTAGCCCAGCGGTGATCATCACCTTATCTGGATGCTCTGCTGCCTCAGATTGACATTTTCCTAATCTTCCTTAAAATATGAGCAGGCTGCTGTCTTTCTCTGTAACTCGGCTTTCTGGAGCACTGAAGGCCAATGTTCAGAGGTATTTCAGTGCTTTAAGAGATGGAATTTCTAAAAGGATTTAGGCAAGCAAGGCCATTATTTCACAGGGTTTTAATAAAAATTACAGTATTGCATACTTTAATAAACACCTATTTGAGTTTCAGGTACTTAAACAAATCTCATGACGTCTTGGTCCTGTGACCCCAGAACTGTGGTCTCCCGGTGCTCTTTATGAGAGCCCTGTTTGCTGAAATCAGGGAAATTTTGCCATGTTTTACAGTACGAGAGCTGGCTGTTTCAGCGTTCCTGATTGACAGCTCACAAAGCAAGGTGGAAGTTATCGTAAAGGCCCTCCGAGGGACTGGGATGCTGAGGGAGGATGTTCCAGCAACACTCAGAGACACTTCAGCAGCGAGTCAGGTCATCTGCTTCCTAATTCTGCCAGAGCCGCTTCTCATAGTGGGAGCGGGGGGAATCAATCTAGGCTTTGAAAATCAAGCAGTAGCATTTACAATAAGAATGTAATATTAATTATAAAAATAAAATCTCTGCTTTTGGTCCTTGAAACCTGGTACCAGCTCACCCTGCTGTGTCTTAAGTATATAGGATCGATGACTATTTCATAAACAAGCTGTTGCTTTTCCTGCATCCATTGCCACAAGGCCACTGGGTAGTCAAACAGCTATTACCTGGCTGCAAGCATGATCTCTCCACAAGACTGAGACCATGCCCCAGCAAAATGTTTATTGTTTAGGTACAGAGTCAGATGTGGACTTGTGTGTAAATACAGCTTCAGACTTCAGGTATGTTTCTGTTGTACTTGAGCTCTGATACAGATCGTCTACAGCAAAAAAATGCAAAATAGTGAAAAAGCTCAGCTTTTCAATAAAGAAAAGATGGCCTACACAATTAGAAGGCTTCCTCTTTGTTATAGCCTTCAATCATTTAAATATCAGTTGAATAAATACAGAAAGGAAGTGGCAGAGAAGATAAAACATGAGGCATCAAACATGGCTGTTTAGCTTTTATTCCTCATTGTGGTCTTCAACATTTCTTTTCTCCATCAAACTAATTAGTGAAAAACTCTGTCCATAAAGCCCTGTCTGAGATTTTTGCTAGGTCAATGAGCCTGTGTTCTTTCTGGTAGTGAATGCTGTCTGTGATTATTGCATTCATTAATTTTTATACAGGAAATAATACCTCTGCCTTGATCTATATAAACATAAAGATTTCTGTTCCAAATCAAACTTCCTCTGTACCACGTGCTGTTGCTGTGAGGGAAGCAGAGAGCTAGTACAGTGTCAAATCAAGTTAAAGAATTCAATTTCATAAAAACAACCAATGGTAATTAGTTCTTATTGTATTATGCAAGATAAACTGGGGCAGACAAATTCCATTGGTTATATATTGGGTGATTTGTAACTCTAAAACCAAAACATTCAGTACGTCCTGCCTACAGACGTGGGTGTGCTTTTAGACAACTGAGCTCTCTTCCGTGTGCTCAAGATACAGCATTAGGTAAGGCTGGACAATGATCTGCATTCACTGGTTGTGATCTTATTCAGATTATTGTAGATCCACCCTGTAGCAATGATGGTAGTACTCTGGATGATGAAGCCTCGGTGTGAATGTTGCAGTGCTGAGCACTAGACAAAATCAAGGGCAATTAGATGAGATGACTTTTGCTACTTCACATCTGCTGATCCTATGTCCCCAGTGCAGCAGAATTGTCCCACAAAGTCATTCAATGCTGACTTTTCTATAGCCTGTTTCATACTTAAACATTATCCAATTCACAAACTACATTTTACTTTTTATGTGGAGCGAGAAGAGCCTAATTCCACATCTTCCTGTCTTATCAGGTTTGTTTTGTTCAGCCATTGGAGACATATCTGAGCTGTTACCTGCGAACTATGCCTTCCAGCTCCTTTGTGAATATGCTTACATATTCACAGAACCTTTCTGATCTCCCTTGGTTCATGTGCTTTTTTCTTTAATTGTTATTAAATAACAATTAAAATAGCTATTTAATTGCTATCTCTCAGGTATCCAAACTTCAGCTTGAGTTCTAGTGAATATAACCTAGATCTGCACCTGAAATCACTCTTTACCTAACAAAACTCACTAAGTAAATTCTAATTCCTGTGTCTTATTAATCCTATTTGCTGTAATATTTTCTTTAATAATTAGACTGTCAGCTTACAGCTGACACCCAGTAAGTGGTTTCCTGCATGCTTTGTGCCTCAAGAATCTCTCTTATTCACTTACTCCATAGCTGTAAGATATGTAACAGCTTCCAAACTGGCATTACCACTTTTTAGAAAAAGGTCTTGTCAAAAGCAATGAAAATTTTAATCTGCTTTTGAAGGACATACTAGAAATTTGGGATTTTTTAGTATTAAATGGCATAGACACTGTCCCGTATTGTTATTTTTATTTACTAGCTGAGACGTTGGAGGCTTTCTGAAAGCCGACCTGAAGTTCTGTTGCCCTGTCATTCTAGACACTTTGCCTATCTATGCAAGAAAATGCCCCTACTTAAAATCCAAAGGCCTTACAGTCTAAATGGATCAGACAGATAAAAGGATAGGAAATTCAAGTGTGCATCGTCTATATGATGGCCACCAAGATCCAAAGAGGTCAAGACCCACATCACAGTCACTGAACATTGCAGTGCCCAGTCCCCAGGTAGCTCCTCTCCTACTCGAGGATCCTCACACCCACATCACTTAGATGCCTGGCAGACAAAGCCTTTGGATGTACCTTCAAGAAGACAGCATGGTGCTTCTGGGTTCTGGGAAAAAGGGGGCTGAAAGAAAGCACATATTGCCACTGAAATCCTTTGCATCTTCTCCTAAAGGAAAAGCTTGAACTTTATTGATTTCAGATAGAGCAGAGAGATTTAGTCTTTTAAAAATCATGATGATACAGCTCTCCTGAGTGTTCAACAACTTAATTTCCTTTCTCCTTATGTAACTCCTTTTTAGGTGTAGCGTATCAGTTTTGTTCTCCGTATCACAAGAGAAGAGCAACAGCTGTGCGTGTCTGTTTTCTTCAGGGTCTTGCAAATCTTGCCTGGGGATATTTGTTAGTTTCTGGTTTCTTTTAATACCCTTCTGTTGGAAAGAATAAGATATAATAGGGTGAAGCCATCTGCATATTTGTACTTCTCAGATGAGGATTATTACATTTGCAAGGCGGTTAATGGAATTCTGAAGAATCAGATTTGTTTATCATTTTAGGGAACAAGGCGACATTTCTGCTTAAAAAATAATTAGTAGAATATAGCACATTTTTGAGACCTTGCCCAGATTGCACCCCACCTGCCACCCCACCCCCTCTGCCTTCTCAAAAGAATTATTAGTCCTTTTGCAATTTGTAAAACCAGCTCAAAAATGATGGCTTTAGTGATTAAAGACTTAAAGAAAGTGGTCTCAGAATAACCAACGGATTCTCCAGCACATATTAATATATTCTGTTTGGAAAGGTTACTTTCATTTATATTCCAGGTGAAAATACTTTGTGACTTTCGGGCATGTAATCACATTTTTTCCACAGAAACTAAGTAGTCTGATTAACACTGAGAATAAGAATCTAAAAAAATTGTGATGGATTAAATTAATGAGGAAGTGTTGATTTCAATAAAGCCACATTTTAAAAGATTGGAAATGAAGAAACTGATAGAGTCAATTTTTTATCTTAAATAATTTTTTAATTTCACTATATCTTATATAGTAAATTTCATACTATAATGATAAAATAATAAATGGAACAAGAATTTTTGATTTAAAAACACCACATTTGTATTTGCCTAAAAAATGTCTAGAATTTTCATTTTACAGGATTTTTATGGGTTTTTTTTCATTTCATTACAGAAAGAAATCTGAAATTTCCAGGTCTTTCTCCTGGAAAGGAAACTTGTGTATTCAAATGGCTCCAGCCAGAACACCCAGAATATTTTGCACTGAGCCAAGCCTTTTCTTGAAAGCTCACATTTATGCAGGACAGCTGTCTAATCTGAGAAGTTCAGGTGGGTATGTGATACACCTGGCACGCATTGGGGCCTTTCATCTATGTCTTTGCCCTTGTGAGAAACAAGCTTTGCTCCCTGAAGAAACCTGCTGCCTCATCCTTCACTCTTCTCAAGGGAAATCTATCACTAAGGTAAATTAGGTCTGAACAGGAAAATTTTCCAGGTCCCTAAAGTGGTTCGGAGCTTGGAATTTTTTTCCTTCCTTTTCCAAGCTAGGACATAAATAAGGCTTTCCTGGTTTTCCCTGAAACGTTTTCCACTCCTTTACATGCAGTCCCACCTTTGCCACTTGAAGCACTCATTTGGAGAGTGGGAAATCATTCAGATTCCAGTTGCTCCTCCCTGCTAGACTGGGTGAAAGGGATCTCAGCATCTCAAGAAGGTGTTTTAAACATAAAGCTAGGAGAGACAGCGATGTGGGCTGTGGATTAGCTGCTGCAGTGTTGAACTCAGCACAGGAAAATGTGAATGAATGCATCAGGGATGGTGGCTTCACAGCACGCTAGTTAAAATCCTACTAGCACTGAAGTGAACTAGTTTTAGGGAGCTCAGATGTCTCTACAATACACTGCAGTCAGGTGGCTATGAGCATCCCCTCAGCTGATGACAGTAACATGTTCTGCAGCTGCAGATAACTAATCCCATGCAGTATTTGGAGCTGGGGTTAGGACTAGCAAAACCCCAATCTCTGAATAGCCCAACCTGTTTGAGTCACAAGGATGTTTTAATCAGGGAAAGAGAGAAAAAGCCAAATAGATTTATTGCAGCTTATAACATCTAAAGCACCAGAAGGACTACAGTGTGGGAGCTAGTAGCCTCCTGAGAAATTGTGACATGGTGTGTGCGGTGAATGCAATATTAGCAGGACTATCTAACTGCCGGTATCAGTCTTGCAACAGGGGAGAGGGCTTCTGCTTGCTCTGCAGCATTTCTTTTGCAGCATCACTAGGCTTACATAAGCAGAAAGATGCCCTACAAGATATGCTCCTTCCTCTCTGCAGAGTAACTGTGAGCCCCAGTTCACATGCTCTAGTAAATACCTTCTGGGCTGCTCAACAGTATACACGCAAAGGAGAGCAATATACCTTCCCTGCTTCAGAAAAGTTTCCTTGACTATTGATAAATATCTCAGAGGACTACCACGTGTACCCTCCTCTTCCCCACTTTTTAAATAACCTGGCTTACATAGCTTTGCTGTATAAATTCATGCGGGTGGAAGCTTTACAGCTTCACCTTCCAGCAGCTTCCCAGTCAGGGTATGGCTCAGGGCAAGGGGCTCAAGGGGAAAGCCCTGCTTGTTAGTGAGATGAATTGTGGCTGTGGGCTGGTATAAAAGGCCCAGCCCACAGAGAGATGAAGCCTTGGTTTAGGGTTAGCTTGTGAGAGAGGAAGCTGGGGGGAAGAACTAACTGGGGGCTACAAGTGTGGCTGGGCCCTGCAGCAGTTGGAGGCACCTGGCTATGACCGAAATCCCCACAGAAACAGGAGCTGAGAAGTTTTCCCTGTCATGGGAGAAGGCTGTGCTTGAACCCCCAGAAACCTAAAGCTGTAAGCCAAAAAAACCTTACAGCCAAAATACTTAAATCTTGTGAGATGATGTTTTTTTTGTTTGGGTCTCCTGCAGAAAGGCTTTACCCTGGAAGGCTGTAACACAAGCTGGGTTTGCTGAGGAAGAAACTAAACTCTTCTGTACAAAGAGGTAACTTCTCCCACCAGGTGCTTTGTTGTTTCTGGGGCAGCATTGTGCCTCATCACTTCTGTTGGTGAGAGGGGATGTAGCTGCCATCAGCAGGGTAATAACAGAAGAGTTGGCTTCCAGCTCCTGCGGCTACTGTGTTGTTCACTGGTATCGGGCACTTTCTTTTCTGGATAGTGAATTACTTGCCCCCTAAAAGAATGGGGCTTAGCACTTCATGCACAAGTGTAACAGAGCAGCAATCTTGCTGTCTTATTTGACCTGTTCCAGGAGTTTGCTGTGTCTGTATCCAGAAGAGTTGGAAAGCAAGGAAGAGTCTGTAGCAAGCTCCTGGGCTTTTGTAAGACTGGCACAGCTCACCCATTGCAAATGGGGCTCTGTGGCTTCCTTTGCTCAGCTCTCGCTTACTGGTTAGTCCAAGCTCTTTGGGTGCTGTTTCGCACTGTGCTGCAATTGCTGTAAATGAGCTCTACTCTGTTGAATACGGCTTCTTGTGACTGGGGATCTAATTATTACTAAAATGAAAATGCATTTACAAGCTAAATGCTTGCGCTTGCAGACTGTTTCAGAGTGAACTTTGAAAAATCACTTTTCTTCCCCAATAATTTTTGTTTTAATATTCTTCTTGTTTCTTTTCAAATCTTGCTGTTCCTGTGAGGAGTGAGGAATAGATTTTAATTTTATTTTTCCAGAACGGGGAGGGGCAGGAGATCATAACGATCCTATTTCACACTTCCATAACTTGCCATGTGGTGATGACATATGCCCTCCAGCAGGAAGTACTACCGAGTGGCTCTCAATTTGTGATGAGCCATATTGCCATTCCCAAAGCTCTGTTTTTTGCAGTATGTGTAACCCGGTACGCCCTAGACGTTTGTAAATAATTGATATTCAAAATTCCTATGCAGTAAATCAAGGACTTATAGCGACATTTCTCAGAAGTCCTGTCTTCTACCTCCTGCCTGTTATTTTGGTCTCAAAGCAGAAGAGTTGTTTAATAGGCACAGCAATAATACATGCCTGAAAACTAAAGCTGCTTGATAAAGCACTATACTTGATAGTATAGTGGAATTTTAGTAGGATGCAATTATGGATGAATCCCAGGCAGCACACAAGATGGTAACTTCTTAAAGGGGAAAAAGAAAGTTGCTGTTTCATCTTGACCTACTGTGATCTAAAAGAAAGATTATCTCGTGTGAGCCACTTGTGATCCAGAGCAACTGTTCTCTCTGTCATTGCTTTTCATAATCCATAGCGTGCATATGTTCTCTCTCAGGATTGCAATGTGAGATGATGTGGCTGTAAGCCAAGCAGTATCTTTAGTGTTGAGTGCTTTCAAGAAAGGGGGAGTAAAGCCTTGCTGATACAATGAGATCTGAAGTATCAAAACACATCTGATCTTTCTTGAAGCAGTAGGAAGAACTGTACAGTGTTTGAGTGTGACCAGGCAGGAACACAGATTGACGCTGTACAGGCTTTTGATGACTAGGTATTAATGTGTGCATAAACATTATGCACAGAAAGCTGAAAAGCAGCAGGTAAGTGTAGTGAGCTGAAGTGAAGAGACAAAGAATGGAAGAATTTGGAGGTGGAACCAAACCCCTGCATCTTGGTATTCCTGTTTAAAGTATAAATTGCAGCAATAATTTAATATGTTTGCAGGTAGCATTGAATAAGTGTGATGTACAAATGCGATTTCCTGGTATGTCACACATAAAGCAGTCTTCATGGGATGACTCAATGTGTGTCCTGGGAATGGGCCAAAGATCTTTCTCTTCCATTTGTAGTAAGCAGAAAATATGTCATCAATAAGTCAAACCTGAGAAGAGTAATTTCTACTCCTCAGGTTGTCAGATTGAGATGTGATAAACATTAAATGATGGTGATTTCAGGATAAAGTCAATTATCTGTGTGTAGCAAATTAAAACTAGACACATCATTTAGTCTGGAAATTCATCCTAGTGGAGGATGCAATTTGCTTCCTATTGAAGGGTAGTGCCTCTCTCTTGGGTATAGCATCAGTGTGCATCAGCTCTGGAGGAGCATTGAGTTGACAGGCATGGGAAGGCATTGACTCTCCCCTCCCTAATCCTGCTGGAGAGCTTTTACAGGAGTGAGATGGCAAGATTTCATTAATCAGAATGTTGACTGAAACATGATGAGTGTGGGTTTTAATTTTTTTTTTAAGAAATGTCAGGATTTCTCCTACTCATGTACTTTTAGATTCAGCAAATGGTGTAACGAAAAATAATGCAGAGTTACTGAAATGCACACTTTTTAACAGTGGAACCAAACAAGAATAGAGTTTAGAAGTGGAATTGGGGAATTAAAAGCAAATGGAGTTATGTCTCCTGGAGGTGTGCTCCAAAACATACTCTACTTTAATTCTGAAAACTCATCAAAATAGTATTTTCCTCTTCCTCTAGAATTGGAGGAGGGAGTTGGTGGTGATGGCTTGAAAGAAAGTGAGACAGGTTCATTGAGAGTTTTAGATAGGGACACAGATTTTTTAAAAGATCTTTGCTTATATTTCTGCTTTCCCATATAACCTGCGTTGGCACCTTCAGTTCTGTCTGCTGCTTTCCCTTCACATGTTTTCCCTTCCCCACGTTTATTTTTGCTATGCTGGATACTGTTCTTTTGCTTGATTGGGTTTTTTTAGTGATTTGTTGTAGTCATTAGTCTTCCATCAATAGCAAAAACCATGATGCCTTCAGGTTTGTTTTTTGGGGTTTTTTTTGGTTTTTTTTTGGGGGGGGGTTGTTTGGTTTTTTTTGTGTGGTTTTTTTTTTTTTTTTTAAAAAAAAGAGTAAATTGTTAACTGAAAGCAAAAATGATGAGGAACCTGCATGAGGAACCTGCAAATCTGGATGTCCAGTCTGCACCCTAACTCATCAAGATCTTCATACTCAGCTGGAAATAGTGTTTGAACCATTTGAGGATTGGGTGGAACTTCCACCTGCTGTGTGGATTAGGTTTTTCTAAGAGATGTTATTCTCTGGCTCACAGATACGTAGCTTGTATTTCCAACGGCTTTGACAGAATTTTCAGAAGTTGTCAAAATATCCAGCTGTAATGCTGTGAATGCATTTAAAGGGAAGAATTCTTAATCCATAATGCAATAAGTAATGCTTATTCAATTACTTTTTGATACTGTGTCAATTTCTTTTATAATCTGTTGAGCCACTGGTCTTGAGACTGTCTGTAGGAAGTACATCAGAGTGAGCCTTGGTAGCATCTGATGCTCCCTTTGATTTTGCAGTGATTTTTCTACCCTTGGCAGTCTGAAAAAGAGAGGAAGTATATCAGAGGCAAACATAAGAGAAAATTAAAATCCAGAATTCAACTATTAGACAAAACATCATCTATTCTGTTTTGAGAGACTGGAAGGTTTGTGGTAGAAGGAACAGGGGCAAGTTTACTCTCTGGCACTTGCTGTGCTGGATTGAGTGCCTCACAGCTGTACGAACTGCCTCATCATACATGCCCCACATACACAGGGTATGTTCATGTTTCACTAATGGCAGTTCATGTGAGTATATCTAAGCTGGCTCTATCCTGCCTGTAGTAGTCTGGATCTCAGCCTGCATTGTAGAACAGGTTAATATTTACTCATCTATTGATGGGTAAATTAACTACCCAAGAAGTTTCTGTAGATCTGCAATACTAGTATATGACTGTCTGCTCTGTTCCTGGAGGAAGGCTGCTGCAAGTCTCTGCATAAGCCCTCTTCCCATGCAGCCACTATCCTTATGGCTTTCGTGCCCCACATGTCCTAGGGGCTTATATGCTTATAGCAATGAGTGACATCAAATTTGATACTTCTAGGAGTTTTCATGGTGTCCAGGTAGGACTGACCACCATCCACTTCATAACCTCACTAACACAGAGAAAACTTCTGATAGCTCCACACTGCCAGGTGTGTGGCAGCTCCACACTTCCAATCAAGTTATTTAGGATCCCAAATAAGAAATGTACACTTCAGCACACAAAGCTTACATGTGCTTGTGTGCTTTGGATGAGAATGATTTTCAAGAAAACAGGAAAGTGCTTAAAGGGGACTTCAGAGCTGTGTGCTAGACTTTTGTCTGTGGATTAATCTTCTAAAATATAATTCCTCCCCTGTCTTGCTTTCAAATAAGATTCATATATATTTTCTCGGTTCTCATACCGTATTTTTGAGTAGTGGGAGTTAATCATACCAAGTACTGGCACAGATCTGTTAACCAGAATCCAGAGTACTGCAGGGCCCTAGAAAAGCCAAGAAGAACTAGAAATATCTTCTTATGTTCATTTCTACACAAATTAGGTTTTTTGCCTACATGATTGGAAAGAACACTACAGGCAAACTATCCACTGCTTCCAAACCAGATACCTTTAAGATTTCATGTTTGCGGTGTGAGAAATCTTCAGAGGGCCCTGATTTTGGGCAAAGAGTCAATTCCCCAGAGCTGAATGCAGCACTCCAGCCTACCCCCTGCACTTCCCAGCCCTGCGGAGCTGGCTGGAACCGGCTGCGACTGGGCTGGCTGAGGGGAGCTACGTGCATGGGGCTCAGCAGGTGCTATGCTGGGGTGGCTGGGCTGCCTTCCTCCAGTTTTCTGGAGACCCAGGGCCCTGTGTAGGAGCAGTTGCTCCTTCCCAGGGCCATAAGAGCACCTGGAGCTGTTAACAACAGCCCTGCAAGTGGGTGTCCTGTGTTCCTCCCTTGATGTGGCTGTGGGCATGCAAGATGGTGGCTGGCGTTACCTCAGGGCTGGAGCAGGCAGGTCGCGTGCGACAGGACGACTGAGGTGAGGTACTTGTGATCCCTGTGGTTCAGTACTGCGGGTGCCTCCTGTTTGAGAGCAGAGGAAGACATGTGTGAAGGAGACTAATATCGGAATGAGTACCTGATTTTTGTTTTCTGCCTAAGATCCAGCCCACACGCTAGCAAAGCAAGATTGGTTAAGATTGGTTAGGGAGATGTAATATCTCTTGCTAGACCAGCAGGTACAGTTGGCTAGACCAGCAAGCTTTAGGGTATATGATTTTATTTTATATTTTTTCCTTCAGGAAAGCTTGTTTTCCTCATGTTTCTATCCCCTCCACAGTGTGGAGACTGCTGCTCCCCACAAGATGGCCGGGAGGTGT
>JAVJGJ010000047.1:35246657-35259029 GCA_035590215.1 Microhierax caerulescens | reverse complement strand
TCTAGGCGAGGTGGGTTTTTTTTCACTGCAAAAAGGAAGATGTACTGTAGGAAGGAAAGCTTTCCCTTCAGGGTATTGTAACTGACTGCTGGCCAGGTCTAAAAGGATCTGGCAAATGGAGCCACCACCAGTAGTTCTGCAGGGAGAATCCTTTCTTGCTTTCCATATCAGGGGATTGGAGCCAGTGGTTTGGTTTGAATTGGATCCTGTAAGGAACTGGAACCCTTTGTATTCCTGGTATGTGGCCTTGGAATCTGACCAAGTGTTGCAATTCCAATAACCTGTTATTCCTGCAGCATGGAAAGAATTTTCCTGCATTTTCTGATTATTTTCAGGTTTGAAAGGACAAGAAGAGCTGTGTTGCTGGTTATGCCACTAAATCATTATAGTTGTTTTTCTTGTCATGGCCAATATGGTTTTTTTACCTACTTTTGTATTTTCTTTGTTCTTATACCATGTCTATGCTTTTATATATGTAAGCAAGGTATCTAATTTTAAAATTCTTCATTACAAACATTTCCCTTGAAATTCCCTCTGTCTTCCCAAGACAACAGAAAACTAGAACATATTCTCCATGAGACCTTCTGTTCTTGCAAGATGAGTTATACTTTGGCTTTGAACACATCATTGTTGTCTTTTTAATTTGCAGCAGAATTTTCCCCAAGACTTCAGTTTGAATATTTTATTTTTCTGAAATGCTGCAAGAGAAAGCAATCAATCTTGGATACAAAATTAAAGTTTAGCTAGCAGAGAAAATGAGAAATAGCTAGATCTTGCAGTATTTTAGGCTTTAATATGGTAATAGATGACAAGTTGACTAAAGGTTAAGTGGATGTAACTACACGCATATGCCTGAGCTTATGTATATGCGTGCACATGTATAGGTTAACTGTGGCTGCCAGTCATTACAGGTCAGGTGTGATGATGATCAAGCATAGATTGGGAGACTAGTTTTGAACAGAGATATTTCCAGAGTCCTACTCTGACTGCATCATTTGTCCCCTGCTGAGTGACATTTTATGTGTTGTCCAGTATGTGGCAAGCACTGCTCTGCTGTTTTAAGGTGGTCTGTGGACAAACCCCATCAAGTACTGCAGTTCTAGAGCAAAAGAAAGAAGGTTCTTTGCAAAAGCTGTTAGAGACATCTTTCCCTGGACTGGCTGCTGTATCCCAGGGTGTGAGACCAGTGCTTGCTAATATCCTTCATATGCATAGTGACCAAGAAGCCCATAGGTACAGTGGCTGCATTTGAAAGCACAGCCTGTTTCCAGGCCCTCTATACCCCAAATTCTCTCTCAGGTCCTGATGTGGGATCAGCTACATTCTTCCTACATACAGATAACCCATTTCTACTGTTCCCTTGTCCCTGCCTTTTCTCCATTACATGAGGGCTTTTTTTGGGGGGCTGAGGTGGGTGTCACAGCTTGGTCTTAATTTCAGTAACTGAAAACTGTGTAAATGAAACCTTCCTTTTAAATAGGAATACATTATACATATACTGATTTTATTATTAGATATTATTAAAGGGATAGGACTAAAACATATAGGTTAAATATTTTGGCAGAGAGGATTCCCATGTGCATAAGTTTAGACATCAGATTTCAAAAGCAGGACTGTGAGGTTTGATCTCACAATATGCCATGACAGGCATACAGACAGCAACACCTGTATCCATGGATGATGTTTGGGAGTCTTGTCACAGGAACTGGTGGAGCTGAGATCTCATACCCCATGAACTACTGGGTTTACAACACTGGAACAAGTGTTTGCATCTCTAGGTAACATCATGAGGGAAGAGCTTGTGAAATTCTGGAGGAGGTCCTGTGTGTGTCTCTGAGTTGACCTGAGTTCTTAGTGGTTTAAATGTTACTGCCCTGGAACAAGATTATGTTGCTCAGTGAAAACGGGGCAGAAACTGCCTAGTATTTCATGGGTTTTGTGCATACTAGCACTCTTTGTTTGGCACCTTGTCTTCCAGCAAAATATTCTTGACTCTTTCTGTTGGTCTGAGCCTCTACAACTAGTTCCCAAGCATGGTGTGTAGACTGCTACATATATTGGCAGAGCTGTCACAAACTCAGTGATTTTTATGAAACCACCTCCTTGCTAAGAAGCAGCTGTTGGTGGCCTGAGTCTTTGTCTATTTAACAGCCAGGCATTATCGAACTACTTGGCTCCAGTTTCTAAAAGGACATGTTCAGGGGAGCAGGCACTCAAGATGGTCAGACATTCAATAGACCTCTAATGCCTTCTTGCGTGTTCCTGCTGTACATTAGAAGTTTTAATGTGCTTCTATCACTACACAAAACCAATGCATCTCTGAGAAGAGTATGCTGCTTGCTGAAAGCTTAAATACTTCAGGGAAATGCATTAAAACAGTAGTTTATTCCCAGAGACTCCACCAAGCCTGTTGTTAATCAACTGTGTATACCCAGGTGTTCTTCCTGCATGCATCAAGACAGTTTCCAAGATTTACTGTGTAACAGATGTTAAACTTTCTGCTCTTTAGTTTTCTGGTGTGTTTCTTGACCCTTTTCTAAATAACAGATATTTTTGCTACCTTCCTGTTCCATTTATAAAGAAATCAAAAGCCACAAAAGAAAACTCTGGTACTGGAAGTTCAACAGCTGTCATAAAACTGGAAAGAGATCATTTTGAAAAGGGTATGTTACAGAGTGACAGTCTGCTGAATATTCAGTAAGTGTACTCTATGTACCCTGTTGTACTTCATGTACTTCTCTGATATTCAAGGAACAATTAGATTAATCACGATATACAATCCTAACTTTTCAGAAGCTGCTTTATATGAATTGCATGGCCTACCACAGTTTACTGCTGTTACTTATAGATGTCACAGGAAAAGCTTTAATGACTGGATTGCAGCCTATGCTTCTCCAAGTTGGGGATAAGGCAAAAGAGCAAGGAAGAGGTGTAATTCTGAGCAAAAAGTAGGATGTTATTAAATTAATAGGCCCTGGTTTGACATTTCAGTGTGGTATAATTGCTCTGCAGGAGTACTGTGGGTTATTGTATGATTCCTGTTGATGTTAAGTCATGAAAATATTAATTGCAAGGCTTAAATAATAAATGAAAAAATCTGTGCATTTGTATATCTCTCATGCTTGGTTCCAGCTGGGATTCCTGATGGGTTAGGTGTGTGGTTCAGGCTGCTGCCCCTGTCCTCCTGAAGCACACAGCAAACTGCAGCAGTTCACTGATTGGCACTTGTCAAACCTGTCCTGTGGCCAGGAGTACTGGTTGAGCTACGTTTGTTCTGATTTCCCAAGACATTTTTTTTCTTCCTTCTAGTTAGGTGTGATGCTTCTGTATCTCCCTTTCTTATCTTTTCTAGTTTTTTAAGGTTAAAACTTTTTCTTTAGTATTTAAGAGTGGCTGGGCTGGGAAACTAGGTACCTCTGTGTTTGCTACCCTAGGCAGGCTGTTCATTTGACTCCTACCTTGTGAAAACACAGTAAGGAATATGCTTGGAGAGCATGTTGGATTCCCTGGCACAGCCTGGAAACACCCTAACTTGCTTTAGAGTTGCTACAGTGGTTTGTAGCTGGAAGGGTTATTCAACAAAACTAATGATGGCAGTGTAGGGTCCTGGAGAAATAATTATACCTGCTATCAGAAAAAGTTTTGCTTTGGAGTAAAAAAAATTTACTGTTAAAAAAAGCTTACTGTAACATAGAAGTGAAACTCAAGAAATGAAGATGGAGTTGCAGAAGGAAACAGGAAAGCCTTCCTTGTTGTCAATACCAAATATTTTGGGCGTGATGTTACTTTCTGAATATCTGATGACTTATGTGGTTATCTATATATAAATATAGGTGCCTAATACTGTAGTAAGTGAATCAGAAGAGGTTTCTGCTGACTTCCCTGACTTATATTCTCTACCAGCAAAATAGGAATTAATGTCTGTTTATGCTAGAAGTGTGAATTATGAGTTAGGGATTTGTATTTTCCTGAGGCTTTAGTACTGGTTTGAAAAGTCTTCTCATACAAATTATTCCCTATATCCTAATACAGGTTAATTCCGGTTTACTGGTAGGGAAATTGAGACAGGAAGTCAAATATATTTATTTATTTTATATTTATATATATTAAATATATATAAATAAATATATTTATTTATTTATTTAATCTATGAGTATGTTTCTGAGTGTCTTCAGAAAGCAGCCTCTTTAATGCTTAGGAGATGTTTTAAAAGTGCAAACTTACTAAGTGCCAAACACAGTACACACTTCTTACCCTTGAAAATGACAAAGTCTTTCTCTTGTGTGTGGGATATACATAAAGAAACACTTTATCTTAAAAGAAAAATAATATAGTCTTCTGCGTCACTTGCAGCTGCTGTTGGCCTTATGTGAAATTTACTATGTTTTTTTCAGGGCAGTGGCACTTTCATTATCGTTCAAGTCAGCTGCCAGGACAGAACAAACCCAGCAGGTTTTATGAGACTCCTTTTTGTGAGTGCATGTGGAGTGGTATGATTAGTTAGTAGGTTCGCTTTGCTTGAATGAAGCTCATGAGAAGTTCTCTTGTGTAAATCCAGTGTGAACACCGATAGCTTCAGTTTGCATTGGAGCTGCACTGAAGTTGCACACTGAGATCAAAAGAATAGTAGATATTTTTCTGATCAACACAACTTTTGATAGCTGATGTTTTTTCTTTGCTTCAAGGCTATGTTTTTGTAACCTGGCTAGTAGCCAGGTAGCACTGAATATCAGAAAAATAATAAACATACGTCAACATTTTTAGTGTTTAGTTTTATTATAGAGCTGTATGAATGCTTATAAAAGTAAGTTGTTAATAGTACTAATTTGGCTAATGCAAGACACAATTTATATATATGGGGAAAAGGCTTTTTGGTTTGTGCAACTGATGGTACTTCTTAGTCCTGATCTGAAAGAGCTTTTATTTCAACCTTTAACTGAATTCACCTGAGCAGAAGAATATCACATGGCAGGCTAATGGTAGGTGGTGGGCTGCAACTTCTAGCACCCTGAGGGCTATAGCAATTTTGTGAATTTACAGCAAGGTCTAGAATTTGCTGGGTTAAGGAACAAATTGACTTGTCAGATAGGAGTCATTTGTGGCTAACAATTAACACCCAGCGGAATGCAAGAATGATGAAAGTTAAGATGAATTTGGAAAAACAGGGTTTTTTGTTGGTATTCTTTAATGCATCCTAGATTCTTTGTCCACTGGCTCTGCAATTTTTTAAATAATATTACACTTAATAGAAAAGAAAGAGCTTTTTTTTTTTTTGCCAGCAAATGCTGAATCAATCAATGAAAATGAAAAACCTTGTGAGATATTTTGTCAACATACCTGAAAACTGTTTGAATTCATTCATCCTGCTTTTTTGTAAGTCACAAACAGTTGATGGAAAATGTTTTGATCTAATCAGAAGAAAATAGGTACATCTGGGAAAGGTAAAATTTTGGTTAGAAACATCAACTTTTCTCTATAAACTGCGTTGAAAAGGGACTTGGAAACATTAAAGTCATTGGACCAGAAATGCAGAGTTTAGCACTATTAGAATTCCATCTCAGCAGCTGTATTAAAAATCAGGTCATCTAAATAGATTTTAGGAGCTGTCACGCTGTACACAATATCTAGAAATGAAAACCGTAGCCTGCTAGCTTTGAATGAAGACTATTTAAATTTGTCTTCATCAAGTATAACATAACATTTCACAATATACATTCATTAATACACACAACATCAATCATTCAATGTACAACTCTATATATGCTGTGATGTATGGTTGTGATGAATTGTATAAGGGAGAGGTTGGAAGAATTACTTGACTTTGTCTTCCAGCTTAAGATTTCCTCTGCACTTGATGTCACATGTAAAGATATAGTTGTACCAGAAGATTAAGCATCTTGTCTTGAACAACATGCCAAAGATACAGGCTTTGCAAGGGGCATGAAATGAAAACAAATTTTTTTTATTTTTTTTTTTTTTTAAGTTGTAATTGAGCTTGCCCTTTGAGGGAACAGAGCAATGACAATTGACTGCATTTACAAAAATGCCTTGTGAGTCTCAGCAGAGGTGTATTTAATGTGAAATGGGAAAAAGATTATTTTTTCTGCCTGCCTTTACCCTTCATGACCCCCCCACCCCTCCCCCCCCCCATTTTAAACATTGACAGTATATTCAATTCTCCTTGTAGATAAAATAATCAGCAGTTTAGAAAGCTAGTGATTGAATTGACTGCTATTTACTTTCTGGGCTCTTGGATGGACCTGCATACTGAGGTGTAGTGTCCCCCATCTGGACACAGCCTTCTACCTAAAGCCTCTCCAGCAGCATAAGGTGTGATTCTGTAATGTACAGCTCAGCACCACTGGTGTCTGTCTCTGGCACAACTTGGGGATGTAGACTCATTTTGAAGTGGCCACAGGAAAAGTTTTGTTGTTTTTGTTTTTTTTTTTTTAAATAATTCAATAAAATGAGGACACACCCTGAAAAAGAGTTTACTAGTGAACTGGGGAAAACAAGTTATCTTGGTATCATAAAGGCACAGACAACATGTTTTCAAGGAGTTAGTGTTTGTTTGAAATGACGGGATAGGAGAAGCAACATAGTGCTAATGTTGTTGTGTTATCCCGCTGAGCAATCCTTCAGTATCCACTACGGAGGAGTGATCAACAGCGCAGTGAGGGAGGGGTCCAAAGGCTTCAGCAAACAAGCTGAAGGGGTGGTTAGGTAACTAGACAGCTTGGGAGCCAGTGATGGGCAAAACACTTCATCATGCAATGTGAAGTAATTGTCCACCACAAACAGCATGGCAGGGTGCGTGCCAATGCTGCTATAACACTGTTTATTATCCTTGCATATATTCATCTCTAGCTATAAAAGTATTATAGGTTGGGATGTAATTAGCCATTATAAATCAGTATTTACAAGCTACACATAAGCTCTCTTGTTTTCTTTTAAACTGCTCTGGTGTACCTCAAATGTGGAGAGTAGGCTGATGAGCAGAATGATTTGTAAAGGTTTTACTCGGAAATACCATGCATCTGAACTGCAGCTACAATTTTTTCTTACAGTGTCAAACTTTGACTGTACATCATTGGATTAATCTTTCCCTACAACAAATTTATGGAAATATATGAAATGTCTGCATCTATCTTGCTGTCACCTCATGGCTCTGTGGAGATTGACATATAATGACCAGAAAAGATAGAGAGATTAGATGGAGTATGTTGTAATTTGCAGGGATATGACGACTTGCTTGTTTTACATAATCCTGTCAAAACACCTCCTCAGGTCAAGTAGGAATGTAGTTAATGTGGTTTTGCCATGTCAGTATCTCCCCATTTATGCTTTTCTTGCCTCTCTATGTAGTTCTGGAGCTAACAACTATTCCATCTGTGTTTTGGCTTTAGGATGTTGTTTAGACTTACACAACCACATTTTAATTTTAATGTCAGATCTTACTGGTGAGTGCTTATAAGTTTAAAACAACACTACCCTCCTGAAGAGGCAATATGCAAGATATTGGAGATACTAACAGGATAAATGTACCTGCAGTGGATATAAGTTTAAAACAACACTACCCTCCTGAAGAGGCAATATGCAAGATATTGGAGATACTAACAGGATAAATGTACCTGCAGTGAAGTTTCCCAGCCTCTAGACCTTGACAAATGATGACACCTTCTTAATTTTTGCTGCTGCCAGAAATCTTGAGGTTGTCTTAAATCACGTTCTCTTCTTTTTTTGCTAAATTTCAAAGGCTGTGTGTTCATCTCTTGTCATGAGATGTTCAGCATAAAGAACGCTCAGCCCTCTTGTGCTGCCTCCTCACTCTCCCGGATGGAGATTAGAGAACTTCAAATCTGAATATCCTTCTTGCCTCCCCATAAGGAGTGTAAAATCCCAGTCTCACTCTGAGACTGCTGTCTGGATTTGAGACAGGCAGTCAACATGATATGTCAAATGCTCAGGATTCACATGGTACCTTGCAGCTGGTTTAGGAACAGGATCTGCAATGTAGCCAGGAGACAGCTCTCCAACATGCTTGTAAAGGTGCTAGTGTTCAACTATCAAATGACATAATTTGATGAGACTTAAATACAACAAGCAATGGCCTTGTTTTCCTTTTTATCCTATGATTCCTTTGTTTTGTGTAAAGTCAGATTTTTTTTTTCTTAAAAAAAAAAGTGTGTATGGGTTCTTAGTGCGTGTTGTTTGGGCTACGCAATTAATATTCTTTACTAATAGCAGTTAATATGCTCTGCTTCTCCATCTGCATCCAAGTAGGACAGAGGTGGTTGATACAGAGAGCTCCTTGAAAGCAGCATAAACTGTTTAATAAATTTCCTTTGTCCACAGAAATTGTGATTTATGTTTGTGGTGTTAGCAAAGCTTAAGAAGTATGATTCTGTGTTTGATCAGCTTTGGCAGATATAGATATATACTGTAAGGGACACACAAACTCCATTTGCATGAAACATGGCTGTGTAAATACTGGGGAATTCATGTTGGGAAACACTCTTGGATAACCAAGAAATCTCCCTATACTACTTGAAATTTCAAATTTGAAGTTTGGGGGGGATTTTTTTGACTTTTGGTTGAAGCATTGCAAAACAAACAAGGTGGCTGGTGATTTGGAGGAAAGCATTGTAAATGATGTTTCTGGTGGCAAAATGCAATTTCCTTTTGAGAGTGGGATCCTTGAAAATGAATGAAGGCTGCTAACAGTGCTAGCTTAGCACTCCTTTGTTCATATTTAACCTAGAAAAGCATTGTGATATGTATTGGCAAGATGTCAAGTCAAGAGACCAAAATTTTGAGCTGTATTTGAGGGTTTGGAGGTAGATGGTATAGATTACATTCAAGCAACCTTGCGGCTTTTTGAAATGACTGGCTTTATATTTTTATTAAGATTAAGTTTTATTCACTATTTTAAATCTCTGGTTTACATGTTAGAAGTGAAAAATGTGCTTGCTTTTAAAATTCTTTTGTAATACCAGACTTCTATGTTCTGTAAATTAATCCCAATACAAGTTTTGTTAAGAAATCTATGCATTATAAGAAGATTGGTCAATACCTAACCTGAAAGACTTCTTTGCTGCTCTTGTATACCACAGACAAGGAATAAGAAATGTAGTCTGATGTAGTTACTGTTAATGAAGTCAAACTTTAAGCAGGGAGGGTTTAGCTAACATTGTAGGTCAGAAAATCTGGGAGGTATTTCATATGGTTACCTTCAGGGCAGTGTTTAAAGTAAGAGAGCAATGCATTTCAGCAATGACTGCAGAACTAAAGAAAATGCACTCTAAGTTTAGCAGAATAAGCTCTTAATATACCGCAAAGTCTTTTTAGGATATCATCATGTGTTCAGTCTCTTTAAAAAAACATTTTCTCCTTGGGGCTGTCACACTACTGACTTCCTACAAGGCCTGTATCTCTAATATATCTACAATTATCAGTTTTTGAGGGATGCAGACTTCTGCAGTTCTAGAAAAAAATTGAAGTGAGCTGCTTCCTCTGAACTTCAGAAAGCATGAGAGACAGAGCTCAGCCATAGCACCATTTCTCTGGCGTGGTGCCTATTCTTTGCCTTATCAAACTGAATACAGGATTAAAACATCTAGAGAGGGAGTGATAGGAATTGATGGATGACACACATGCCTCAGTTTATCTGTGTGATCAGATAAGAGGTGCCTCCAGACAGATATTCTGTCTTCAACAGTGAATAGGTATTTCGGTTGGGTGGGAATATAAGGAGGTATAGTGTCTGACTCTTCTTCAGGAGTTGACAGCTTGGTAACTCCTTAGCTGGGAGCTGCAGACTGCTGTCATGATTTGTATCATCCCTGATGAGCCCCATGGACTTTTCTAATCTCTCTAACCTATTTATACTTTTTTGACCTCTGCAGTGTCCAGTGGCAACAGATTTACTACTTATTGTTTGGCTGGGGAAGGGTGAAAGGGAAAGGAGGATTTATCTGAATTTATAATTAATTCTGCGCAGACTAAAAGGCAGGGGAAGATTAATAGCAGGTAGAAGGCCTTGTAAGGAGGAACAGAGAGTTTTTGAGGAAGTAACAGGCAAATTTAGTGTCCACTAGACAGGCAATTTTGTTTCTCTGAGAAAAAAATTGAAGACCAACAGGTGCACTTGGCTGGGCAGGACAAAGGTTGGCCAAGGGTGTTCCTGCAGTGTTTTGGAGGTTTGCTGGTGGCTGGTTGGTGCCAGAAGGGAGGTCAACTGGCAGTGACTAGGAGAAAGGAGTTGTTGGTGGAGACTGGCCTACCCAACCTACAGGTAGAGATATCTAGTTCAATAACATATGCCAAGGCTTCCAAGGTGAAAGTAGTGTACAAATATGAGTAAATATGATGTACAGCCTTCTTTTTTTTTTTTTTTTTTTTTTTCTTGAGTTTTATGTGTGTGGGTGAAAGAATAAATGCGTGTGTGTGTGGGTTTGTTTTTTAAGATGGATGAGTGACTGTGGGCAGCAAGATAAAAACTCACTCGGGGGATTACCTGGAGGCTGCAATTCCCTCTGGGATTATGCAAGGTGCTTTTATGCAAAGTGGTAAAGGCAGGAGCCTTTACCTCCTAGAAGCAGACATCAACAGTATTTAGAATAAACAAAGACTTAGAAAAATGAAACAACTGTGGTGGAGGAGAACACTTTCTGTGAGTTTGAGGCTGTAAAATCAAAAAAGTGTAGAGTCAGACTGTTGTAGGTTTCAGGCAGCGTTATCTGAATTTGTTTGAAATTCCCACAGGATTCAAGCAAACTTTAAATTAGTGTAAAACCTACCCAAGTTTTTGAAATTCCCCAGTCAAGTCATGCTTACTTGTGTTCTGCTGACTTGAATTTATTTTTCCCACTCGGACCAGCCAAATCCTGAAAACTGAAGTTGCTTTCAAGTGTCCTGGCAGTGAGGAGGAGGAGGAAAAACAGATAAATTTCTGGGTTTTAAAATTTTTCAGAAGTTGCCTTTAGGCTATCATTCTCTAGCACAGTCTTGTGGTAATAGAGAGATATGCTTATGTGAAACTTAACCTAGGGAATTTTAATATATTTTGCAGACCAATGGCATTTGTTTACATTTTATACTTTAGATGTACTGGGGTTGCATCCCAACTGTATGGTTGTGAAAAATAGTGTGATGTAAAAGTACCAAAATGCAACACAAACTTGGGTGATGCAGGTTAAAGAGAACCTAGTCTTGGTTTCCAATAACATGCCCATGCAATTAAATAAGCCAGACCCCTTTTTAAAAACAAACAAACAAACAAAACAATCCCACACCACCATACACCCCCAAGACTGCACCAAAACCATAGTATACCTAAAAGAAAAGGTATGAGCAGAGAAAACCCTCATTATATGGATGAGATTAGCTGGTAATTAAAAAGCTAACCAATTTGAGTTAAGAAGTGGATTAATTAGATAAAACAGCAGGAAATCTAATTTACTCAACAATTTATTTTTTAATCGAAGTTAAGAAGATTTTATCATGGCTTCTATGAAGCTTATAGGAACCCAGTCAGATTTAATTATACTGCTGTGTAATGACCCACATCTCAAGTTTTATGTGTTATAATTTATTTTGTTTATAAATAGATGGACACTTAATATCTAAATAGAGTATCAAGACCATTTGATTGACAGCTTTGATTAATACTGAAGCTGCAGAGGGAGACAAACTTTGAAATGTTTGGCAGCTGGTGACCTAAAGTAGTGAATTTTCTTAATTCCTTCCCATCCATCAAGAATGTATTTCTCTGGATGTGGCATTATAATTGTCTTTTTACCATTGGGTACTTAGTTCTTTATGGAAGGTGGGTGAACAAGAAGTGCATCTTCCCTGTATAGCTGAACATGCTTTGAAAGCTATTTGTTGTCTTAAACACTTTTCTTAACAGACACCTTAGGAAATACACATATCCAAAATTAAAATTGCATAGATTGAAATAGGGTACTAGTGAAGACTGCAGATAAACACATTTGTGTGGGATTAGATGAAGCTGTGCAATAACCAGGGGCTTTGTAATATGGGTGCACAGGCACAGTTTTATTGAGTGTCCCCATAGGATGTGAAATGTTTTCAACTGCCCTGTGTAAACAGTCTAATCTAGTATTGATTCAGCTTGTACTTTCATAAAATAAGATAATGAAGACTAAGCTTCTTCAGACCTGTTGCATGGTTGCAGGATTTTCAGGGTAATGATTAAGAAGGATTCAATCACTTCTTCCCAGATACCTCACGGTAAGGCACATTGCCCAAGGTCAAACATCAGTCCAAGTATTCTGATGTCCACAGCTTCTGTCAGCCTGGGAATTCATGCAGGTATTTCATGTTTTAGCTGATGCACTTAAAAAAGAC
>JAVJGJ010000047.1:35188895-35241496 GCA_035590215.1 Microhierax caerulescens | reverse complement strand
CGTATGCACACGTCCTAGAGTCATCTTTTTGCTGCAAAGACCATTGAGGTTCCTTTTGCCTTTTATCAAGAGAGTGTATATTTTAGACCACTCTCTTCTGTAAACATTTTAGGCAGTAAACTGAGTGCTTTATCCAGAACTCCCGATTCTTCAGATCCACTTGACTACAGCCTTGTACTACCTGGTGCTGTTTGTGCATGTGTTATGTGGATCCTCAAGTACATAAACTGAGTCAGTCTCCTGAAGCCTTCATTCATAAACTGAGGTGTTACACAATGGAGTAATGGATTTCTCTGTCTAGTTTCCTTGCATGCATGTACTGAGGCAGCCCTAAACAGGGGAAAGCAGCCAAAACTGGAAACCCAAGGACCAAGCTTCTTCCCAGCTCTTTTATGGTTTGCTATTAGAATTAGTAAGTTCCTTTGCTCATTCTGATTTTAATTTACCCCAGTAGTGGCATAGTTTGGATGGAACATAAACTAATACTTAACAAGTTTACTGGTTGCTGCAGCACATTAATTATTTGCAATTCTAATGCTGCTGCTGTGATCAACAGTTTGGACAGAACTTAAAATGGAAAGAAGGTTCCTTATTCACCAGGTAGATTGCAAGATTTCTTGTTTTCACTATAATGCAGGTTGGTGTGTATTGGTGGGTTTTTTTGTGTGTGTGTGTGGTTTTTTTTTTCTTTTCTTTTTTTTTTTCCTTTTTTTTTTTTTTTTTAATTCCTGCCTGTAGTGTGTTGGCCGCTCTTTCAACACTGGCAGTCAGCCTGAATCCAGGAGCTCTGAATCAAGCAGCTCTGGCTTAATATCTTCAGAAGACATGCTTGAGCCCCAGAGGTTTTTTTTAATTTTTTTATGTAGTTGAAATCCAGATGAATTTCTGATAGCTTGCAATTATTTTAAATAAATCTGTTTTAGGAGAAAAGTAATTGGCTTAGCTGCAAATTTTTGCAGTAATTGGAACTTCTGCTAAACTCTGGCAGAACTTTACTGGGAGGGAAAGTGCAGTTCTAGTTACAATATGCAAAACATTGGGGATTTTTCTTATCTGAATTTAAAGCCAGACTTAGTCTTATTCCCATATCTAAGAATGCTTCTCTATCTTTATTGGTCCACTAACAAATACTGTGAATACTGGAAAACATATTATAATAAATGAACAGCTGCCAATAAGTTTATGTTTGTACTTAAGCTTAACTTATTGATAGTGTTCCTGCAAAACTATTTGTGATAGGTATTTCTGTAGCTGAACTAAGACATTACATGCTCAGGAGCCTACCTACTGAAATCACATAATAACAGCCTGATATCAGCTTTTCTAGAGCTTGGCAAAGCAACTTGACATAGCTACTGTGATGACATCAACCTAGTATGCCCTACAGAGAACCTGAGCTGACTACTTTGGAGTGGTTTTTGCTGTAAACTTTTCCTTAGAGGTGTTAACCTAGGACAAAAGTGCAGACTAGCAGGAAAAGAGGACAGAGAAAAGAGCAGCCTGATCAACAAGCCATATCATACATACTGGGGGACATTTGCTGCCCACTGGAGGAGTAAGGTTTGATGCTGTTGCTGAGGGTTTTCCTTTACTACTAGTACCACCTTGCGCTCATCACACACCAAATAAAAAGCTACTGAGGAGGCAGTCTCTGTTCCCTAGTTCTGTGCAGAGCTTTGTGTAAAGGAAGTTGCTTCTATTTAAAGTCATAGCGAACATCACCACTAATACTTGTGCGTGATCAATAACTCCCAGGAATGAGAATCGTATTTTTCTTCTACCTACATGTTTAAGTCTATACACTAAAAGAAATGCAAAAGTTAATTTCACTCAGAATTGGGGATACTTATTCTTGTATATCTACCTATGAGGAGATTTTATCCATGCATTTGTATCAAATTAGGATATTACAGAAATAGGTATTATAAATATTGTTGAGAGATCTCATTTTACTGATAAAACATGTAGGATAAAAGCTGCAAAGTGTGTGGGGGGAACAGGAGCCAAGAGCATTTGTCAGGCTGCTGAGCTTATTTTCTATTGGTTTGATTCCTTCCATTTGATATGAAAGTGGTATAAAGTGGAAGAGAATCAGGCCCATCCAGGGAAGCCAAGTACATTATTAATGTTATTCTGTCGGACAAAGGAATAATTTACTCCAAGGAGAAAGAATGCTTAAAAGTTCTATGAAGTTCTATGCTAAGGATTTAGAGCATTTTTATTCATCTATCCTATTTCTATTTGAGAGCTGATTTTGGCTTCATGTGCTTGTAATTGAAATTTGATGTCGTTCATATTAAAATATCGTTGATATGCAAAATAGCATACACTGTTTGATTTGCAAACTGCTGTTTTAAAATGGATGATCTTGAATATTAATGAAGCAGGCTTTCAAACAAATTGCCATTTTCTTTCCCTTCTCCTGTCCCCTTATTTGATGTGGGTGCAAAGGGTTTTGACAGTATGGAAATTATGAAAATAAGCAAATTTTCATCAAGTGCACCATTAATTATTCATTAAGTATTTGAAAGGCAACATCTCAGCACTCTCTCTCTATATATAGTGTCATTCACCACCTACTCTATTTAGTGTTCTCTGTCTTGATTTCAGTAGGTGTTTGTTATTAACTTTTATCATGACTTAGTCAAAAGACTGTGGTTCCCTTAATCAGATCCTTTTGAACTGATAGGATCATTATTGCTCCTGATCTAACTGCATGGGCATTGAGTCATATATTATGTGCAGTGCATGCTTTTTGTCCAAGCATCATACAACACAACTTTACAGCCTTCATCCTTAAGCTGAATGTTCAGTGCCTCCTGCTCTGTAAAAATTTGTTTCAATCTGCACTGGTTTCTGTTTTCAGAAATCTGTATTCCAAGTCCTGATGAAGACATTAGAAATTGTACTGCAATGAACTTGTTCAAAAAGGCCAAGTTCTGTCATGAAATGAAGTAAAGGGAAAATAGGAACTAGATCTTGTTTAAAAGCAAATTATAAAATAGTCCTGAAGGTTATCCTGCTATTAGTATCAATAAGGAATAAAGAATAAAGAAGTTAGCACAGCAAACTGTTTTCAAATCCCAGATGGATTTTGGGTAGCTAGTCCCAGGCAGAACTAAAGTTGCTTTGACTATATACCTAGGTCCAATATCTAATGCTAGAGTGTCATTCTAGACATAGAGAAGCCTTGTAAGCTGATTGGCTTTACTTGGGAGACTAGAAGCATTAAGTACTTAAATGCATATAAGACTTATGGAAGCAGGTTTTCTGATTCTCACTGGACTCTTAACACCACTACTCTGATCTTGTCTTATGCAAGTAAAAAGCTTTTTACAAACAAGTTCTGAGTGTCATGTAATTAGATGCATTTGAAAATCATCAGTGTCTGAATAAGTGATGTTGAAAAATTATTAAGAAACATCTAATCAGTTACACAATGAAGATCACATACACTGCACTAACCAGAAGGAGGGAGGCCATTATCAGTGAAAGTTGTGCAGCTTCAAAGAGAAAAACAGATGCTCAAAGACAAGGTTGATAATAAAATCAGAAGCATCCCTGTCTGTAATTTATTCAGTTTACTATGCTCTTTATCCAATTAGCCATATGCTATGGGATATAAATTTTGAATATATGTTCTTTTTTCTCTTATATGCTGATCATTACACAAAAGTACTAAAAAATTCATCAGGAGAATGCCAAGGATCTGGTGAGAGCAAGGATCTGTGAAAACAAGGACATTTCAGAGAGATTCCTCCTTTGATTGTAAAATGGTCCATTGAATTTGAGTTTGGCAACTTGTGATGATAGTATGTTATGTGGACTATATTGGGCTAATAACGGGCTAATAAACTGCACTGTCTAGACCTTGATAGCAGCAAAGGGAAAAGGAGTCTGGGATCTGAAACTGTTTTTTGTTTCCTGGGGGCCAGGAGAGAGAAAGGATGAAATACTGACTTCTACTGTATTTGCTTGGGCTTGACTTCTTGTAGGGCTTGCCTGTGTGTGAAGGTATACACTGGTCCTGGTTTTACAGAGCTAGTACTCTACAGGTGGCTGGGGTGTGTGTGTGTGGCAGAGCTGATGCACCCACTAAGCTTAGACTGACGTTTGTGGCCATTGATGTACATTCTTTTTAGAGGGAGTCTGGAAACATGTAAGTAGTAGAAGGTTCTGGTAGTATCCTGTTCTGTCAGCTGAGGTTAGCCCGCCTTGCTAGACCTCTGCAGAGCTCTGAACAGGTGTGCCTCGCTTCAGTACCAGGGACATTTGTCCTCTGCAAATAAACAAAATATTTCTACGTTATATTTATAATTCTCCAAATGCTAACTGGATGGAGACAGCAGAATCAATCTGTTTTATTTCCTGAAGAGACCTGCCTGCCATGGTTTTTTTTGAATATGGGAAAATCACATCAGAAATGGCAGGGAGCTAGAAGTTAATAATGAAACATGTTTATTTTCAAAGAACAAAAAGAACAACAGAACACTCATTTAAAGGCAGACAATCTGAGGATGTGTTCAGAAGGCATAATTTAGCAAACATTAAGGAATAAGACTTGAAATATGAAGAAACAAAGCCTGCAGTTAAATTAAATATCCAATTAAGCTATCTGCTTGGCTGCAAAATATCTTTCTGACAGACAATTAGTTCTGGTCAAGTCAAACACTTCAGCTATGAATTCATATAGGGCAATTAAAGAAACTAATCTATATTTGATGTGAGGAAGTGGTGAACTAGAAAGCTTCAGAATGAATATAGAAGTTTAGACTACATGGACTTCCCTGCAGTCTTGCCACTGCATGGGGAAGGAAGTGATGATTTTCTAGATGGCCCTGTAGTGCTTTTCTTCTCTGTAGAATGTCTCCAGTAGGATAATATTACTGACATCTGGTTAATACTGGAGATGCTATAATCCAATCCAATTTTAATAGCCAGACACACAAGAAAAGTGCACAAGATGATAGAAATTATGTGGAATAGACTTCCAAGTTGTTTCACTAAAATGGAATCAAATTCTCTCTTGAAGAATTTGAAGCAAAGCTTTACTTTGCTGCTGGATCCTGGAAATTATTTCTCTCCCTGACTGTAAGATGTCTCTCCTCCCAGATGCACAGCTCAGTCAGTGACTGGACTTTGATGACTGTCAGTACACAGCACTGCTGAAATGACCAGCAGTACCTTCCTCCCTGCAAACGGAGACAACATGGGGCTTTTCAGCAGTGTAGGGCAACTCAGATTTTGCCATCCCAATGTTGATAGCTGTGGCTGGCCCAGGACTGGGCTGCTTCTGCCCAAGCAAAAGAAGAGGGAAGGGAAAGGGATAGTGCTGAGGGAGGCATCCCAGAACTAACTTTGAAGCTCCAACTCCTGGAGGAAGGAGGAGCAAGGAACAATTGGAGGAATGAGAAATGACAGTGTCTGTTTCTGTAAGATTTATTTTAAAAACTTGGAACTTATCAAATATTCAGCCTGAATACATGTGTTGCTACTGCCTCATTTGCATGTCAACAGTGTGTTAGATAATGCCCCTTCTAACTTTCTTTTGAAAATCCTTGGCTGTTACTAATTTATATAAGGTAAAATTGCCCAGGATACTATTAGTGATGTAGAGCTGAAATCCTGTTGGCGCTTTTGAAGTGCTTCCCCTCCTCCTTCATATGTCTTCTCTTTTACTTAAGAAACTGCTCTTTGGTCTTGCTCCTCTTTTCCTCATCTCCCAAACTTCTAGTGAATAAAAATTTTGGATGCATAAGAAATTCATATATGACCTCCTTGTGTGAGCTGTAAAATACACGGTACTGTATTTTTCCTAGTACATAAATAACAGGGCTTCCCCTCCAATCCCAGCTTCTGGCCCCACGGGCTTCACTTTAACCTGCCCAAGAATATGTTCTGGTTTTTATCCCTGCAATGCCAGAGACACTTGGAAAAGCTTGGAAAAGGCTATGGAAATAAAAGCACTTTTCTGTAACTAATATTGTCTCATTGTTCACTTGCATTCCTGGAAGCAAACCTTCTTCTAACCCCCTCAAGAATATCTTAAAAATGGATTTTAGCAGGTTCAGATGTGGAGAACTGCATCTGTACTGATATCTTGTTGATATGCCAAGTTTTCATTTTATACAAGCTAGAATTGCTGAACTATATGAAGGTCTTGAAATGCAGGGTTTATAATGGAAGCGGCAACTGACCATTAACTATAGTGGTGTTATTGAGAAACCACTATAATAAATTGTTTTGACTTTATGAAATGGTAACATAAAGAAAGCATATTTGGTTTTAGAGTATAATTATCCCATTATTCTACTCTGAATTTTGTTTTATTACTTTCTCCTAAAATAAATTTTATTACAACCAGAAGCATATTAAGCCATAAAGAAGTCTGTCCCATGGGCAAGCATTTGCGGTTTTAATGTATTTTTTATATGTGTAAGACAAGCCATATATTGTGTGACATGCGCAAGGACCATAAACTCAACTAGCAATTGAAAACGCTAACGTATCACCATAATCACAGTTCAAAAGTTTGTACAGGTTTCCACATCAAACTATTCCTGAGCAAATACGATGCTCAACACACAAATCCCAGCTGTAAGATCTGTTTTCTTAGGAAAGTTTAGAAAAAGGAACAAATAACACCTGTGGTTGATTTTTTTTATTGTTAGAATTTACTAAATTAATATTTGTTATGTGGAGTTCCATCCACTGCTCTTTAAAGAGGTGTGTTTGATATTTTATTTTGCAATAATGCTGAACATTTTTGGAGCTGCTAATGGAAATGAAGTTGCTAGCTTATCCTGTTCACTTACCACTTCATAGGGTGGAGTCCACAAGTCACTAGTTTTAGATCCAAAACACTCTCTCATGTGTTCATGTGTAGCTGTTCTGTGGTTGTAGGCATTTGGTTTAGGAAGGACCAAACCGCTAAATCTAAGCAGATACCCAACATCCAGACTGGTAGGCTGTCAGATGAACCCAGTGATGTAAAGATAAAGATCTAAGTTCTTTTTTGTTGTATCTTCAAAACAGCATGTTAGTCAAGGAAATATCTTCCATCCCTGTATACCTTGTAGCAGAAATATTACCTTTTTTTGAGAAAATTTTCAGGGATTATTATTTATTTGGTAAACATCAATCTTCGTTTGGTTTCCTGCTTTTAATTTTTTTTTCTTTATTAGTTGCAGTTTAATAGCTGAAGGTACCAGTGAGGGTTGGGTCCCCATTATGATGGAAGAGGTGCTATTAGAGAACACTTATAGCTTGTCACTTCTACTTACTCGCTTCTGACTCATTGAAATGATCTCTCTGTGGATCAAGATGATTTTAAAACAATTAAGATGAGCAATAATTTTCTTGGAAGGCATAACTTAGTTATGCCCATCCAAGCAAGGGGTGGCAGATAAGAATAATAAGGCTCTGCTGCAATGAGAAAGTTCATGATCACCTTTACCATGCGATAGTTCTCAAGTGAGCTACTAATACTCCAGTTCCACTGTTGACAACCTCAGTATGAGAAGGACCATACTTGACGTTAGTTTCTGACTGCTAGACCTGAGTATTGCAGTCTTTGTTTGCTTTTGTGTGTAAAATGATATTAACTATTTCTCTGCAAAGCTCTACCTAGTGAAAGAATTAGTGTTCAATGCTATTTTGCAGTAGGCAGCCCAAAGCCTCCCACAGCATGGTGGTGGGTGGAGTGGCAGACAACTTGCTTCTTTAAAGACAGTTTAATAGGGGCCTGGACAGTAAAGATGGTACAGGTTGTGGTGCAAGAAGTAAAGGCATGAAGTGGAAAGCAATGTTAATAATTCAGCGTTGTGGTTTAACCCCAGCTGGCAACTAAGCACCATGCAGCTGCTCACTCACTCCCCCAATAGTGGGGTGTGGGAGAGGATTGGAAAAGTAAAAGTGCAAAATCTCGTGGGTTTTTATCGTGAGATAAATATAGTTCAACGGGCAAAGCAAAAGCCATGCACACGAGCAAAGCAAAATAAGGAATCAGTTTGCTAACTTTCCATCAGCAGGCAGGTATTCAACCACCTCTAGTAAAGCAGGGCTCCATCACACGTTAACAGTTACTTGGAAAGACAAATGCCATAAACCCGAACTTCTACTCCTTCCTAGTCCTTTCCCCAGTTTATATATACTCAGCATGGCGTCATATGGTATGGAATATCCCTTTGGTTAGTTGGGGTCAGCTGTCTTGGCTGTGTCCCCTCCCAATTTCTTGTGCCCCTCCAGCCTTCTTGCTGGCAGGGCCTGAGGAGCTAAAAAGTCCTTGACTTAGCATAAACATTACCTAGCAACAATCAAAACCATCAGCATCTTATCAACATTGTTCTCACACCAAATCCAAAACACAGCACTGCACCAGTTACTAAGAAGAAAATTAACTCTATTACAGCTGAAACCAGGACATTCAGAATTACTCATAAGATCATGACTGAATAATGATAAGGAAGATTATTTCATACAGGCTTACAGCAGAATGTAATTTTTTTTGGAAAAAGAGTATGCCAAGGTACTGTTGATTGTACTGGCCTGAGGATAGCCAGCTGACTTGGACAATCAACATAGTCTGACCTTTGTCATAGCATGAGCTATAGGGTTTCCCTGAATGATCTCCTCCAACACTCACAGCTTGTCCTCTCTCTGGCCTGTTCTCCTAGTCCTTACGTGGACAACTCCCAGTAGAGAAGATTAGTGTTGGAGTATCCTTTGGGCAAGTGACTGCTGCAGGGCTGCCCAAGTTACTATTAAACTAAATATGTCTACTTGCTGCCTTACTTACAGATTAGCAACGAAGCATATCTGGAGTGGCAGCAGTCAGGTTACAGTTCTGTCACATCAGGTAATGAAATAAAACATTGTTGTTGCCATTGACCACTATGGAGTTATTTTTTATTTACATGTGAAATACCCAAGAGTAAAGTTTAGCTCAGAGGTTTTTCTTGAATTGATCCTCTGCTATAGGAAATAATGGACAGCAGAATAGACTAATAGAAGACGCATAAATCAGGTAAACTACTACTGAGTTCTATTTGCCTTTAGCTCCTTCAGCATAATATAGACCGTGCCTAGTTTCCCTGTCCTTTGGGTTTCAAAGCAGCTACTGGGAATGAGAGAGATAAAGCTGTAATTTGCTACAGATCACTGGTGATGTCTGTTTAATAAACATTTATTACATGGAGAAATTACTTAGCCTCACAGCCTCTGTTATCATCTACGGCTATTTACTACATAATCACAGCAAGTCTTGTTATGAAAAGGTTCTGTCACAAAACTGTTTCTATGGGCTTGTCATCTTCTGGTCGCTGATCTGAACACTTTTCTTTATCAAGGGGTGAAGGTGACATCTACTTCTGTGGCTCATCCATGGCTCCAGTCCCCCAAGTACTTCTCCCCTAGAATTCATTTTCCATGCCATACTTGTTACATGTCCAAAAGTGGATGTTTCTTCATCATAAGCACATGCTGTGTGTCCTAAATTGTGGCTGTAGACTTCTGTCTCTGCAATGACTTTCCTATATCATGGTGAGTGAAATGTCTAGTACCTATAATGCTACCAGCATGTGACCATTCATATTTATTAGACAAAATGATGAAGCAGGTAGAAAGAAGGAAAGAAATATGTGATACCAGCATTCTCCTGGGTGTGATGACACTTCACAGCAGCCTGTTTCTCTCTCCCTGTTCTCTAAAGTTATCAATTAAGAGACACACCACAGGCAGCTCCTGTACAGCACCATCTACAAAAATAACTTATGCTCATGGAAAATATTTATTCAGTGCTCTGGTGATTATGAATTCATGTTGTGATGAATTCTGTGCATCTGAAAAGAACAGAAGTATACCGATATTAAATGTGAGCTGTATATTTAATGCCACTATTAATAATATGCACTAAAATCTTTGTAACTTGCAAAAAAATAATTGGAGAGCATTGAGATATTATGAAACACATTTCACCTACTGAAGTAAAACTCACTTTCTTTCTGTATTTTGTATAAATAGATCCTACCTAAAGCTTGTTTGCTTAACTCAATTCTTTTAAGATAGTAGGAAACTAATAGGTTAGTATGTGGACCACCTCACAAGGCAAATACATTATTCATAGGGAAGTATTGACTTGTGTACTACACTTCATGTATTCTGCCCTAAATTTGGAAATCCATGATTTATCTTCTTCATAGTTTGACATTTTCTAAATCTTACTGAGCACTACACTCACTGGTTGCCCGCTCTTTTAGGGATTTAGCTGGGCATTTGACCTTGCCAGCATTCCCGACTCTCTTTATCGAGAAGATTGTGTTTGAAAGGGGTAATCTGTAATAGGTGTCCTCTAATGATTAATGTAATGGAAAAAATAATTGAAGGTTCTGGGGAATACACACAACATTTTTCAATTAGAGAACTGCTAACATTTTAATTAATTATTAGAAAGTTAGTCGATTAGATATTATTATCCCTTTCAAAGACGTTAGGTTTTCCCTCCCTCTACTCCCTGCTTTCACAGAATGTTAATTTAAGGAAAGTGGTCTTTCTTGGGAATTAATTAAAATGAATGCACCACTGACAACATTCTAATTTCAAAAATTTGGTGAGGGTGAAATCAGTCAATTGCCAGCTAGCAACCACCTTGTGCAGTTCATGCAGATGCAGCAGTCTGCTTTTGTGAGTGTAGCTTTGGGAAGCAGGAAGCATGGGGTAGAGAGGCAGGAGAGAGAGGGATCATCTAATGCTGAATCTTCTGCCCCCCTCAAATTATTTCAACTTGATCCTTCAGTAATCCTGGGATGTGAGCTGGATGCTTCTAGAAAATGTTCTTCTCAGTCTGTATCTTGCCCTCTCTGGAAAGAGACAGTCTTGTGTAGAGGCCCCTAATTTCATTTGGATCTATCTGGAGCTTCAGTGGGGGAAGGTACAGCTATCTGCAGGATCTCAAACAGAATAATGTGGATGCTTCTCAGTGGGGGATGAGCAGGCAGAAAGGGCTGTCCTCTGTTGCTATCTTCCCTATTTGTTTCCACTAGAAATGGTTTATGTTGTACTTTTCTGTGCCGTTAATAAAGAAACCACCCATTGTCCTGCAAGGACCAAATATAGTAAGAATGATTTCAGTGGTTTTTAAATAGAATGGGTTCTACCATCTTGTCTCCTGTACAGCTCTCCCCGAGAAGAAAACCACGGAAAAGACAGCACCCAAAAGCAAACCCCCATGCATCTATTTGTATTTGCCTTCTGTTATATGCTGTCTTCTGGTTTTTTGGGTTTTGGTGTATTTTTTTTCTTTTGGCTTAACTTATTTCCTAGTTTTCAATGTTTCAGGTGGGTGGGCATGATTCCTGCAGGCTCATACATGATTTTTCTTTGCTGTGTGATACCATAGTGCTTCTCTAACTTCCATGAATAGAGGTGGGAAGCCTCCAGACTTCAGTTACAGCTAGCAGCCGTGATAAAGAACTTACTGTTCCTTTAGGAGAATGGGAACCCACGCTCCACAATGTTTGTTTTAATAGTCAGGAACTTCTGCTGTAGAATCAGTCTCTGGGTCTTCATAATGGTTAGTGAGAGAAACATGTTGAATATTCTTTTTTCTGTTTTTCCCTACATCCAGATTTTTATGTCCCCATTTCGAACAGTTTCACCTACCTTTGCATTAGGACCTGTTGTCACTTCTTACTACTGGAAAAGTTCCTGTAAGAAATGAAATTACTTGGATGATCTTTTTTTAATGCATGCATTTGCCCATGTGAAAGAAAGTTTCCTGCTAGCCCTCTCCTTTCCTTCCTTATATCTTGTGCATTAGCTTGAAATAGAAACATTTGTCTGATATATACTTGGAAGTGAAACACTGCTTGTTTTTTTTCTCCACATTGTTGCTTAAGGGGAGAAGTGTGTCAGGATGATCTATTGTGGGCAGTTAAGTAAATCCAGCTCCAATTTGTATTCTGCACTTTTATCAGTAGAACATTTCCCATAGCCTTATCAGGGCAATTTAAAAATATGCAAACTATTGTCAGGTTCCATGGAGAAGAACAAAAGGATTACTGAATAATTCAAAGTGAAGCTCTACTGGTGAATCTGTCTCCAGCTCTGTCATTTTTCATCATGGTGTATATAAATGACTGACTGGTTGCCTCTGTCCTAGTCTTAGATGTTGACCTTCCTGTACTGTCAAAGAGATTCCTTACTCATTTGACAGTAACCTTTTCAATATGATCACTTCTATGCCATACAATATTAATGGAGCAGCAATGAATAATAAATGCTTTCCAAGACAGCCTGCTTGTTTCAATTAGATCATTGGATTTCTCAGGAGTGGCTCCCATATATTGTCAGGTGTGATGCAGATGCTTGTGCTGGCAAGTATAACCTGATGTTTTAAGAAGAAAAGGTAATTGGCTTTGCTTGAACATCTATAAGCACAGGATACTGCATGACAGATAATAAAGGCTTCATAAACTGATGCTTGCCATGCAGATTTGCAGAAGTATGGCATAATATGTGAAATAGAGCAGAGATTTTTAGACCAAATATATTGGAACCTCCAGATGAACAGTATTAACATTTGTGCAATGTACTTTGGACCTAAACCTCTGGCACGTGTGGAAGATGAATAAACACTAAGTTGTTCTTTAGACTTCTTACCACTGTGGAGAGGTCATTTCAGATATGACTCATTTGAGATTTGAAATGGTCAGGAGCCAAGAACATCCATAAAGCTTTTCCAG
The DNA here is from genome assembly GCA_035590215.1 of Microhierax caerulescens. Classification (NCBI taxonomy): domain Eukaryota; kingdom Metazoa; phylum Chordata; class Aves; order Falconiformes; family Falconidae; genus Microhierax; species Microhierax caerulescens. Next base: position 35,228,756 of record JAVJGJ010000047.1, on the reverse strand, counting down.
TTAATTAAAAGAGGCTTTTTCAAAGACTATATATAAACCAAAAAATGATTCCGTCTTTATTTTGACATGTTTGGGTGGAAGTGAGAGAGAAGAAACCCATTTATTTCAAGGGCCAGAGTAGAAACGCCTTGAGATTAAAATAAAAAAAATCAAAGCAGCATGTAAATTTTAAGTAGCGTAGAGGACTGGATGTGCATCAATAGATTTGTGCTAAAGGTCCTACTGTCTGCTGTAAGGAAGGGCTATTGTTTCATTGCAGGACTGGATTGCTTTGGAGGAGCATATTCCACCAGGTGTTTCCTCAAGATCTTTGCAGACATTTTGTGTTTCTAGGTAGCTCATCCATCCCACCACTCCTGCCTGCCAGTGGAGTTATGGCAGGGCTGCATGTGCAGGTGAGAAGCTGCATAAAAATAAGCACCAAGTTTTGACTGAAATCATGGGGGACTCTGTGTCAAGCATGTCCAACACATCAGATTTCAAACTGACGTGGCTCCACACTAGAAATAAGTAATAGTCATGCTTGGAAGTATGGCTGTCTTTCAATTTTCTGTCCATAGAAAAGAATCACCTGTAATGTTTCCATCAACACACATAGGGCAGAAGGGTGAAAATCTGTGCATCTGTGTTATTTTGCTTTTAATTTTGTTTTATCTCAGATTTAATTATTTATGTATTGCTTTTGAGCTTTGAAAGGGGAAAAAATTCCCTCTACTTTCAGTAGCTGAATGACCCGTGACCATTTATAATTTCTTTAGCTGGTTGTAAAATCTGACAAACCATATTAAATATAAATTTAAAATTAAGTCCCTCTGTTGCTGACAGTTAAAGAAGCATATCATTAACAAAACCTACTGCAGGATTGCTGTAGGCATTTCTCACAGGGTAATGAGGAGTCCTGTTTCTCCTCCTATGCAGCAGGACAAAACCCCTACTTTTATAGCTTTGTGCAGGGTTTTATGCTTAGTAATAACTTGAATTCGTTTCCATTGAGGAACTATGTTTGACAAAAATCACATTTGCTGGTACATCTCACCTAAATACATCTGCCTGCTGCCTCCCCCACAGGCTGCCCTGTAGGGGTAGGGAGTCTGTTTGCAAATATACTAATCAGTATTTTAGCGAATCTAAATTCTTTTTTTTTTTTTTTTTCTCCCGAAAGTTTCTTGAAAAGGCAGTATTTGTATTTCTTGTGGCTCTGTGTGGGGTTTGGTTAGTCATCTCATGTTTCAGCCAGGGAGCTACTTATTTTCTGTAGGAGGAGAAAAGGCCATAGGACTGAAGCAGCGGGAGATGACACAGGCTAGTGACTGAGTTCCTCTGTTTATCTACACCCTTCCTGAAGCTTAATTAAATTGAACACCAACTGTCCCAGCTAAGAGCTGTTTTACCTGACTGACTGGCACAGACTCTGGTATATGTAGCTGGACTTTCTTCTGTGACCAGCACAACCTTGTTCCTGTATTGGTGTACTGTACTGGTGTTAAAGGCAAGGAATTTAGCTGGATTGAATCCTCCAGTACAAAAGGACTACAAAATGCTTCCAGGCAAGGAAGCCTTTCTGAGAGCAGAACTATTGTGGATCAGACTGCATGCGTTTAAGCTACTTGCACAGAGCACAGAACAGCAGAAACAAAATAGGTTGGCTTCAGGTGAGGGGGTGCTGCTGTTTCTAAGGTGCTGTTGATACTGAAATGAGTGGGCCTGTAGATAGTTGGAGATAGTTGGCCTGTAGATAGAATGAGAATTGTAGTTCTGGTCTGTTCTACTATACCCAACTCCTGGACCAGGATCATACTGTCTTCTTTTGCTAGTGTCAGTGGTAATGACAAGCTCACTTGATATTGTATGTTGTAGTTTCTGAACCACACAACTTCTATTTAAGTCCGCTTTACCTCTAGGTAGTTAATGGCTACATTAATATTTATTTGATTGATAAGATTAGAAGTATTTTGGATTTTGCTGTAGCTCATTCAGATAAAGTAGAGAAGGATCTCTTGGTGTTTTTATGCCAAACCTTTAACACTTTTTCATGGAGTAGATTCTTGTTTGCAAGTAGTTGGCGCTTGCTTGTTTTTTCCAAAAATATATTAAAAAAAAATAATTATACTTATTTTTGCAAAACTAAAAAGTACAGAGAATAAAGCTGAGATTTTTCAGAACAGAACTGACTATGCTATGTTTAAACAAGAAGCCTCGTTTTAAAACTGGTCATTCAAGTTTCTAACCCATAGTGCTTTTAGACAATCCATTGAAAATAGCAGTCCTGAGTTGTTAATTGCTAACCCTTCCACGGCAGGAATTTTGAATGAGTACATTAAAAAGCAAAAGGTATTATTATCCTTCCTTCTCCCACATGGCTGGTAAGGCAAGGAATGCTTCAGTGTTCTCCACTGGTTGTTCTCCTGGCCTCTTCCATGAGTTGTGTGTCCAAACTGACAGAGATACTTCAGCATGGTTTTTTGGGCTTGTGGGAAGCAGGCAGGGCACCCACTGAGTGCACAGGTTGTACAATGTCAGTAATGTTCATGGGTGAGGTGTACCCTGGCCTGACACTCTACTAGTGAAAGCACAGCAAGTGTTGACTGGACAGGGACCTCGTTTCATCCCTTAGCCAAAGCTTTTCCAAAACACACCCGCATCACTGGGAAGAGGTAAGGAGCTGGCAGTGCTTCTCTCTGCCCTCCCTCTCCCCACTGGGAAGAGGTAAGGAGCTGGCAGTGCTTCTCTCTGCCCTCCCTCTCCCCAGGGGCCTCAGCCTATGCTTTCTGAAATGCCTGCCTCCTCATGGAAACTCCACTGAAGAGTCTTTCAGAGGAATGGAAACAGTGGTGGAGGTGATGGCGTGGCAGGAGCTTGCACACAAGGCAGGCACGTCTGAGGCAGAGCCACTTGCTAAAAGGCAACTGTGACTGGGGGCGAGCCACCTGGCTTTCCCCTTCTCCAGATCCCAGATCTATGCAACCTTCTACATAAGGAGAGGGAATGACCTGTTTGGAGTTTCACAAGCCTTTGCTTGCTGTTTCCCTCAGGGCTGGCAGCTACACAATATGTTTCAAGCATGTACTGTACATTCCTGAATTTCTGTAAACCTTAACCATATAAGTGCACTGAACTGTTCTGCACTTCTTTACAGCATCTGTCCTCTGTCCCATTACATTGTGAATGCTGTTTCTGCATGATAATTTAATTGCTTAATATAATCTTCAGTGTTTAGCTCTTGAGCTTGAAAACCCTAGCAAGTGTTTTAATGGAATATGTGAGTGTAGATGGATTGTGAAAGCATGAATTTTTCCATGGAGAGACAGACTGTCTTAATGCTCTCCAGAAATGTTTTCCTAACTAAATTTACAGGGGATTCTTTTTTTTTTTTTTTAATAAATCAGAAATATAAACATAGAATAGTTTGAATTTTGTTTTGTCTTTCCATCTCCTCTCCTCCTCCTCTTCCCACATGCTTTCTTATGACTATTTTCTTTTTCTTTCTCAAATCTCTCCCAAACTCACTTTAGCCTGTTAAGTTTGTAAACATTAACTCAAAGTGATGATGCAGCTTTATGGGGCAGGGGGAAGTGCTAGGCTGAACCAACCAACCTGGTATTGCTGTAATGAAAAATGAAAAAAAAAACCCCAACCACGAGTGGCTTTAATTATGTTGCACATAGTAATTTGGCAGTGAAATTAATTTGAGGAAACAAAGTGCCAGTAAGCCAAAAAACAGGTAATGAAGAAAGAAGATTAAAAAAAATCATTGTTGGGAATATCTTTAGCTCCTGCATGAATAAAACAAAGTTATGAAATATAGATACAGAAGCAGGTGAAGGCAGTTCATTGCATCTTTAGGTATACATCAAGCAGTCTTCCTGTCATAAATTTTACAGCACCTTTTGCCACTCTGGGTATTTAACTTGCAGATGAATTACTTTTTGCTTGCATCAAATTCATCATATGTGGATAATATTTATGCAAATCACAAACTATTCTCCATGAGTTTATTTTATGGTTAGATATTTGAAATAATGTCTTTGTACTGGTTTGATTTTCTACCTTTGACTTGACACTATTCTTCTATGGGGAGAGGGTATTGGATGCATTTTGATAAACAATGCTGAAATGACAGATTTAGGCTTTAAATGAAATTGTGTTCCATAAACTGTGAAACAAAAAGTCATAACTTACCCTTAGCTACATACATTTCAGGGAAAATTATCTTTCAAGCTTTGATCTACACTGTATCATTTTACTGAGTGGCCTCGTGTGCAGTATCAATCAAATCCACTGAAGATAGGCAAGAATCTCATTTAAAATCAGAGAACACAAATCATAGATTCATCTGCCTGGTGGGAAGGAAAATGTTCCATGAGTCCTAGTTTCTTCAGTTACAACTGAATTATTTCTGTAAAGCTCCAGAGAAGAAACTCTTGCAGTCTTGGTTTTCATGTATTTATCCATGTGGGTTTTACACATAGGCAGCCCTGGACTGAATCTCCTAGAAGCTCTGCGTGAGCTGCGCACCCAGCTCTCTTCCTGAACAACTCCCACCCATGCTTGTGCTTCTCATAAATATCTGAGCCTAGGGAGACCAGAATGGCAAAGTTTCAGTTTCCAGTACGGTAGGTATTATAAACAGCCCTTGCCACAGGATGATTGTCATGCCAGGTAGCCACACTACCTCACTATGGTCCCCAAGGTGTCATGCAGAGTTCATAGCCAAGGATCTACAGGGCAAATCCATCTGTTATCACTCAAACCCTGACCAAGGGCTGAATCCACTAATAGACTGGGAAAGGGAGAAGACAGGTGAAGGAGGGATGCTGCATCTCCCTGTTCACTGTCAAATGCTTCCAGGTGCTGTTGGCAGGGAGTTCAGCCCAAGCCCTGCAGCTGTGGTGAAGGACTATCCTCATGAACTGGCCAGAGGATTCCCCAAGAAAATTGTTTCACACTGCTAGTCCTGAAATTGCACTGTATCTGCTGCACTCTAAGCAGAGGGAAAGAAAACAGAGGGAGGAACTTTTGCTCCGAGAACATTTTTTTAGAGCTAGAGTGAGAGTGATTGTGTGTCAGATGGGGAATCTTTATGCAGGGCAATGCTTCTCTCTAAATACAGTTCTGTTTTCCAGTCATAGCTTATAGTCTCTTGCTTGATATTTGTAGCTGTATCAGCGTGTTGCCAGGGAAATAAGGCTTCTGATGTGATAAATTCTGAGTTAGAACTTCAGTCCCAAGATAAATGAGATCAGAGATTAGAGATTAGAGAGAGGAAAACATTTTTTTAAAATGCCAACGCTGGTGCTAATGAGCAGAAGTAGGAGGGGAGTTAACTCCTGCGGGTGAAGACTGTGAAATGGGAGGCCTTGCAGAGCTTGTAAGAGTCCAAAAACCTTTTCCCTTTTTATTTCTTCAGCTGGAAAAAAAAATATTAATGATTGTACAGAATACAGAACTTCTTTGGAAGGGCTGTGCTAGCTGTGTTAGTAAGAAGAAATAAAAAAGCCAAACATCATTCCTCTTCACCCAAGAACAGGTTTCCCAGTCTGACTTCTCACAGGACTCCTGTTTGTTGGGCAAGAAAAGGGGGTGATTGCAATTTGATCCATTTAGCATGTACTGAGCACTTATATGCTGTTATAAACTGATAATGATCAAAATACATATGAAGACTGCTTTTTAATAAAAAAAAATATTTAAGAAAAAACCTCACTTCTCATCCAGGGTTTAGATGTCCATGTCCTTGCACCTACTTTTGGCTGAAAGACAAATTGCAAAAGCAAGTTATTTAGCTTTCTAAACCTCTCTCTGTACAGCTGCTTTGCCTATAATTACCTGCTGAGACAATCACACAGTGAGTTTTACAAGCATATAGCTCTAGGTACTAAAACATTTGATCTGTATCTTGTAGAGTCCCTTCCAGCATTCCCTAGCCCCCCTTACCTTGTCTCCAATTTCCTAGCTATTCCTAATACTGCAAGAGGAAAGGCTTAGGAAAAGATGTAGTGAAATGCAATTATGAAGTTGTTCATACTTTGCACCTTTCTGTGTTTTTTATTTTATTTTTTTTTAAAAAAATTACTGTTGTTTTCTGTAGAACATGTTGTAATGTGTAAAACACCAAGCTGGTCGCACAACACTAGAGTCTTGGACTTTGTAGGCAATAGACTGGTATTTCTGTGGCTATAGGAAAGCTGCTATATTTTCTGTTCCCTTCAGTACCATTGCTTTTGTTAGTTAACTTGGCATGAGCAGGCTTATGCAATAGACAGAGAGAGGAATGGTGTCACGTTTTAAGATGTCTTTCCCCAGTCTGCTTCTAGTCTCGTTTTCGTCACTCATCTGCTTACTCCAGACACCTGCAGGAGACCAAATGGGACAGTCTGCTCCAGGCTACTTTGATTTTAGCTGCATAGGAGGTTATAGCAAATCTAATTTGCACACCTGTCTTTCATTCCTGAACTTCCCCTTAGGAAATGCACATTCCTATTTCTCTCAGATTTGTAGTAGCTTTTCCTGCCCATGTTTCTGTCTTGATGTGTTACCTAGCCCTTATTCCAACTGCTGCAGTGCTTGGGAGCTGGTAAGACAAAGACAAGCCAACAAAATGAGCTTTCAGATTCTCTTCTCTCAAAGCTGTGCTGCCTGGTCTCTGCTCACTGCCTGCCATTAACTTTAAATAATAGTATTCCTTATTACTATCATTGCAGGTAAATCAGACCCTAAAACTGCACAGAAGCAGATATTTTCAAGTGCTGTTTGTTTTGCTTAGGACACTCTAGCTGCTTGGCTTGGCTCTTTTGACCTGCCTGGAAGGGGAAATGTCTGTGGCTTCAGGGAGACTGTATTGCCCTGCAGGATAAACTGGACACTTGAAGAAGTATGTTGTGACCCTTTGATCTTGCCCCTAGCCTGTGATGGAGCTGGTTTAGGAGAAGCCAGTGAGGCTGCCATTTGACATTTTTTGCAGTGCTCTGCTTCAAGCTGATTTTTATTTTAGGGGCAGGTTTAAAGAGGTTTTCACATTCTACCTTCACCTCCTGGCCTTGATATTGGACTCTGAGGAAGAAGCTTTTTTCCTCCTTCTATCATATTTCAAAATGGCATTGCTTTCTCCTGTTTCGACTGTAAGAGCAGAAAGGGATGGGCTGCTTGATGCTGCCCTTGCTGTGTGTTGTTAAGTAGCAATGGTTCTGATAATAGCATTAAGCATGTTTGCTAGCAATGTGAAATTTGCAAGAATGTTTCCCTTTTCCCTGTGCCAGTGTGGGGACATTAGAAGGGACACTGCAAGCCTTTAACCTTGGAATTGCTTTATCCTGGAAGCTCCCTGAGGCAGGTGCAAACTCATGGTGAAAGACTGTGCAATGCCCAGAGTGAGAAGACCCTGTGCTCTGAGACCTCATGGCATTTTTGTAATATGGATAATAAATCCCAGAATTTTTAGTCTGTATGGAGATGATCAATTAGTTATCTCCTTAGTTACATCAGAAAAATTAAAGAAGTCAGGGTGCAGTATACCCCACTTTACAGCACATTAGGAACCTACTGTGGATACATGTGGATGCAAAAGTCCTTTCCTCTTTAGTTCCTGGCTGTTTGTGCAGGTATTACAAAATGTGCTCATAGCCTATATCAGCTGCCTGCATTTTGGTATAAGAATGCGGATTTTCAGAACTGAGATAACCCCACAATTTTAAATATACTGGGAGGGTAACATCTGTGAAAAATCACACGAATGACTTTAACATCTGCCCCTCCAGAATGAAACTGCTGATGTTCTCATTTTATGTCGGATAAATCTTTTGAGTGCTGCGATGTTTACATATTTAAATGCAGATTTGAAATGGAAGAAATGACTAATTATTTTAGCTCAAGCTCTTAACATTTGCATTGTTTTTAATTTTAATTGAACATTTTGTTCACAGGATTAGTGATTTTCACCATATCTCAGACTATGCCTTTAAGTAGTTTTATGCCTAAAAGGGCTAAAAAGAGAGAAGACTGCATGGAAAAGGGGAATGTATGGGATTGTTGCTAGGAATCTGAAAACAAAAGGCTCTGATGTTACTCCACTGCGTCTTCTCTGCATTTCAAAGGGAGTGTTTTTGATTTCCTTTATGTAAAGGGGACAAGAACTGGACCTATCATGTAGCTCTTAATTCAGCTAATAATAAACTTCAATATCATGGCTGTAAGCTGATGATCTCTGGGTGAGGGAAGTCTGGGAAGATGCTTTTCTAAAGCTAATACATTATAAAAGTGAAAGAGGGCAAAGAGCCCACAGGTCATCTTTTGCCCATGTGAGACTGTTCCAAGCCTACCCATTTTTAAGGAGGGGATGGACAGGTATAGAACGTTTTACTTGCAGTCTGATTTGGAAAAAAAAACCAACCACCAAACCACTTTTTACCACCTTGTTAGTCCACCTTTGAATTTCATTGCCTATATGTGATATGATTACACATAGATTTCTTCTGTTTGACCTAATTTTTTTCATTAACTTCATCCTTCTGATTTCTGCCCATCTAATGTGTTCTGTTGAAAGACCTCTTTTGCCTTGGAATTTGAGTGCCATGAATCACAGTAAACAAATAATTGCTTCCTTACTTTTTTTCTGGTGCTTACGCTTTTCAAATATTTGTATTCATTGCTGTTATTGTTTATCAGCCCACAGATACATGACCCCCATGTAAGCTTCTAGCTAACCTCTTTCTCTAGTGCTTTAAATCTGGTGTGTCCTCTTCCTCCCTTCTCTGACCTCCAGTCCAATTTTTTAGAATACTTGAGCAGTAGAGTACTCAACATGAATGCAAGTGGTATTGTAGAAGGCCATTGCACTGGCCATTGTCCTGACATGAAGGATATCTGAATCACTCCTCCCCACAGGTTCTGGTAGATTGATGCAGAGAGTCAAGTCTAGTGGGTACTAGTGTAATAACAATTTTCTCCTTTTTTCTTCAATAAAAGAAGATGCTTCTACCCTGATGCCAGTGTCATCTGACATTGGACTGCAGGTGCATAAACCTCCTGCAATAGAAAAGGCAGAAAAGATCAGTGTACCCATAAAGCAAAATGTCTAGAAAACTGTAAAATTAGAATTGTGTGTCTTGCAAGGGCAAGATGCATTTTCCCCCTGTGCTCTTGTCTCTTCTGAGTGTAATTTTTTTTTGGCTTGGATTGTTTCTTACTCATATAAAAGACCATGTTTTCATGTCACACTCAATACTGATATGTAATTTGGGCCTGTGGGTATTAAAGCAGTATAAACACTGGCACTTCTAAAAAGATTAAGCAGACAAAAATCTAGAGGCAGTGAGTCGGGAGCTGGCCTACATTCCAACACAACAGAAAATGTGTTTTGTAAATGATGACTGGGCTTGTGTTTTAGACTTTTTCTCTTCTTTCCATAATTCATACAGAGACCACAGTGATTGTCCTATACAACATTCTGGAAATAATCTATAAACATCCCTATCTGCCAGTGAAGAGAAAATAGCCCTCTAGAAAAAGAGCTGCTCTGCAAGTGGGTCAATATTCATACCTAAAGTAGTCTATAACAGTTATTTTGGAATACTAAAGTCACAAATTTGAATAATACCTGATCCTTCTCTTGTATGTAAAATACTTATTTGTTCAAAAGACGAACTGCAAACTGTCCAAAATATTAAAAACAGTTACTACAGGCTCTAAACAGCAGATCGTCTGCTCCCAGTTTTGCTAGCTGGTCAGTGGGTTTTCCCCTCTTCCTGACTCTATTTCTAGTAAAGGCAAGGTGAGAATTTTGTTAAAAACAAATCAAAACAAAGAAGATCCCTACCAAACTGCATGGAGTATGGCAGTTCGTTTCCTCAGTTTTAGTCTAACAGGCCTAGAGAGGGTCAAGATACAGTATGTTTCACTGAAAATTGAGGTGTATGTTGAAACAATGCTAACATCATAACTATTATGAAATGATGGGTTAAAGTAAATAGCTATTTGTACTAATGGTGAAGGTTCTAACAGCATCAAGCAAATACAGAAACAGAAGTTGACAGATTCACATAGTGATCAAAGACAATGTTGCTTCTGCTTGAGCAGACAATTTTGATTTAAAGTTAAGTCTGTTTGTGGTATGCTTTTCACCAGTTTGTCAATTAAGGGAGGTGAGCTCTAGAAAACCTCCTTCAGTACATTGCATATCACCTTTCCATCAAATAGTTCATCTGTTCTCTTGTGCTCCAAAAATCCCTCTGGGATTTCTGCTATGAGGCTTAAGAAAATTTTTAAATCTTACTACAGGAAGATAAACAGAGGAGACAGTAACAGCCCTGTATGAAAACAACATTTGGTAGTGTTTGCTTCTAATTTTAGGCTCTTGGAGGAAGTTAATTACCACAATGATTATGTATTAATGTGCAGAGCTACATTCTGGTGTCAATGTAAAGCTAAAATGTATCTGAAAATCCAGGTTGTCCCTTGCTGGCACTTATTTTAGTTTATTTGTACAAGCAATAGCTTTGCTGCATTTTGACACAACATGTCACTTATGGGAGGATCTGGCAATATATCACTATCAATTGCAAGCAACAGATTTTACCCCTCTAACAAAAAGGTAAAACCTAAATCACTAATTTTATAGAGGGGTACTTGGTGAGCACTAGAGAATTGGCCACCCGTTCCTCCCAGTGTTCCATGAGCAATCTTACTGCTTACTTGTATTCTTCAGTACTGTACCTGTGTGGATGAAGGAAGTACCTCATCTCAGTGGTGACTGCATGTGAATTCCTCAGATGCTTGGACTAGAGAGCTATGTGTATTTTACATTAAAAAATAGAGCAAGTGTTTGTTATTAGCTTCATGCTGTTTCAGTGAAGCTCATCTTCCCTTTCATACTCTCCTCTTCTTCCAAATTGAACTGAATTACCCTCCCCGTCTTTTTCCCCTGTCCTATCACAGCCCATTATAGAGCTACAAGATTACCTTTTTCCAGATTTGCAAACTGCTTCAAACTGACTACTTATCTTTTGATCTTCCCATCCTCTCCTATTGCTCATCAGTGTTTTAAAGCCAATACAGAGACAAGTAGGCTTCCATTTTTTAACAGCATCCACTAGTTTCTGTTCTACAATATTTATACTTTTAAGAGAAGGAGGAATTAGAAAAAGGTAATTGAATGGAAGGTTGTTTTGGAAACGTTAGTGTGCACTGCTTTCACAGATGTTATAACGTGAAAAGACTTTTAGTGTGTTTTAGTCTGATTCAAGTCTTAATCTTAAGCCTGTGATTGCTACTGATAACTGTAGTTGAACTGGTATGATCTTGTAGAAGCCTCTTTTTATTTGCACTTGCTGGTGTCTTTGTATTCCAGCTGCAGTTCTGACTTGACTTTAAAGGAAAACTATAGAGGGTTTTCCAGGTATCAGACTGGCTGGCAGAGACTCTAGCACAAGGAACGAAAAGCCACTCTGGTCAATTCTCCACACTCTTGTGTTTCACCACCTCTTCAGCATCTTCAGCTATGAGCTTCAAATCACTCATGATTTCTGCATGCCTGATAGCTGTATGGTGACCTGCAGCCCAGTTTGTATCGGTTTTCTCCTGGAAGATATCACTGCAGAAGGAAGGGGGTCAAGGGGGATCACACAGGAGGAAAAGTTTAGCTTTATTGAATAGGTGAGCAACCTCTACAGAATGATACTTGTGTAGAATAATTGAATTCAACTTCTGATACAAACCTCAATTAAAGAGTTACATGAGAAGATATATTTCAATATGCAAATAGAGAAGGTTTTCCATGCTGAGATGGGTGCAAGGGAACCACAAAGTTGTCAAAACAACTTTGAAATGCATGTAAGTGTGTGTGTACTTGTTTCTGCAGAAGCAGAACTTCCAGAACCTCAGTGGGAGCACAGGATGGAGTAAATGTTTTTCATGGTGGCTCTGTTATCCTTGCATTCTTTCAACTGGTCATAATGACTGGATCTGCTGATTTTTACTGCCTTCCGGTTTCGGCTTCCAGTGGCTTGCATTTTGACCTGAACCTCATTGTTATGCCAGAATGATCTCTTGAATCAACAGCAGGAAATCACTTAGGCTTAAAAACAGTCACTGGAAACACACAGCTGTACTAATTTGGAAGAGGAAACATGTTTTTCTGTTACTAGATAAAGTGGGGTACTTCTGCCTGCACAGTTTGGCAAGTAGTAGATGCTGCACCTTTGCTTTCTCTCCCTCACTACTGGAAGCTCTTGTTCTTTTCTATGAAACCTCATCTGAAGACAGCAGCATCACTCTGTATTTCAGAAGGCAATGTTTGCTGGCAGGAACTAATGCAATTATTAGAATTATCTTCTGTTCCACATCTGTGAAAGCAGGTGGTGACAAGGTCATCAGTGCTCACTTATGACTAGTCTTACCCCGCTTACTAGCTCTTCAAAGGTGAAGATACATTTATTCTGCTTTGTACTAAAGACCAGTGTCTCCCCCAATATTTCCATTCTTAATTTTAATCTGTGCCACTCAGGCAGAGACTGATGTCCACAATGAGTTGGTGGAAATCCCTGATATTACTGCTTTTCCCACTGTCATTAGAGAAAGCCAAAATCTTCTGCATATGATGTGTGTAAAAAAGACTTCAGGTAGAATAATGGCTGTTATTCTTTGCTGGTCTTTCAGAGCCAACATTTTAGCAATATATGAATGGGCTCTTTTGAATTCCTTGCTTTGGTGTTCAGCTAGTTAGGGGACAGGGAGACTTCAGGGGGGGCAAGAAAGCTGAAAAAATATATGGCTGAGTTTATTTTATCTAATGTATAAATGGAAAAAAAACCCCATAGTATATGGCTATTTTTTAAGTATTATTCTAACTGGTTTTAATCTTTCCTGATATTCTATAGCCCTTGCTTTTGGCTGATTATGTGATTTAGTTCTATTTATTTTCATTAGAGGGTGTTCAGGGACATACCTGTTAAGGGAGCTTTACATACGTGAATGAATAATTGCTCAACATGAAGGACTTCGCTGAGCACCTTAAATCCTGCCTCTTCTAAGCTTTGAAAGGTATGTACCTGTATGCACAAACACACACTCCGTCTTCTACATCGTGATAAAGATTTCAAACTATCAAACCTTTGATGTTATGGAATATCTGTTTCTGCGACAGCGCAGAGTAATGTGTACTGGTCCAGAGTTTGTGCATTCCCTCTCAGGTAAGCTGGTTGTTGAGGCAGTCTGGGCTACATCAAAACCACCATACCATTCTCTTAAGAGCTGATTCAAAACACTTTTTCCATCTCCTGACATTCTCTTAGAAGTTGACTTAAAATTATTTTTCTATCTCCTGAACAGAAAAGCCTTTCCATGCATTCCCTCCCTTTCTCTTTTGCATTCTAAGTGTTTTCAACATTGGATGAGATTCTGGTCTAAAGATAATAATTTACTGAAATCTGGCCTGAACTCAGTCCAGGAAAATGCTTTTGATTTTGGTAGAAAATTTAAAAAAACAAAAAATTGAAACTGAAATTTTAAGGTGCAGAAATTATCTGTGGGTGACAAACAAAGCATGTGAAGGCTGTAGTAAAGCTCAGCCACGACTTGAAAGCAGTTTTATGGTTTTGACTGGCAAATACAGCTTCTTGATGCATTTAACCTGTAGCGCACCAGTCAAACCTGAGGTATCATTTTCATTAATATAAAGCTCAGTCGACTTTAGTGCAGTAAACCCAACTGGCCTGTGTAGTGCCATGTGTCATAGAGATGCCCATACGCTTCTGTTTGTTTCTCCTTTGGTGAAGAAGTCAATCTCTGTAATACCAAGGCCCTTAGCAGAACTAGTAGGATTTATATTAGCTCTGTTATTTGCACAGAAGCGTATTTGTTATTGGCATAGTTTGGGAGCAAAGTTATCTGCCATTTGTAAAAAAGGCTCATGGACTTTGGTACCAGTATAAGTTTTGAAGTGTAGTCTTCCAGAACCCTGAAGTGAAATAAGATACAAGGAAAAGGAGAAATACTTTCTGTACTGCCCTGCTCCTCATGTTAAGCAAATTATTTTAAATTCAAGTGAAGGGCTTATTCTTTCTGTTCACTGTGGTACTGTGAGATGAGGGAGAAGAAAGGGAAGATAAGATATATCATGAGGAGGAGCTCTCAGTCCTGGTATTTTTACCTGTTACTAATTCAAATATAGTTAATGTTGAAATAGTTCTTTGTAATCTTTGAAGATACATTCTAGCTATCACTTGTGTTTAGCTGGGAAAATCTAGACAGCACTCCCATCATCTGGTGAATTCCAGCATTGACTGAATACATGAAAGCATAATAATTCTGCAACAATTTAAAAGGCGCTAGCCTCAGATTTTAAGGGCAAGCAACACTAAAACTTACAAATAGTGTTAGACCTTTTTAATTCATTTAAAAGTGATCCTCTAACTGTTGATTGCAAATTTTGTGTGTTTGCGTGTACAGCTATGTACACGCATATAATGACTATTTTGTACAAACAAAAAATAGAGTTGTGTATTCCAACACAGAGGTGGGATATCAGGGCTCATTTCCTGAAATCAGGCCTTCAGGAATGCAGCAACTCCTTTTCTCTGCAGTTCACCTACCATGCCTCTTCATCTTTCCACTGTTAAGCTTTCTAAGTAGATCTACAAATAGCAGTAAGTATAAAAAGAAAAAAAATACATATATGCATAATTTCTTCCAATATTATTGAACCTGCAGCAAGCAAGTGCTAGAGTAAATATTCTAATTGCAAAATACAAGTGCAGAACCTCATAAGAAAGATCTCAAGCATTATAGTTTTCTTATGAAAATCTTACTATTAACCTCAGATCATGTCATCCGTATTGCATTGTACTCTTTGCTCTTGTTGAGGCAAAACCAGACATAATAGGAGGGGTGTTATGCCAGGTGAAGATGGGCTGTTGGAGAGATAAGTCTTTTGGAACTGAATGTTATTTGCAGGCCAAAATGTCTTGGATTAATGTATTAAGTTTCTTGATGGGGAGAAAAACAAATAATGAAACCAAATAATGTTAACAGAAGACATAAAAGTCTATAATTTTTTTAACTGGAAACTCAAATTTCCATTTAACTTTTTTTATTTGTTAGCAGTCTATAATTAAATTCTTCTCCTGCATATCCCGAGGTGATTTGCAATTGGGTCATCACAGAGCAAATGCATGATTAACTGATGGAAATACTGCGTTGTCTTAGTTCTGTCCTGTGTTTTTAACAGTAATACATTTATGGGCTACCTATACTGCATGGTTTTTGGTTCAGTCTGGGAATAGACATAGACTGCTGTGAATAGATGACGCAGTGTCACACTTGGTTTTGTATGCGAAGTACAACGTATTGTTAAAATGATATCTTTAATCCTTCTCTATTTCTGCTTATAACCATAAATTCTAATTATCTTACATACACTGCTCTTTGTTCAGCTTATTCTGCCACATGTAGAAATGTGCAAAACCCCTTTCAGGAAACAGAGCCAAAATTGCCTTTTTCTTGCAAACAAAACAATACTTTCCACTTCTCAGTATCATGTGTTCTTAATTAGAGAAAAGGCATTGCTGAAGGTCAAAGCCTGTGACACTTATTTCCCTCAGGCTGAATGTTACCCAAAGGAGTTATGAGCTTCAGCTGTTACAAGGAAATGCTTTGGCAGTAGAGGCAGAGCTCTTGCTTTCAGTGTGCATGAGCAAAGAATCAGAAAGAAAATGCGTATCACATTTCCCTGAGATGTGATTACTGCCTGAGCTTTGAAATCCTCATTCTCAGGTACTGAGTTTTTTAGGCTTTAAAGGTTGTGGGATGGTTATTTTTTTTGGTTTTGTTTTTTAGTTGTTCTGTTCTTACAAGGAAGTGATTTTTAACGTAATATTTTTTATCTGTTCTGTAGCAAGAATGGCCATTAGTGATGAGCAAATATATACATACTGAGGATTGTGTGATATTATTGAATTTGGAGTGTTTTCATAGAAGATGTTAACCCTCTCCCACCAAACCTGGATTTTGGGAAAAAGATTTGTTTGCAGCGTAATTACATGTAGAAGTGGGGAGCAGAAGTGTTAAGGTAATGGTGTGCAAACCTTGCAAATGGAAACCTGTAATATGGTTGATTGTTGAAACTTCTCTAAAAGAAGGGGAAGTTTTGTCTTCATCCACAGCATTCATCTGGCAGAAACAGAGAACTGTAGCCAAGGTCTGCACAGAACAGGAAAGACTTTATCCTGCATAAACTAATACAACTTAAATAAAGGCAGCTCTGTCTCTATCTGATATAAATGGGCCTTGGTCCATTTTTCTCTTATTAGGGTAAGCCTGATATTTTGTTAAATAATTCCATAGTATTCCAGCAATAATTTCAGTACTATAGTTTGACAGAAGTGTTTGTTGTACTTGCATAATGTAATTTTATATATTTACAAGGTCTTTGTTCTGTCTGGCTAAATTTGCACCTTCCATCCATCCTCTCTTTCAAACATTTATTTGAAAAATTTTCAGGAATTGATATTAAGTTGTAAAGGCTACAGTGTATCCAGTAAATGGGCTTTTACTCTGTAGCTAACACAACTTCCAGATGCTTTTAGGTTATTAGGGCCATTTGGTAAAAATTTCAGTTGTTGCTTTGGGTGTGCTGTATATTTTGATTTATATTTTGTAACTGTTCTGGCTCCTGCTCAGTTGAGAACATGTATCTTCTCAAGGGCAAATCAAATTCATGCTATATTATCAGTACCTCTTGAATTTTCATTGTTTGTTTTCCTTCCATTCCCTTACATCAAGCAATGTCCTAAGTTACAGGTAAGATTTCTCCAGTAGTGTCGTGTGATAACTAGGTGAGCCTTTACAAGTTGAAAGCATTGGCAGAGGGAGACCATCAGCCTAAGCTGGCACACTAGCTCTTCTGCTCCCAGGAAACATTTCTCACTGCCTATGTGACAAGCAATCCAGTGCCACTTGACTGTGAGAAAGTAAGGTAACAATGTAAACTAATTTCTGTTTCAGTAGTAAGTAGATTGTCACGTAGCCTATGAAATGATCCAAAGGGACTCAGCTAATAGATGAGGACTGCAGAAACACCACTTGGGCAGCATGTATCCTTGGTGTGGCTCTGCTGGGCTTTATTAGTGTTTCAGCTGCAGAGAGTCTGGCTGCTGTTCTTTGCTACTTCTATGCCCTGGCTCTCCAATTGCACTGTTCAAAATAAGAGTTACCATAAAATATGGAGTTAACATTCAGCATATTAAAGAACGTCTATTGTTAATCCAGCAACAATATTGGTTAAAAAAATATTTGCTTATAGGATTAGAATATCCTTCTGAAAGGGAGAAGCTTGATTTAGGTGGAAGCTTTGCTTTCAGTTAGTTCATTGCTTGTGCTGAACTTGATAAACCACTTCAATTTAATTTTTTTTCTTTTGCCGCCTCAACTTTGTAATTTAAAATTTTCCCAGACATCTTTGCATGGTAGGATTTTTCTCTTGGAGAAAAGTTTCTATGGGAAGTTTCTCTCACAGATACATTTTCCCAGTAATCTCTAAGTCATTTGGTGTATTTCTATTCAACTGTCAGAATGCAGTGGCTTAATATAGATCTATCAGTCTTACTTATCTACAGTCATATGTATGTATGCAGGCCAACTCATTTCTACCAGTATAGCTTTAATCTTGAAATTTGGTCCTCTGTTTCTGCATCTACTGTTGCATTTCTGTTGAAAGCTTGGCAACTATTTAAACCCTCTTATTATGGCTAAAATAGCAGTTAAAGCTTGTCAGGGTAAGGTGTGTACTTCATAAATATGAAATGTATCTACACAAAGAATAAAGCAAACTTTTGAAAATGTTATTCTCTGGAGGAAAGGCATAACTTTGCATGTGCCTTATGTGAACATGGGAGAAGTTTGTAAGGAGTCTGTCTGCATGGCAAAACTTGGATCAGGTTTTTCAAGTACTATCAGAGTACCTACACTTCTAGTATTCTGGCTTTATTGAAGAGATGTAAATACCCCTTGATGTCTGCTATTCCATTATATTTATGAAACTGTGGCATAATAGATAAATTTCCTATTTATACACATAGATTTATTAGTTGTTTTTTCCAAGATGTTTTTTAATCTTGCTAGTAAGTAGTCATAGAAGGTGTACTCTTCCTTGTCTTATGTCAGTGAGAAAATTCCTACAGCTTTAATTTTAATAAAATGTATAAACCAGAACAATATCAACAACATCAGTAGATGTAGGATCCCAGCACACATTTGAAGTAAACATGCTAGGTATGAAAGGCGTAGCCTTCATATAAATATATTTGTATTTTAAATCTCCTTGGAAGGTAACCTTTGAGAAAAAAAGTTGTTTGTGCAGTGATTGAGAAGCAGCCTGGCTTTATCACAATGACTCTTGACAAAATTACTTTTTGCACAACACAGTGAACAAAAACCTAATTTAGTTTGTTTTATGATGCATAAAGATGAGCTGCAAGGGTTTGTTTATTTCCTTTCCTGGTTCTTGACCATAGATATATTTGGAGCAGTTAATCTTCCTTAGTTTTGCTGGACTTGTCCTTTGAACATGGAAAAGCTTTTTAATGTTATCTTTCTCTGATTTTACCTCAGGGAGGGGTGTGTGTATATATCTTCATTTCACTGTATAAGGCTTTTTTCCAGCCAGTTTTCATTCACTGACAGAAGCTGGTGCTGATGAAACAAATAAGCAAAACAGAATTATAATGTAGTGTCTAAAACATCCTCCTTATTTCAGTGTTTTCACAAAAGCAGAGAACAATTGTGTATGGTTATTGGTGTCCTAAATCCTCTATTTGCATTTCCTTAGTAACATGTCATCATTGGCATTTTTCAGGTTAAAAATATTGTCTTTTGCATGTTGGTGGTTTTTCATACCTTATCATCATAAGGAATAGCTTAAAGCAGTTTACCAATTCCCAAGTAACATTTTTTTCTTTTTTTTTGCCATATTGCTAGATGTAATAGGACAAATTGGTCCAAACCTGGAGCATTTCTGGGTGCAGGTGCCTTCATGCTTCAGTCATCATTACATTACCTACATCATCATTAGTTAAACTTTAAAAATGTTATTCCACTGCTACTCGTTAATCTGGCACCAAGCTGGAGATGTTATAATTAAGGTGGTGGCAGGATTTCCATTACTGATTATTTTCTTCAGGAGAAGGAACAGTTAGCACCTGCCAGCAAAGGAAATAAATTATGATGCTGGCTGCCATCAATTCAGTCCTCTGTCTAGCCGACCTCCAGTCACATTCTCCTGAGATCATCCTTGAAAGGCAGCACACAGGTAGTGAATGCTGCTTTATTATTATATGTTACTATAAGGAGTGTAAACGATATAGGGGATGGGGCACATAGGGCCCGATGATTTGCTTGTGCCCTGCCTGGACTCCTCTTTGTGTCTGTGGACTTTGGCCCTGTTCTATCAAGGACTGGCTGAGGTGTAGGGGGACTTCATTCTGTGTGAGGGACAAGTTGCCTTTTAACAAGTGCTTTTTTCAGTCACTTAAAAAAAAAACCCAGCTATTCAATGAAACAGATGTGCTTTAAAAGCTGTAAAAGAAATGCAGCTAATCCTTGTAAAACAAGCATGGCATTCACCATCAATATTGCAAGATATAAATATATATTAGCTTAACAAATCACCTCAACTGGTACTATTTTCTTGTGCTGAGTTATGCAGACAAGGGACTCGGGTGTTTTGGTGAATGACTTTGTGTCCACTATGGAAATCAAGATGTGACATTTTAGCATTTGAAGCATCTTTCTCTTGCCTGCTCTTTATTTTGTTTTCACTTGCCAAGCATGTCAGTCCTTTGTGAGTCCCACGGCACATATAGAATACCTTACTTTTGGGGACTACTGGTCTAACAGATTAACACCATGGAGAGCACATTTGCATTTGGTATGATATGACTGTTTTTAGGAGCATCATGCAGTGGTCAAAGCTGTGTGCTGAAAGGATCCTGCATCTTGGTGCCATGAGCTTCCTTCCAGAAGGTCTTACCACCTGTATGGTGCATTTGCACACCATTAGAAAACAGGGCTTGGGGTATAGCTTGTAGCATTTATTCACATTCAAAAAAAAGGGTTTATCATGTAAAATCTGTATGGAAGTTGGTAGCTCTCACTTCTAAATTTCATTGATGTCTCCAATTAACCAGAACAAAGGGATAGGTATGTTTTATCTTCATTTTGTACACCTTTGTCCAGACCATTCCCGCTCTGTAGCAAACCATACATTGAGACTGCGCAGCAGTTCATGGTACTTTTCATTTGAGTAACAAGTTTATACTGACACTGTCTTGTGGAGTTCTCATTTGCTCAGGCCTGATGTTCCTATTGGTGTTCTGTTTCCCACTAAGGTACAAATACAGTTCTCTGGAATGCCACATCAGACCCCATATCCCAGCCTTACCTGTAATTCCCTTTTTTTTTTTTCCCCTACCCTTTGCTTTTAGCCTTATCATTTGCAGTTAATTCTCCATTTTCTTCAAATAGTCACTTTTCCCTTTTTTTCTATTGCTATCCAGTTTTCTGAATCTTTTTGATTACTTAAAACTCCTATAGTCTCTTTGGTATTGCCTTTCACACTTAAACATTTGATTTTCAGCCTTGCTATCACTGCCTCAGTCTGCCTGACTGGATGTTTTGCCTTTCAGAGTAATTTTTCCTCCTTTATGCTGTTCTTAGTGTTTAATAAATAAATAAATTAAGTCTTTTACAAAACAGACTTTAATTATTATTTTTTTTTCTTAGTCTGTGACAGGTGTGGCAGCACTTGTGCATTTAAGATTTAAATTTCTGCAGTCCTTCAGGAGATTCTTTTGTTGAATTCAGAGTCATCTTACCATCATGTTGCAGTACTCTTAAGTTCAGGCGTGGGAGTAAGAGAGGAAAGTCGGTCCTGTTCTGCTGTGAGCACTGAATTTGGTTTGCATCATAGCAGGGAGTGGAGGGCTTGCTTTAAATATTTAAGATCTCTTCTTCCACTGTCACTTTTTCTTTCCAGACTTTTGTATATTTTTCATTGCACTGGCAATCTGCCTCTTCCCCCAATCCCTTGTTTTTATATTGCAGGTCTACTCCTTCCTGTGGCTTCTGTCCCATTGAATGTCATTTTAGAGATGTGATTTCTAAGGTGTGATACCATGTCATCTCCACTATCAGGGAGAGCACTTGTTTGCTCTGTTACCCCTCTAGCAGCTGCTGTTGATTCTACATGTCCTGCAGTACTATTCTACATTTTGATCTCCCCCTGAGCATTTCCACTTCATTGTCTTTTGGGGGTTGTGGAGAGACGATTGATCTGTAAGGCTGCTCCCCTGAATTTAGAGTAGAACTGTCTGTTCCAGACTCTAGAAACTCTCCATGATCACAATCAATTACATGATGAGAAAGTAGGTAATTCTGACTTGGTTTGTAACCATCTCCAAATGTTTATACTTTCTGGCAAGTTGCTGTCCTACTAACTAGTACGTAAGTTGAGAAGTCATTTTTATTGAATCCTTTGCTGTACAGATGGTTTGGGAACATATATGCCAGTTGTACCAATTCCTGAAGACTGATGGATGGTATTTACAGTCTCACAATTTACACTTGTGTGTGGTAATTGGATTTTTCTTAATTAGTGAAAGTGGGCGGACATTTTTGTCACTTAGCAAGGTCCTTGCCAATTAAAAGGATCAATAACTTTCTTCATGGAGCCTCTAGACAAAATATACGCAGAACAAGATACCTGAACTGGAATAGATGAGTAAGGTAATTGTTTCTGAGTTGTTTGCAGTAGATGCATGCTATGTGCTAAAGCAGAATCTAGTTTCAGCTGGATGCAAGCCAACAAATACCTTTTTGCAGTCTAGCTGCCTTTTTTAAATGCTACTTGCTTTCTTATGGAGAAACAAAGTGCTGTGCAAAGAGCAAGCCCAAAACCCTCAAACGCTGATATCTCACTTATAACACATTTAATCTTTTTTTGTTATTATTTTTAAATTATACACTAAATAGGGCATAATCTTTGTATTATCTCTACTGTACCACCATCAATTTTACCTTGTAAGACGTGGTGCAGATGACCCTGCAGTACTGGTGATTGCAGGGTATATATTCTTGCGCTGTTCTTCAGAGGGCCAGAGTCCAAATGATGCTCAAAGCCTTGTGGCTGCTCAAACCTGATTCAGTGAAATGTGAATTCCCACAGCTGTGCTGTGCTTTCCATTTAAAACACAGAAAATACACACCTTAGCCTGTGAGACTGTTGTGTCTAATGTTGTCTTTTCCCAAACATAATTTTTTATTTTTATCTTGCCTGATTAATGTAAATGATTGAATAACTTTTTTTTTTTTTTTTTTATAACTAAAGGAGTGTAAAAGAGTGTTGTGGTTTAACCCCAACCAGCAAATAAGTACCACACATCTGCTCGCTCACTCCCTGCTCCCCCACAACCCCCGTGCCTGGTGGGATGGGGAGGAGAATCAGAAAAAGGTAAAACCTATGGTTTGAGATAAGAATAATTTAATAATTGCTATAATACTAACAATAGCAATCGTAATTGTAATGAAAAGGAGGAGAGAGAGGAATAAAACCCAAGAAGTGATGCACAATACAGTTGCTCACCACCTGCTGACTGATGCCCAGCCAGTCCCTGAGCAGCGATGAGCAGCGATCAGCAGCTCCTGGCTAACTCCCCCCAGTTTATATACTGAGCATGATGTTCTGTGGTATGGAATGTCCCTTTGGCTAATTCAGGTCAGCTGTCCTGGCTCTGCTCCCTCCCAGCTTCTTGTGCACCTGCTCGCTGGCAGAGCATGGGAAACTTGAAAAGTCCTGGGTTTAGAGCAAGCACTAGACAGCAGCAACTACACCATTAGTGTGTTATCAACGTTATTCTTATACTAAATCCAAAACACAGTCCTATGCCAGCTACTAGGAAGAAAATTAACGCTATCTCAACTGAAACCAGGACAGAGAGTGATATTTAAACACAGTGACACAAACCATCCTGTTATTGCTTGCCGTTAAGTGACTTTCATCCTGAAAGATCAGAAAGCATTTTGCAGACTATGTGCAGTGATTACTTACATGCTGCTGAAATGAAGATACCTTAATAAGGAAATGCAAATGTGCATCAGAAAGGCTGCAGCAGCCTTGTATTTAAGAAAGAAACAAAATTAAAAGCAGTTTCTCTGCTGAGAGGCTTAGAGAGAAATCTTAAACCATGAGGGATGTGATAACTAAAAGTGGACATCTGGGTGATTCTTTCCTTGTCTACTATGTATATTTGAGCATACCCAGGTGCTGCAAGGGAAAGCCCTCACCCCAGGTTTCAAAAGGTTGTGGTGTAAAAATGAAGAACTTGCAAACATTTCCATATTGTTCCTGCTCCTTCTTCCCTCTATCCCCAGAACAGAGAAGCACTGGGGAAGAGTAACTTCAGCCTAATAGTAGGATAAGAGCCAAGAGCTTAAAGAGTAAATGACCTTAATTTTTGTAGGTGAACCTGGAGAGATGGATCTCGATGAATAGTTTCTAATGACTGATACTGAGAGGTGACAGCCAGACTGGGGACTCTGGAAATCCTAGAGACCCCCAGTGAATATGAGCTGTCGAGGACAGTAGCATCATTTGAAAATTCATTTGATTTTAAGTGGAGATGCCTAGTGGGATTAGAATTGCAAATGAAGCTATTGGAAGCTATTGGAATTGTCTAAGCAAATAGTTTTATTTGCCCTCTACTTACACTGTTCAACAACTGACTTTATTACTTGGAGGTTTTTACTATGTGCCAATTCAAGATAAGGCATATTATTCCTCTTAAATAAAGTATGTAAAAAAGGAGAGAGAGTTTCCTGCCCTATTTCTTTAGCTTCATGCATGCCGCACCATGCAGATGGGATGTTTCAGAGTTTTCGTTGCCTGGTTCCTCTGGAAGGCGAGAACTCTGTCCTGTAATAGTGTATTGAGCTATTTTTTTAGACAACAATAGAAGAGCAATAAATCCTGAAATGCTGCATTGCCTTCTGTCTCCCTTGCCTTCAGAGCAGCTTTTTGAAGCGAGTTATAGACCTGGGCTCTTGTTACCTAGCTTAAAAAGCAAAATCCCAGGCTAATATGCTCAATTAGATTTTAACCTATGGCAGCTTATGTATCTTACATAAACCCTCTGAATTTTATAAGAAATAAACTTATTAAAAGTATTTTTCAGCCAAGGGGGCTTGGCACCCCATCCTTTGGATGGTCTCTGCTGGGAACTGCTGCTCACATGGCTGAAGCTGGCTCCACAGTGGAGCTGTTTCTCTGCTATGCAGGTGGTAAAATATTCAGTATTTTTTCACCAGATGTGTGCAGAGAAGTTCATTAATTGGCCAGTTCTTCATCCGTTCTTGCCAGCACTCTCTAGCTAACAGACATAGATTTTGGCAGAAGGATAAAATAATGTCATTATCTGGAAATAACTGATGTACTACTTGATCTTGCTGTAGGCGTATTTATTCCTATATAAGCTTGATTGCTGTGGCCAGATTCTCAGCCTGCTGGATGGGGTATTGAGCTCCTTTCGCTGTTGAGCTCCTGCTTCACATCACCAGCCAGGCATTAGGTATGGCAAGACTCCCAGCTCAGTTCTGCTGCTGGAAGGATCCCTTGTTCCTGGAGGTGAGGATTAAGTGGAAAGCCAGAATGCAGCAACCTTGACTCCTGCTAGAGTCCTTAGAATCTGCAACTCTTTCAAGGACAGTTTTGTGGGCTAGACTAAACAGCCCATGCTTTGCAAGTCATCCAGTGAGTGAAAATACTGTGGCAAACAGAAACTATATCAGCCTGCTTAACAGCCACAGTAAGAGCTTCTGTCCTTTGATGCTTTAAGAAACTTGTAGTGCATGCAGGGTAGGATCTTAAATGACTTTGATAAAAGGAGAGTCCTTTGAATCTTCACCCTTGTTTGCAGATTGTTAGAGGTAAAATCCTGTGTGAATTGGGGGTCAGACAAATTTTTAAAGGAATGTTAGTTAATGAAATAGTGCAGAATTCTACAGCTGGAGCCCAAGTGCGGGGTACGCAGAAGGACAAATAAAAAAAACAGGTAAGAAGCTGTATGATGCTTGGACTTAGTTACATGGGTAAGAAAAAACCCCAGAGATATTTGAGTTAAAATACAGTTTGGAAATGGTTTAAGTGCAAAATCATAAGCATGTTATTCATGAGAAGGTAAGCAGGAAAATCAAGAAATACTTATACACTTGTGGAGACTCATTAAAAGGATAGAGCACTGATCACAGAGGACGTCAATTACTTCAGGTTTGACTGGAATAAGAATTGCTTAATGCCTGAGAAAAGATACATGTGGTAGTGTCAGATTGTTTTCTCTTATAATTTATATAAGCAAGTAAAAAAAGAAATATCTCAGAGGATTTTTTGGACATAGTCCCAGGAAATGAAGCAGGACCTGTATGATAAATAAGATAGACGCTGGTGAGCTTTTATGAGGTTGAGTGATCATAATGCTATTGGATTTGAAATATTCATGAGACTACAATATGTACAAAGAGTAGTGGCACAAAAATATTAAACTTTGAAAAGTCAGTATTCAAAGAAGTGTGTAATGAATTGAAGAAAATTGATGGGGATGCAACTATTGTCCCCCAAAAGGTGTTGTGGGAGAATGGAGGAAATGTTTTAGGAACAGATAAGAAAGATGCAATCTACATTTTTTTTCCAATAAAATGTAAATGTCAAACATGTCATCAATCATCTCAAGGCATCCTTTTAGGAGTAAAATAAGAGACTGCAAAGGGATTAAAAAGAAGAATCAGCCTTGGTAAATTATATAAAAAAGAAAATGGCACAGGAGCAAGAATAATACATGGAGGATACAAAGTGGGACTTACAATACCATAGAAAATAGCAAGGCAATTATGTTCTGAAAATGAAACTCTTTTCTGCCTAAAAATAATAATGGGAATTAGACAGACTAGAACTAAGTGAAGTTCGGTTCAAAAACCCCCCATCTTTTCCTGCCACTTCATGGTTTCAAAATCCTTTTTTTTTATCCACACATACCTCAGTTCTTGCTCTTCAGAATGATAGTTTACATGGTTTTGTTCACTAACATTTCTGACTGAAGTTGATCTCTAATAAAGATCTTATTTGTGACCCTTGCATTTATTATTACTGTGCAAATTAACAGTTAATTCCTAGTATTACCCCACTTCTTTTAAGACCATGCTGCCCATCTTTTGAATTTATTGATATCATCCAGGATTTATCAATATATTAAAGCTAGATTTGGTTTAACTCTACATATTTGATTAAGGGTTAAATAGGAACAAGAATTTTTTCTCCCCATGTTAACTGGGACTAGTTAGATGTTGGGTTTGAAAGTGTAGGCTTGCACAATTAAGAGAGTGAAGACAATAAAAAGTAAAAACCTTACAAAATATGTGTCTAGTCTGCTTAACTACCTCAGTGATGCTGAGCCTAGACCCTTATGCCCCTAGCTGTAAGAATAAGTACCACCTATCAGGTCAGAGTTAGCAGTTCCTCTAAGCTGGTGTCCTTGCTCTGATGATAACCAGAAAGTAAAATTTTGACCATCTAGCGAGCAAGGAACAAACCATGGGGACCGATATTGTCAAATATAACCTTTTCTGATTCTACTTTTTCATAGCAAAATTGGCTTTAGGGGCTCAGTTATTCTCACTCTTGTAAGAGGTTAGAATCACGTGCTCTCAAAAACAAAATACCGTTTTCTCACAGTCAGTATTCTCTATTTAGGGCATAAAGATGGCTGAAAATATTGGTGTTGAATTAATATGAGAAAGGGAGGCAATAAAAATGATTTCCTGACTGCTTTACTGATTGATGGCACTGCTTGGCTGGCTTAGTGGAGGTCCTACATGCACAGGAGGAGCCCACTGAAGTCCATGGAGTTATGCCAGTGTTGAGTATGGTTGGAAATCTTCATATATTAACAGAATAAATCCCTCTCAGTACAACCTACTGTACTTTCTCATTAATTTTCCAGTTATTTCTGTTGCTTTCCTATGGTAGTTGCCAAGTTCTTTCTTCCCCAGCATTCTGAATGATGCCTTGTTTTGAAGCAAATACCTCTCCTATTCTTATGTGTGGTATTACTCATGTGTTTGTCAGTGGCAAAGACTTTGTGGGATCTGATGGCCCAGCTGTGTAAATGACTCAGATTCTTTATTTGAACCTCATTTACTCTTTTCTTGTTACTTACTTTATGCCAGGAAGAGTAATTACATATTTCTTATGCAAGGCTGATAGTTCCTGATTGTTTCACAGTTATTCTAAAGATTAACTAGTGTAATCTGCTGTGCTCTTCGATTGCTCAAGTGGAGTTATAAGATGTGCTCACATTTTTGTGTCTAATTAACAAGACTGACAGATTTGGAACAAAAATTAACTTGAGACCTTCCTTGTCTCCTGAACTGAAACTGTGTTTTTAAATAGTTGTAGCTAGCATCGTTAGAACTTTGTAATTCCAAACTGATCTTTCAGACTGTCAGGGAAATTCTTTATCTTCTGCATGATCACAATGCACTGAAAGATTAATATCCAGTTTTAATTAGTTCATTATTATTTTTTTTTAAGTTAGGTGAATAAGTGACTTAGTCATCACTTAGCATTGACCACCAGTCTGCTGTTCACAAAGGATTGGAGTCTGCATCTGGGGAAGGGATCTTTTGACCTCTAGCACTACTGCTGTGGAGATGAAATTGTTATTTTCAATACTGGAAAGCTCTGTTTTCCACAAATTGCTGTCTTTCTGATTAACAAACATCCCACACTGTTCCATTCAGGTATATTCTGAACATACAAGTCAGTGTTTGAATATATGAATTGTCCAGGTTTTGTGTTTGTCTCACGTCTGAAACGCTCTTGTGAGTCAGGGCTCCTACCTATCAAAACAAAAAAGTGAACCATAAGAAGCAAAAAGACAGATGACAAAGAGGTGGTGAAAATTAAGTCAGGAGAGTTAATGTCTTCCAAGGCTGAAGAAGGCAAACATATACATAAGCCTGCTCTAGCTCTCTTTTAGCTTTTTCATAACTCTTGACTTGATTTCTGTGGTTGTGGACCTGAAGTTGTCTATAGAAAGCTCACCTGTGTCTGGTACCTTATACTCTGAGGGGCTATTATAAAGGCATCCTTCTGTGAAAGATGGCTTGGAACACACAGGTTGCAATTTAGAACCTCCGAGGTTTGCCTTCTCCTCATCCTTTCTCCCCTGCTCAGTGAGATCTCTGCTAGATAGGAGACCTTTTTTTCAGGTAAAACTCATACCACAAGAGTGCAGGGAAGTAGTCAAAAAGCAAAGATTTAGTATTTTGTAATCTATAAGGAAGTTTGGTTAGCTTCACCCCAGGTTTATATTTATGGAATCTTGTTGGTGATGATAAAGATCAAGATCAAGGTAGCCTTCTTAGTCTAAATATTCCAGTGGAGATGCTTCACCAAGTCCTTGAATATACTGATGCCAGAAGTGAAGAGATGGCTTTTAGCGGAGTCTCCCGGCTTAGCCCCCAAACAGCTTCCTGGCTGCCAGCCTAGCCATGCAAGTAGGTGTGTGCTGTACAGAACAGTTACTGCAAACACTGAACCTGGCAGGGCTTCTCTCCCTTTCTGTCCTCTCCTGGGTCTTCAATACCTTATCTTGACTGTACTTTCCTTAGTGGGTGCCCTTCCCCTCCCCTCCCCTGCTTTTTTTTTCTTCTCTCATTGAAGAAAAACCTTTGTGCCCTTACTGTTTACAGAATTGGATTCTCCTGCTCAGCTGACCTTAAAACATTCACTGTCCTGTGGCTGATTTAGTATGCTCACTTAAATGCCTGATAACAGCATAAATGCCGTGCTTATGAATCCATCTATCTTGAAGAGCTGAAAGGAACCCAGAATCCATCTTAGCTGGCAGCTGCTCCTTGTAAGTCAACTCCAGGATAATCACAATCATAAGAATGTCTGGTAGTAGTGAGTCCCAATCGTCAGGTGGTGTAAGCCTTCCAGCGAAGTCAGTGGAATTGCAACAATT
Organism: Microhierax caerulescens; assembly: GCA_035590215.1. NCBI lineage: Eukaryota > Metazoa > Chordata > Aves > Falconiformes > Falconidae > Microhierax > Microhierax caerulescens. The sequence continues at coordinate 35,199,699 of JAVJGJ010000047.1, read as the reverse complement.
TGTACCACATGATGAGATCTGTCTCGCTGTGTCACTTGTTTTTGAGATAAAAATGTCCCAGTTGTGCTGTGATGTGAAATTGCTAAGTGTTCATTTGATTAATGGTATTATCTATGTCCTTTGCTAAGAGCACTAAGGATGTGGGGTTGTGATTCTTCTCCTTGTAATTCAGGAGACAAGACTGGGAAGAGAATGCTTTTATTTTTTTTTTTCCTGTGAAGCATTTTTTTATGCTCATTTAGCAGCTCTTAAGTATGTAAGTGTGGGCTGAATGATGTGGAACAATCCATTGTACACGTTCAACATCTCGCTAGTGATATCACTTAGAAATTCTTCCCTTACTCCCTTACCTTAAATATTTTTTTCTTAACTAAGTCACCAACTTATTCAACTCAAGACTCTTCTGAACTCACATCCTTCTCTGGTGAGGACTTTTTGATTCAGATTCACATTTCACAACAGAGCAGCTTCATTGTTGCTTCAAAGAAAATTGTATTTTTAGCCTTCTACTTATTCTGTGAGGGTTTTGGTGCGTACACTACAGATTTAGCCCAGCTAATTCAAAGGCTAAGTCAACAGTGTTCATATCCTAATCATTCCTTCCTCTCTGCTTTCAAACATCTGTCTTGCTTAGATTTTGATTTTTATATTCTGGGGAAACTTACTTTTTTGTAACACTGAAAAAATTTTGAATAGATCACCAATAAATAAGGATTGTAATTATATGTGGAGGAGAATACCGATCATGACTTATGGATAAACACCTCAAAGCTGATTTCAAAAGGCTAAAATTGGAAGACAGGCAATAACAAGCTAGGCTGTTCTCTGTCAGTGTGTACAGGAACACGGACATCAAAACATTCTTTAATTGAAGTTGTTTTGGAATTAAATCTCTCCACTGTTAATAGTTATAGGAGTGAGGATTGCTTTTCAACCCATTTGTACCTCTGGTAATGAAATCTAAGAATTTCCTGCCTGTAGGAGTATTGGGAGTATAGGAAGATTTGATTGTCTTTCTTGAGGCCATATTATGTTAATTTTTCTGCCTAGACTATGGAAGCACAAAAGCAATAACTCACTTACATGAAGACAAAATTCTTAGGGTTGTTGTCATGGAAACGAAGTGGAAGCAGCTCTTTTTCTTTAAATAAATTCAATAGCCAGGCTAACAAAGATTGAACACACAACTCATACACACATTTTCACTGAATGGTACTGATAAGGGCAGCAGCAGCCTGTACCCAAGCCTCCAAATGTCTGCCCACATGTGGGGGGAGCTGGGCCTATAATGCTCAGCCTTTCCCAGAAGCGTTAAAGTAGTGGCCTTGGGCTGATGTAGTGTGTGCTGGAGCAGGAGACAAGGACAATATTAATTTGTTTGGGCACATGTACACAGGGACATTACAAGAGAGGTTGCTCTTCATCTGTATTTTGTTGGCTTGATTCAGAGTTCAAGTTCATTAACCTTGGTAGACTTTGGCTCCTGCTCTGAATCAGAGAGACTTCAAGAGCTGTTCCGTTCATTGGTACAAATCTTGTTTGTGCTTACAAAGCTGTGTAATTATATTTGAGAAATCAATGAGAAGCAAACCCAGGAGCTCCAGAGTATTGTTTTCTCTGCCCTAAAGGGTACCACAGCAAATGATGAGCTTGCTTTTTCTGTAGAGAAAAGGCCAGCAGGTTCAATCTTTGTGCAGACTTTTGCAGTTGGAATATGGTATTTTAGTTCTAATGAGTTACCATAATTCAGCTGTCTTTTAGCATTTAAGTACCTGTTTTATGGGTTTGGCTCTGTTGAGAAGGAAGGAAGAGTTTGCTAACGTTTCAATCCTGATAGCTGCAGGATGGCAGGGAGTAGAAGGAAGAGAACTTGGAGGAAGATGGGAGGATTAGAAATTATTTTATTTTAGTGAACTCTTGGTAATTTGGTGCTATTCACCTGTGTGAGTCAAAGTGTATTTGAAGTCAATGGAAAGGCTCCTGCTTAAGTGTTAATGGGCTTTAGGATGACATTTTCCTATGTTACCATGAAACCATATGGTTCTTCAGGAGTGTGGAGTTAGTTTGCTCTGCAGGAATATGATATATCTGAGTATCCTGAAATAAACTATGGAACATTTGAAAGCCTTCAAACAGAAATTGTTTAATGCACAGATACAAAAATTTTGAGGAGAACTGAGCTGGCTAAACTGAAATTATCGTGTGGCATTGTGTAACCTGAAACTATACTTTGTTCTTTCTTGCAAATGAATTGGCATCTGGCCTTGTGTTGCCTTAATGTCCCTTCATTATTCTTTTCACATTATTAAATGTGAGAAGGGCAGGAATTACCTTGGAAACTCTCATGAAGATTGATTTTTGGCTTGCACAAGGATTTTACATTTGAGGAGCTTGACAGCAACTACATTTTGTCAGCACTACAACACGTAGTCAGTACGTGTAAAAGCTGTGGAACAGCAGGCAGTATGATCAAAGCTCATTATCAGAGCAGCTGTAGGAGTTTTTTATTTTGTTAATCTCAGCCATGAGATGTGTTATCAGAGATTCATATACATTTTATATTTGGTGCAATGGGAAGCCTAGGATGATAGATGAGCAAAAATTCTCCATATTTCTGTTGATGCCTGGTATGTTATCTATTGGCTTATATTGTAGCACCACACACAAGTGCAAGCTAGTATAGCTATGGAGCTAGCGTCACATGTTCAGAGAAGATTTTATTTAAATTTAAAAACAGCTAGAAGAGAGCACCCCTAATTCAATTAAGAAAAAAAGTGTCACAAAAACCTGATTTTTAATCTGAGTTGAATTTGCTTCACTTAAGCACAGGTGAGTAAATATCTGAAGAATTCAAGTTTTATATGTACCTGGCTGTTTTATTTTGGTGCCTATATGGTATGCTTTTCCTTTTTTATTGGTGTGTTTAAAAAAAAAAAAAAAAAAAGCAATAAGAGCACCTCTTTGTTTCTTGCTCCTGCTTCTTGCTGTTAACCTTTTGGTTATTGATCTGTTCTTATTCTGGAGTTGGTGGGAAAGTTTCCCATTTCTCTCTCAGGGAGGACGTCTGTATAGAAGGCATCTCTCAGTGTGCTTCAGCAGAGAAAGGGGAAAAAAAAAAGAAAGAGAAAAGAAAGAAAAGCTGTCTTTGCTTGCTGGGTAAAACTTGAGGTTTTGATCTCTTTTCGTATGTTCCATATCTCTGTGTTGCAAAGGTAAATCCAAATATTAGAGCCGAATGAAACAATCTCCGTTGCTAGAGAAATTTGAACAGCTGCGCATGAAAGGATAAAAATGTTTTGCCAAGTTAATCTCATATGATTTACTGCCTATGCCTAATCTGTTTGGAAGTGGCTATGAATATTCTAATACCTCTTGGAAATTACTGACTGGGATGACAGCAGCTGAGAAAAGCTGTGAGAGCTTTTGGATGGCTGCCTGTGGAACGCACACCTGCCTGCATGCCTGGAGCAGTTGCAGTCAGACTCTTGGAACAATGAAAATTCATTGTTATTTGTTGCAGCAATAAAAATAACGCTGTCTGCATTCCCAGGAACTTCTGGAAGAGTCAGCAAATATGTGGATAACATCTGCAACCTGTTAAGCAAATTTACGGTTTGAATTTGGTGAGTTAGTGCTGTCAAGAAAGGTGAGGCAGAAACCTTTGAGGAGGCGTACCCCAGCCTTGCAAACTGCTGGCAATGACAGCTCATCCATGAATGCAGATGCCCTCTCAGTTGCCCTTTTCACTGGGGACAGGCACGCTGCAGCCATGGGATATGACACGTATGGCATTGCGCCCGTGGGTGGTTTGTGCACCTACACTAACCTCACCGCTCTGATGAAACTCTTAGAACTGACATGGGGCACTATGTAAATATAAAGTAGGGGTATACATAAATGTATTATTGGTTTCTACTAAAAAAAAAACCAAAAAACCCAAACAAAAAACCACAACCAAACTAAAACAACTTTTGATGCAAAGTTATCTTTTTGTAGAATTCTTGAGGTAATCTGCAGTTACACCTGTCTACTAAATTCAGCACACTTGCTGAATTAAGTGCTGAAGGTTGCTTAGGTGATATCTGTGTAGGGTCCTAATTTCTGTAAGATCCTATTGGTTATATTATAGACGGCTGCTCCTGGTTATGTTTCTCCTCTTTGAAAGAAAGGTAAAACAAAATGTTGCAGAGAAATGAACTACTTCTGAAGCAGCTGTGTCCAGGAAGTGTTGCAAAACACAGAACACGTGGTTACTTACTGTGTTGATTTTGCAGTTAATTTTAGTGTTACACTGCTGTCCATTAAAAAAATTAAAATTGAGAAATTACCTGTACAGTAAAGGCAGAAAGAGGTTAAATATATACAAAGGTGTTTGTGCGCTTATGAAGGTGCTATTTCTCCATTTTCATCTCTGGGCTTGCAGTGCCTAACAGAAAACTAGTAATACACCCAGGACTGCAAAAGCCCAGCAGCAGCTTGCCCTTCCTTCCCAGCCAACTCATTTACTACTTCACCCCCCAGCAGCTGGAGGAAAGTAGGAAAAATACAGGAGCTGAGGGCCCAGTCTGTTTCCCATAGCCACAGGGGTGCCATAAAGATTTAGCTCAGAAGCGTTGTGTGTGTGGACAATGACGACATGTGGGTGGATGTGTCGGCATGAACCAGTAAATACCAGATTTTTTGTGTCACAAGAGAATAAGACTGCAAGACTGCTCGCAATGTAAATCTATTTTACTTTAAAATGAAAAGCTTAAATGTATTTCTTGTAATTCTGTAAACATTTGAACACAGGCTTGATTTTTGTCTGGCGAGGGGTTCCCTCAGTTTTCGATGGTTCTGCCATACTGTCCCCAGCAGCCTGGGTTTTTGTGCAGGATGTCAGTGGAGAGCGACGGTGCAGCTGTCTGTCCGTGTGGGAGGGCTGACAGAGTGAAGACTGTAGAGCTGGGTTCATGGTACAAGCTAGATCTTTACAACTATAAATTCCTTCAGTTAAGCCAGTTGTGCCTGCTAATAGTCCTTGAACTGAAGGCAGCATTAATACTCCAAAGATGTCTGAATCCAGGAGTTTGAATGCTTGAGCTTGGTGCGAAGCCCTCTTCAGTCAGCTTGCTGACTTCAGATCAGCAGATCTAGCACTTCAGAGCTGAGCTAGGAAAATGTGAATGTTACAAAAAACTTTCATGGAAAAGAACAATTTCGTAATTTTATTTATTTATTTTCTAGGTTGCTGTGGAATACAGCTTAATGACATTTAAAAATTAATTTTCCTTATGTATTTATGGTATGTTATAAATGAGACTTACTCTTCCCAGCAATCACTGAATGCTGTTAACAGTACAAGCTTGTTTGACAGTGCTGAAAATTTATGGCAGTAATTCTAAATACAGGCAATTTATACATTGCCAGAAGAAAGGAAATATTTTTCCTATTTCATCTTAGTTTTTATAACTCTAACTGCTAGCATATTCTACAGAAAATCCATAAAATTTTGCAAAGGCATTTCCTAAAGCCCATGTTTTAGCTATTTGTTTTTAGTCATTACTCTTTACAAGTATTACGTTGAAAATACTGCAATTTTTGCAAATGTAACTTTTTAATTTTTTAACTGGGACATAATCTGAATTGAGGATTTCAGCAAGGGGACTTGTAACATTGAAGAGTGATAGATTCTTCTAAATGCAGCTGTACATACCAGAGGAAGAAAAAATTACTCAACATGCCATATTGAGATCTATATAATCTGTATCAGTCCAGGAAAGAAACAGACGTGTCACTGTGGATCACTCAGTATGCAGCTGCAATCAAAAAAGCAAATGCAGTTCTTCCATGCGTGAGAAATCTGATAAATAAAGATTTAGCTGGGAAGCTGGTACAGGGTTTGATCAACCCATCCTGCCCAGTCTAGTGCACAGTGAGCTACAGCTATTTCCCTCTTTCTGAATTTATTGTAGAACTGGGGAAGGTTTGGCGAGGAGGGAACAGTTACATAAAGAGACATTTAAAAAGATAATTCCTCTATGATAATTGATTCAGGTCATTGTTGTTTGTTTGTTACTCGATTTTTACCTTTTAATATTTCTGAATACCTTTTTCCAAATGTTCAAGAAATTCTGACCTGGCAAAAGGATTTCATTCCTACCCACATCTCAGGACTTATTGCCGTGAGGGTTAACTGGAATCCAAAAATTTAAAGCAGGACTGGAAAACTACATAAGTAACAAGACTATTTAATCTACCAGTCTTTAGGAGAAAAAAAAAAATTCTCATGCTTCAGTGTTCAAGCTTACTTTTGCCTAATGAAAGCTGGGAACTGACCTCTTGTAGACCTGATGTGCTGTTTCAAAATCCTTGCTGGATTGTCAAGAATTCAGCTACAGGAGCACCCTCTCTGACATAGTGTGGTACAGGACCTGATCAGGAATTGATGAGGAATCACTTGCCTGCCCTTCTGTAAAGGGCCTTGGAGAAAGGGGAAGAAATCTTTTGTAAGATGTGATGGCAAAGGTCCCTGGGTATCTGAGCTTGGCTCTTCACTGTGCTGCACTTGTCTTGTGTTAATACAGGAAAGTCACTTGGACTTATTTCTAGTAGTGACTGTTGAGCTCTAGGGCTTGGAATAAACCATGAAACTTTTACCTATTAAACCTAAGTTACCTAGTATGTTAATGCAATGTTTTGTCTATATTGATTACATGAGTAACAGAGAGCAATTAAGATCCTGAATTAGCTACCTCAGTTAATTGCCAAAGGTAATTTGAAAGATGGATCAGGGCCTAATGTAATATAAAAGGAGAAAGACTGCAGATTGTGCTAAATCAACTTAGCTGAGATCAATGTGTCCTCTGGCTTATGGTGAGAGGGACAAAACAGTAACACGAGCTTGCTTTGATTTCGTGCCTGGATCTCCCAGAAAGAGTATCTGGTAAACCCAATGCTTTTTATTTTTTCAGGGGGAAGCTAACAACAAAGCGCAAAGCAGACATGACAAAATTTTCTCTTCATTCCATCTTTTTTGCAAGTATTCTTCAAATGCTTATGTAGTCTGGAAGTTCAGGAAAAAACCATGACTTTATCAACAGTCACTTATATTAGTCATATAGTTATCAAGTCTCATGTACTGTGAACAGGACAGAAAGGTAGCTCCTTGAGCTTTTCTGCATTAGACAGTCCTCTGTAAACACAGAATGTTCCTTAAATAGAAGGCTTTATAGATTTTATACTGGCAATTGCACTGTCATTCTGAAGTGTCAGACTTGAAGCTGGGAGAATCCAGCTTTGCATGTTTGGTCTGACATGGTAACTATAACTGGATGTAGCTCTCACCCTACGTTTCTAGTCACTTTTGAAATGTGGCATCACTTACAGCTGTCAGCTGGAGTAATTCGGAGACTTTCCTGCTAAATCATGTTAAATCACGGGCTCTGTCCTGGCTTGCATTTGCTCCAGATCTGTCTGTTTACAGGGTGGTTGAATGTGTCTGAGGAAAGTAAAAAAAACAGAAATGTTTCCCTTTCACAGAGATTCATATTGTGGCTGTGAAAATATTCTGTTCAGTTTGAGACTAGGAACTGAATTCAAAGTGGGCATTGTTGTATAATTAATGATGGATATTTGTGTTCATAAACACAATCTATTGTAGGCACATAATTCATAAACCTGTGAAAGGAAATTCATAAACATGAAAAGGAAAGAGGTTTTTCTTCTCCCCATCTTGTGCAAATTGTTAGAAAGTTGTGTATTTTTCAACCAGCAATGAGACAAAAGACCTTTCAGAGATTTCTGGATGGATGTGGAAAAGGAGAGTTGCAGGTGTCTCAGGGCAAGGAGACAAATTGGCATCCCTGCTCTGCCCAGCTGTCAATCCAAACTGGCAGCACTGTCTTCCTTGGGCTTTCATAGAGCAAAGTTGAACCTGGTACTGGGGAGAGGATCTATATCAGTATTTTGTACACTTCTGGGGGGAAAAAAGAAAGTGTTAGAAAAACTTTTGTTTGGGTCATATCACTGTTCTTTGAGAAAGATGACTCCTGTTGCAGAATTTCTGGTCTGTCTACTTCAGGTGAAATACTTTGGGGCTGGTAGAAGCAGTCATGGCTTTTCCTGCCATGGCAGTAAAAGGAAACAATGGCTTTTCCTAGCTCTGCCTCTGACCCATGCGAGTGGGAAACCTTTTAACCTGTGTGCAGGGCAGGCCCTGTGTCTGCAGAGGGTTTGCTGGTCCCTGCCTTCTGCAGGGCACTGTGAGGGGACAAGCAGGAGTGACCTGTGTCTCTCTGAAGAGTATGTACTAGAGGATTTTACTTTAAGCCTCAGTACAGATCAGAATAGTTCAATGAAATTGAACTTTAATCTAAAAGAGATTACAACTATAAAAATGAATACAATGCATTCTCTAAGTCAACAGAAACTTGTATTCATTTGCCAAGTAGCTTTAGTGATGTCTGTTAAGTTGTTCTTCCTTTGAGAAATCTTGCTTTGGTACTTAAGGTTATTTATTACAGATTGGTTTATTGTGTTATAAAATAGAGGCTGCTATTTAGAAAGTACTCTGTTAGCAGTAAGATTTGCTGTGAATAGGAACTTCTCACGTGGCCTGTCCTGCATGTTCACACCAGGACCTCCAGCTGCTTCAGAAGTCATCTCTACAGGGCTGACCTACACCATTTTTAGATGTTATCTATGATTATGGGATGTAGGGGCTTGCCAAAGAAACTGTTGTGAAGTCTTGAATATGACCTATTCATGACATTATTGTTGTTACAACATATTTGTAATAACATATAAGTACCAGCTTCTCATTGCAAACTAGGCTGAAGGCGGCTTCATTCTTAGGGGGCATGTTGAGGTGCCAGACTGATACATTTAAAAATAAGGTCATCACAATGTGCCATGACTTGGGCACTCTAAAGCACAGTAATATTTGAAAAACGAGCTCAGTTTATTTTAGTCTATACTCAGGATCTTCAAGGACAGAGGTTGCTTGAAGGGGCCAAATAATACTTAGCAAAGATGCCTTTCAGACCACCTGTTTCCCAGAAGTAATTGCTAGTGCCCCAGGGAAGCACTGAGATGTGTTCCTATGGCGAGGGGTTATGTGCTTATTCTGTTTTTTCACAATGCTTCTATTTTCACATGTCCATGTGTACATAATTGATGTTTTAGCCCTTTGTACTGCCTGTATATATTTATCTCTTTGTTAATAAGACAAGTAGTCCTAGGCTCATAAAAAACAGCTGACATGAGCTAAATTGGGATGTCCTGACTAAAGACCTTAAGTAAATAAACAGACTTTAATATGGGCAAGTAGTGCTAACTGTAATTACTTGGGGCTGTGTGCCACGGAACTGGAACAAAAGTCCAAACAAGCTAATTTCATTATTTTAATGGAAGTCTGCATCCCATTCATTAGACTGACATATGACTAGTCATTAGTAACAGTTCATTTCAAAAGCTATGGTAGATAAAGGTTGATTAAAAATTAATGAGGCCCAGACCTATTGCATTGCCATAGTGTCAGGCTTGAACTCATTGTTTAATTCTGTGGAGCTAAAATAAGAGCAGGCTTTTAAGACCCTTTTGGGTTTTCATATTTTATGCGATTTATATACTTTTGCTCTCTACCATGGAGGAGCAAGAACTTGTGAATACCTTGCCTTGCTGTAGATGTCACCAATAAATTACATGGCTAAATAAGCTGTTAACAGAACAGATTGCCATGTCATACTGATGTTTCTGCGATGCATTTTTAGAAAATATAATATGTTCTATATTATATCTATATATAAAAAATATTTTGCTGAAAATCCAGTAAATGTGGGACTTAGTTAACTGGATCTCTTATTTGCCTTAATTCCCTGGGAAGTCCAGTGGCATTTGATTGGCACCTAATATGCTGATCGATCATGACTTGAGTTGCCTACCCTCTTGCCAGCATAGGTGCTTACATTTTGTTTTAGGAGCGTGTCTCCACTGTGAGAAGGCCAATCTGTTTGTATAAGCATGTGGGTAATTTCACTGGAAGCAGTGAGTGGGAGGCAATGTAAATGCTGTCAGTGGAGGTCAGGATGATTTCTATCACTGTGTGGCTGAGACCATTTACTGAATCTAGAAACTGAAATCCAAATTTCTTGGATATTTGTCTAAATACTTGCGAAGACTGTTAATTTTAAATTGATGATTTTCCCTGGTGCAAAGAGGTGCCTATTTACATGGGGAGACGAGGTTAGAAGGAAAAATTCTTAAGCAGAAACAGAAGAATCCCAACCCAAAATCTAGTCCATAAAACCAGTGTGGAAATCTGATTAAAAAGAGGAAGGGAAGACATGAGCTGTTGAACAGTAGTCAAGAACCCCAATTACACTTAGTTGCAAAAAAATTTAGAAGAGCAGCCCTCTGGCATAACTCCTGTATAACATTCCTCTGTTGTCTAACAGTCAAGGAGGATTGCAAGGCCCAGGCTGACAGAAAGGTTAGGAAACCTTTCTTATAAGATGAACAACAGCTGAACTTAAGCATTCATCACAGAGGCTGTTTTGGGAGCTGTGCTCCATATAGTAAAGTGAAATGACTGTAGTAGCTGTTTCTGGCATGAGTAGTGACAAACTTCTGAACTCCAAGAACCTGAGAGTGGTTTAGGAAGAGGTCTAAGAAGTTTTGTGCTAGTTCCAGTGTACTCTGTTATTGCGGAGTGTTAGGTTTTCCATGGCTGTTGCCTTTCTCTTGAGGCTTTTTTTTGCTACCTTAGTAATTGTAGCACAAGCTGTAAATGAGCAACAGCATGAAATCTTTCATGACCCTGATT
>JAVJGJ010000047.1:35165767-35188795 GCA_035590215.1 Microhierax caerulescens | reverse complement strand
AAATGTTTCATGACCCTGATTCCAAAATATTTCAACATCAACAAGAATCATAATGTAATTAAATTATATGGAGCTGTGGTCAAAGGGAACTTCACAGGGATGTGTTTGGGAGAAGAGGTGGGGGCAGAATTGATTGATTCCTAACTCCCAAATTATTTCAGTTGGCTTGGCTGTCCATGAAGGACTTCACATTATGAAGCAGTGGCTTAAGATGTAGTGTGAATACCCTTCCTGTTCCACTCCTCTAGAAGTACAGTATTCCTTCACCAGACACTTGAGTGGAGATGTTGACCTCATGTCAGCAGCAGATTTGTTCTGGCACTTTGCTATGGAGTGTAAGGACCATCAGAGCCCATTTGCATCTTTTCCCTTCTTTGCTGCTGGAAGAGAAAGGCTGTAGCTAGCACTGTCCTAGCTCTTGAGAGAGGGAATGGTGGAGGAAGGTAAAGGCATGAAGAGACTGAGTGAGTTTGCATAGTGTAGCAGGACGTGGGGTATGAAATCAATGTCAGTGACAATGCCAGTGCAGAATCATGATGCCCTCCTAGTTCTGGCTTTTCTTTATCCTTCCAAGCTTTAGAAAAATGCCATTATTTTTCACCTAGGTGAATGATACCAGGCACATAATGCTTGTGTGCTCTTCACTTCTGAAGGCAGCACAGGATGCTGTTAAGCTCTAGAAAACTTTAAATATGATGTAGCTTTGTGCTCATCTTCCAAGCTGTCAGCAGCCATGGTGTGTCTCCATGCTTCAGGGGGTTCATCGTGCTCTCAGAGTCATGCCTCAGTTCATCCCAGCAGTCTAGTTTGTGGTCTTGTGAGGTCTGGGGATCAGTGTATACCTCATCTACTTGGCCACAGCCTGAAAACCAAAGGTACTAAGACTTTTATTAACAAATACTAACTCATTCAAATAGCAATCTGCATTTCTTAGCAATTTTATGGTCCCCACTGAAATATTATTGTTGCTTATCACTGTATCTTCAGTATGTTTAACTTCAGTTTAAATGTTCTGTGAAACAGCTGAACTTAAACCGGAAGATAGTCAGAGAAATCTGTAGTGACCATATGGTGTTATAAAATTACAAAAATGTGAGAGAGGGTTGAGCCAATTCCAATTGCCGAACTTGCTACTTGCTTCTAATAAACACTGAACTATCTGGCATCTGCTATCCCTCAGGTAATACCATCAAGAGTGGAAGTAAATGTTTCCTTTTAATTGCATTGTTTATGTCTCAGAGGGGCCAGGGAGATCATGCAATGTTTATCTAGATTTTCCATGCATACTGAATCAGCCATTTCAGGGAGAACTTTGATATTCTCTTCAATTTTCTCTTCAATTAAGCTGAAGTTTCACTTGTCATTTTTTGGAATAATATTCTGTATGCCTTCAAAAGTGAATGTCCCAGCAGTTACTTTCCATATGGTTTTGATAGGATTGTTTCTTTTATTTTCACTGTTAATTAGTATTTTGGCAAGAAAAACCCAGGTCAGTGCTTTCAAAGAAAACCTCAGGTGAAAAGTGCAGAGTACTACAGATTTAGGGCTCCCTGGATCAGAGAAGGGCTTGCGAATCATCTTCTGTTATTTGAACTATAAGGAATTTAGCAGACCAACAGTTGAGGGGATTTTTGTGGAAAAGTTCTACTGAATGGGGTTGTGCCCCTAAAAACAGTAGGAATCTATGAAAAAATGGAGAAGATTCTTTATGCAGTGACTAGAATTGTACAGTTACACAGAAGTGCCTATAAAACCAAACAGATAATGATGCCCTTTAATCACTAGTCCTTCTTCCATCAATAGAAAATATTATTTTAACTCTAGGTATAGAATCTATCTGGTTCTGGAAAGTTCTGTTGGGCTTTATTAGGAGAAGGAGCAAACCTGAACAGCTCCGCATTATTCTATATTCTGTTGACAAGTTAATGGCTGTTGTGGACTTGGAGCCTTTCCACTACCACTTCCAGATCACTGGGTGGTACAGTGTGGATCTGAGTGGATGATGCACCTAAAAAACATCAGCAGAGGGTAAGAAATTTGTGTAATTTCAGAGCAGCAGTAAGAATTTATCTGGGCCAGGTGTGATATTACAATATATTGTATCATTATTTGTTAGTAGCATAACCGATAATATATATACATTTGTCTGCCACCAACATAGTTGTTGACTGTTGGTAATTATTGTATTAATGTATTCTTAGTCTACACAAAAAAATGACATTGGACTTTGAGGCCTGAGTGTTATGTGGTAGAAAGTAAGATGTCTACAGGCAGACACAGGGGTTTCCAAAAAAATGATGGGCCACAATCCACCTGGTGTACTGATAGGATGTAGGTGGAAAATAGACACATTCTGCCAGCATTAAAGTTTTTTTCATATAAATTCTACTTTTCAGTTCTTTTTTTTTTTTACTGTTGCACCATCTTCAGGAGCACTCCATTTAAAAGTGCGTAAGCTGAAATGTCAGATTGTAGAAGGGAATTTTGCATCCTTAGACCAGCTCCTGAGCTCTCATGCTTTGCATAGGAGATAATTAGGAACAATTGTGCCCATCCTTCTTGGGATGGTCTTTGTGTGAATAGAGGATAATCTTGTCAACAGGACATTTCCTAGCAGTGATCCTGAACAGAAATGAACTATTATCTTTAACGGTGTTAGGAAACATCTGGGATGTGTTCCCAATCGAATTGGGAACTGACCCAGTAGCATAAGGAATTATGTGGCATAAAGAAGGATTTGCTGTGTCAGTGGCAAAATCTTTTGATTCTTGCATAAAGGCTGGGACTCAGTTCAGCTAAACTGAACAGCTGCAGGAGCCACTGCTGGAACGTGTGCAGAAAAAACAACTACACACAAGTGGAAACCTGTCAGTTTGATAAATACTTCTGTACAGCTCATGTCACCCAGAAGCAGTAATTCCCCATGGTGAAGTGCACGTCTGATTAGCAAGGCCCTGAGATAATTTCCCTCCTGGTGGAGGCTCTCTCTGCAGGCACTGGTATGAGCTGTCGCAACCTCTTCCCAAGACTCTTCTTCTGAGGACTGGACACTTTCTTGATGATGCAAACTGTCAAATTCTGTTAACATGTCCTTAAGTATTTGGAATTTTCTGCTCATCTACAATGTGTGAGAAGGTGTTAAGAAAGATCAGTTATAATATATATATGTTTAGGACCTGATATACAGCATGATAGATCAAGAGAAAGTAATGTATGGCATTAGGAATATTTAAACTGGAATAGTGAAGAGTATAACGACATTTGACAGGGAAAAATGTCATGTTGTAAGGTATCTGCTTTTGTCCAGCTGTTCTTGAGATACCTTTTCATCAGGAGAGAAGTATGTTTGTGAACAAGACAGGATTGCTAACCTGTTTATTTGTATGGATGTAATTATCAGAGCGGTCGTCCATATTTGTCATGTATAGACATGAAAAATGAAAGATACAGCTGAACCTGAAGTGCAGGGTGGTTTTGTGTCCTGAAGATATGGAAAATAAGGAGCCCTCTGCTTCAATGGGTGGATGAATGAAGGTGTAAACTGCCTCCAAAGACTAATCTGTATTCCTACAGTGCTTGAAAGAGAGGCTCTCTGTCTTCAAATATGATGAGATATTATAACAGAGCAACTTACTGGCATTCATTCCCTGTCCAAAATTCCTTCAGCATCAACTTTCTGAGCCCCCCGGGCATGAGCAGACTGATAAATGCACCTGTCTGGGACAGGGAGAAGGGGGTCATCAGAGTCTCTTCTGTCATCTCTCCCTTCCCTAAGAATCACATGTTAATAAGGGTAACTAACGGTGTAAACTGAGGGCTGTGCTATGAAAGTTGTTGTGCAGGGCTTGCTGCCTAGCAGAGCTTGCAGTGCAGACAGCACAGGGCAGGAGAGTCTCACACTGAAAGCAGGCACCCAGATGGAATGAACTTCTGAAACTCCCTTAAAACAAGGGCTAAAGCCAGAACAAGATAGGACAGGGTAAGTAGGAAAGTATCACTTAATAAAGGCTTTGTGGGAAGGTATACAGTGAACCCATAAGCTTGGGGCACATGGAAATTGTTAGCTTTAAGGGGCAACTTAGCTATTTGAACCTGGTCTTCGTTGGTGTTGACAGCACCTGGCAGATATGTTCATCTTTTTATGTGCAAGTAATTAGGTTTCTGTCTCTTCACTGCCACCTCCTTTTGTGTTAAACTATGGGGTCTTCAGAAAAGTGATGGCAGACTTAATATTTGAACTAGAGAAGAAAGATAATAAAGAACATGTATTGTTGGGGGGGTTGTCTGTTTGTGATGATTCAGTCATGAATAATTCATGGTGTAGGTACCAGTGATATAGAAAAAGACTAATAATTTCTTTGAGCCTGTAAATATCCAAATGTTACACTCCAAAATTAATTAAAATCAGTTAACATCAAATGTATCTTGTAGCACATCTTGCCTAACATGAACATATAGAGCTGCCAGCTTTTTCCAGGCTTGCATTTCACCTTAGAAATAAAAGGATTTTTATAAATGTTCCAGATAGAGGTGCTGTAGATCATGGAGGAGATAAGCTTTTTAATATGGTCTTGTCTTATTTATGTTGTGGCAAAGGAATTGTACAATAAAGTCCTGTATATTTATGTAGGGAGGTTTTTTTAACGCCAAAAGATTAAGGTAGGCAGGGAGTCTGTTAAGTCACTCCCAAATAGCTCAGTGTCTGGAGCTTTTTAATAGCAGATGATTTGTCAGCCTGTGCTTTATTACATTGATTCATTTCTATGGCAATAAACATGGCTGTAGAGGTGCACAGTTTGGCATGTCAGAGTGAAGCCCATGTCTTAAATAGGCGCCCTTAGGGAGCTGCGCTGTTGGGTGAAGCCTGTAGATCTTCCCACCCCCCACCCCCAAATGGCAGAGGGTCAGGAGAGTGGCCACCACCCTCACCAATAAATGTGGGGATGAAAAATCTCCAGGGTATCAGCAGTCTTGAAAAAAATATTTTAAAGGCAATGATTTTAACTGAAAAATCAATTCCTTTCATTAACACAAAAATGACTGGGATGACTTCCTACCCCAGGGGGCTGGGGATGTTGGCAGCCAGCACACACCTGTCATTGTGGTGCAAATTAAATGATTTCTGATTCTTGATTAAAGGAGGAATGAGGCCAATTTTTAGAGAGAATAAAAGGGCAGCCTTGGTGTGACACAAGCACCAGGTGTAACTGCAGTTGGTTAAAAATGGAACCAAGATACTTGGTTTAGGAAGTTATTTGTGTTTTGCAGAATTAGAATCAAGGGGTTTTGATTCCGTGCCCCCCAACCCCCCAGACCCTGATAGTTAATTTTCCTTCTCCTTCCATCTTTTTCCAATTGAATGCAGTAAATGAGAACCAGATGAAAGACTAGCAAAGTAGAAAAGGTAACTTTAGTTCTGCTATTTTATCCCTTCAACTTTTTGAAAATTAAACTTGGAAAATGATTTTTTTTTTTTTTTTTTTTTGTGGGGAGTGGGGTGGGGGAAGGTGGCATGTTTGGAATTGTAGACATCCTTCCTTTAATGTTTAAAATAAGAGATGGGTTAAAAGAAAAGAGATTGGCAAAAGAAGGGTTAAAGTTTGAATAAAATTTAAATTTTTGTTTAGGACTGATTTTAAAAAAACATGAAGAACTTGTGAGATTCCTACTGAATTCATTAGGCCTGTATTTCATCCAGTTTTTCTCCCAGTCTGATTTAACTGCAGGTGACTCACGCAGATGGGAGAGCCTCGATGTAGGTGCATAGCCAGTGATAGCTTTTCAGTGATTTCTCTCATTATGATGAAGTTTGAAATGTACTTGTGCAGTGCATTCATGGTTCTTTTGTGATGGCTGAACAGTGCAATGTTACGCAGATCAGGTGTCTCTCTTCATCAAGTGCCACTTTCTTCTCTGAAATCAAGCATGAGGGGAGACTGTTGTATTCTCCCCTGCTTTTACAGACAGACAATACTCGGGGAGGAACTAATAGGGGTTTGAGATAACCTTCTATTTCTAATTAGTGAAAATTGAATAATTAAACTAATAAAATAAAACAATAACAAATGCAACTTCTTCTCATTGCTTTGCAATGGTAAAATGGAGCATTTGAGCATCTTAAGCTTTTTCTAACAGTCCCTTCCATGCACCCCAAAACTGCATGAGGCGTATTTGTTCATCTGGAACAGACAATGTATATGTTTTAAATACCTATCTTGGATTTTATAAATAATAGTTAGACCCAATCATGTACTGGAGATGTAGTGTTTGTTTGTTTAATTAGGAAGCTGAGCTGAGCTGAATCCGGTGGCAGATGTTGCCATGTGTAATGTAATAAATAAAAGTCTTTATGGGACCCAGCAGGCAGCAGAGCTTTCAGTTAGCAGATGGCAAAATATTAAACTGGCAGTGCAATAACTTAGCTGACTGTGTCAGCTGGACCGTGCCCAGGTTTAGCACAAGCATGGATCAACTTCACATAGGGGATGTCAACCAGCCTCATGTTTCTGCAATGGATGTTAATATCGCTTTTAATATGATATGTGATAAAAGAAGGCTTTTTGTTTGGCAAGATGTTGTTGCCATAAAAGTCAGTCCAGGCTTAACATGATCTCTGCTGTGCAAGAGTACAAAAGATCTTCTACAACAGAAGAACAGCTATTAAATAGAACACGTGTGCTACTCAGTCCAAACTAAGTAGTGGTAGAGGAACTGGAGATGGCAAACCTGCTACAACTAACCCCTGTGGAGCCTAGCAAGTGAAAGAGTGCCTTTTACTTTGGAGGAGAAGTTGTTGCATTCAGCACTTGGCATCTGCTGTCCATCACAACCCTTAAGCGGGTCTGTGAGAGGGCTAATGTAGACAAGATGTCCCCACCTAACTAGAGCTAACCTGTCCATTGGCTCCACAGATCCCATGACCTGGAGGCTAAAAGGACTTCTACAATTCATTGCCGTGTGGGCTGGTTATGCTTTTCACCCTAATTTACCTACCGCTTTTCCTTTAGGTGCCTGTGTAAATGTACACACATTGCAAATGTGCAACTTCAAGCATTATTCTGTTGCCCCATGCTGGGAGCTCTGTCTCCTGAGGTTCTCTGCACTGCAGAGTAGCTTCTCCAGATAGCAATCTTGGAGTACCTTCAGCTGGCAGTTTCCCCCACTCCCATCTCTCTCCAGACCTTTAGGTGATGTACCTCCCAACCTACACCTGAATGAAAAGCCCAAGTTCAGCCAGTGCTAACTTCTGTCCCTATGTCTGCATCGACTCTCCTCCTTCCAGTCAAGAATTCTGGTAAGGCGTTTTTCACTGGGCCAGCTCAGGCTTCAGTTCCAAACCAATGTGATGTTTTAGTTCATCTTAAATGCAATTGTCAGAACAGCAGGTGTTTATGACAGGGTGAAACAGGATAGGTTGCAAAGTAATTGGCAAGGCAAAATTCTTCATATGGCCTTCAGAATCCAGCATCAAGCAGTTAATCATCCACTTACCACAGTGGTTTGTATGTTCATATTGTTTATTTAATACAATTTTTTATAAAAAAAAAAAAAAAAAAAAAAAAAGTCAGGGTTTTCACTGGTTAGCTGCTTCCTTTATTTTTAGAAAATGTCATTTGCTGATATTGAATATGGGCCTTTTGCCTGTCCTGTTTCATACTTTAACACCTTGATGTCCCTCTTCTGTTGGTAGGCAGCTCACAGACTTCTGAGCAAAGTGGAAGATTAGAAAGTTTTTAAAATTGCTTTGAAAAAGCAAACCAGTTGTTAACATAGCTATATCTTGAAAATACATCCCAGATGAAGTTTGTAAAACAGCAAATCGTTTAAGCAAAAGAATGTATTGTTTACTATTTGATTATATTCATTTATCTGGAAAAGATGCTCTAAAACTTCCATGCCTCTGAGTGACAAAACTTAGTGACTTTTTAAAACATATTGCTTTTTGAGAAAAGAACTGATCTGATTTACTGGAAGGTGACATTTTTTTTCCTAACAACTCTGGGAAGCTGGAATGGATTGGGTTAAGGTAGAATGCTCAGTATCCCCTAAGAGGATATTGCTGTTCTACAGTCAAGCTCTGCTCTGACTGTGTTGCATCAAAACCCCATAGAAACAACACAAGTAACCCACTCCCTTAGAAAACATTTCCTGAGTCTGTGGGGATCCAGGAACATTTTGTGTCATTTAAGGTACCTAGAAGGCATAATAGTAAATAAGTTTTCTTTTCTTCCATGCATAATAAAGTCCCAAAGCTCTGAGTACAGTTGAACAAGGTGGAATAGGAGGGGAAGGTGGCTTTACATTGCTTTGGTTTCCCTGCATTATGAGATTAACCAGGATTGTTCCCACTCCTGCAGTCTAACAGTTATTCTATCAGATGATCATCTAAAAATATTGTCTAACTGCTGAAAAAGACTTTCTGACTATACCACACATTTCGCCAGTGACCTTGAAAAATCTTTCTTGCCAAGGGAAGATGATGAGGCTTTGCTATGGGAGAATCTTGTGGGAGATGATGGATAAGTGTCAAGTATAAAGCAAATAGCAGTGCATAAAGAGCTCATTTTCTTCTTATTTTTGCCTTCTTACTTGAAAAAGTGAGATTGCAATAGTTGTCAGAATTTCTAGGCATGAATATGTTAGTGCTAAGTTAGGAGGGATCTTGAATCTGGATGGTCTAGCTGGTCACTGGATCCAGTTGTCCACTAGAGGACTAGTTCAGAGGTGTCTGCTGGGCTTCAGCTCCACAGACTTCTTCAAGAAGCAAATATCTTGGCAAGAACAGATGATCACAAAGATCACCCACAAAAAATTGTATTTTGGGATGTGAGAAGTCAATCATGTTCAGAAATATCGAGCAGATATAAAATTCTTGAAGGTGTAACAGGAGCACCAAACCAAATCAGAGGCATCTAGAATGAGAATCATGTTCAGAAATAATACAATTCGATGTAGATGCTTCAAGTGTCAGTGTACTTCAGAATCAATTGTATTGCTGCACTTGCACTACAAGTCTGGAAAGCAATCAGCTTTTTATCATTACCTTAAGATCTGCCCATATTCTTCTGAATATAATTTATTCTGATATAGACAAATGAGAAAGCATCATCTTATTAGAACACCTGACAACATATTTTGAAAGCATGTGCATCCACTGTTGAGTGTGAGGACAGGGAAAAAATCTAGACCATCTGTACTGCACTCTTTATCTTTTAAAGTGGCCTTTCGGGAATCAGCACTTACTCATTGAGATTAAATAGTCCTATAAGGCTGCTCTAAACTCTGCAAGGATTAGTACAAAGTTCTGCTCACACTCAGGGACCTGTAAGCTGACTGTGTCCAGGTGCTGCACCAGCGCTGGAAAATGATAAAGATGCTGGATTATGTGTTATACTGTACTTTTCCTGAAACCAGTCCAAAAAGAGAAGACAGAACTTCAGTATTTGCTAACCACTGGGGTAAACCTACTGCTACCAAATACTACAAGTCCCCAATTTCAGACGAAACACTTGACGTTTGGAAAGTTGCACCCTAAAATTCAGCTGTTGAGTCCTGATACCTAGAAGTATCTTATTAGTGTTAAGTGGAGTTATTCAATTAAGATTATTCTTAGCTTGAATGTTTGCTGAGCAGATCTTTCAAATAGCTGGTTTTAAGTCCGTTTAGGTTTACACAGTCCATGTTAAATTCACATCATTACAGTGCCCACAGTGATGGTTAACATTGATCCTTTATCTCCTAAAGACTGTGAAAATTATGTTCTTTGTAGGAATTTACAAAGCAACAGATGATGTGTCAAGACAGTAATTTAGACCATGAATCTGCACTTGGTTAAAGATGAACTTTCAGGAAAGAAAAATGAATAAAATGCTAGTGGCAGACAAGCAGAATCTCTGGATAAGTGCATCAATTTTTGTTACTGACAGATCTTGTGCTTGTAATAAAACTGAATTGCTGAGGTCAGCATCAGACTGAAACCACACTTGTTTTCACAGGCATATTTATGTGATGGTAATAGTACCTATTAACAGGCTTGACATAGCTATCTGCCAAATAGAAAAATGAGTTCTCCTGCATCACAAGATGAGCAAAGTTGGGGGAATAATAAATCATAAAATTAGTTAAGACATCATTTATCTTTCATGGCTTTCCTACGTTGCAGCTTAGATTCCTTCAGGACTTAAATTCATTTATTGCATTTTATTGTTATGAAAACCTGTCAAAGCCAGTAGCAGGCTGTAGGAAGTTAGATGAGCAGAGGCAAGAATGTGTGTTGTTAACTAAACAGGCGTTTGCATGCTTTCATTCATGATGTGGTTAGTTTGCTGTAACCTATTGAATTACCCTTCTTGCTCTGAGCCTTGTAAGGTAAACGAGAAGATTCCAAAATGAGTAGCCTCTATTTAAAAACTCATGGCTATGTCTATCACTGGTGTCAGTGAATGGGTGGCAGTAAGTATTGTATAAAAACCAGGATGAAGCTATGCCCTCTTTAACTATTCATATTTATGTGTAGATTCTGAGCAGTTAATCTAGACTTTCAAGTTTTAATTTTAGGGTCCAGCAGCATGGAGAACTGGTGCTATCTAAATTTTTTATTTGGTATCTTTTTGTCCTTTATGGATCCCCAGGCATTTTGTAGTTAGATGTCAAAGGATTGCTTCACTTGCAATGGAAATGCACGTACTATTTCCCTGGCATTGCTTCAAGACACACTACCATTGAACAATAATTAGAGGGGCAAGAGGATGAGAATATATTGATCTGAAATTCTAGAGAGGAGAAATAGTGGAATTCTGTCATTTTGTACTTTACACTCAGCTATTGCCTTCAGACAACAGGTAATCATATGTGATGAAATTATTTCCTCTGTATGGGGTTATTTGCAATTTATGTAACGTTTCGAAAACTGAAGGAAAAGTAACAGCCTAATGCCAAGATTCCTATTTTAAACCCTCAGCTTCAGTTTTGCTTTTGGACCAGAGATTTTTAAGTCTGTCTTCAAAACCTGGAAAGGACACACTCTCAAAATTAACACTAAATCTTCAGCCAAGGAAATCACTTAGCTGTGTTCTTCCTCTAGAGAAGTTTGTGACAACTGCTATGCAAAAGTCATGCAGAACCATGAGAACGTGCATGATACAGAAATGGAGAGAAAGAAAATGGATTTTAACTTGTGTTCTCCTGAAAATGTTAAAGCATTCCTTTACATGATACCTTAAGCTATTAAAAAACGATAAAAAGTTCAGAAGTTCAGAATTATTTCCTCCCTGAGAGCTAATCAATGTGGGATTAATTTTCAAACCGTATCTTGATTGCACCTGGTGAGACTGCAGAAGAAAGGGATGGTGCATAGAGTGTGCAGAAAACTTTGGACATACTTCTTTCCTTAAACAGAAGAATAAATGTATATTTAAATGGCTTTATAGGAGTATTCATATGAAGTTTACATTGGCAACTTGGGTATTTTTTGGAAGTGTTAAGCAGTCACTCCATCTGAAGCCCACGGGGAAAGGTTGGGCAGGAGGTGGAGAGTTTCTGTGGTGTCTGAATGTGCTCAGTAGTGCCAGAAATTTGGAGCAGCTTCCTTGAGTGGGCATGATGCCATTCTGAGACACCAGCTAGCAGGGATGGAGAGGGAGGGAAGAAGCTGCTGGAAGGAGGCATGTATCCAACGGGTCCATATTGCACACTAACACTTCTGTAAAGGTCTTGCTGGATTTTTATGAGAAATGTTGGAGGACTGGGAATCCTTATCAGAAGATGAAGAGTGAAATAGACTGGTTTTGGAAGGGAAGATTCAAAGTGTAATTTGTTGGCAAAATGACCATTAAAAATGACCATACTTATAGCTTTTACATTTTTAGCAGCGTTTAAACCACAGACACAGAATTTTCATCAGGTGGGTTTTTTCTTCTTTTCCTGCTGAACGTATTTTGTTATTTAGTTTTCCACAAGAATTGTAGCATCACTAGCAAGCAGCATATCAGTTGTATAACACCACTGACTTTCCATCTGTCCTAGGAGCTGAACTGCTCACAGATTGTTCCTAGTGCAGTGCTATATAATGAGTTGACTTTCTGGAATGACAAAACTATTTTGTTCCTTTGAAATGCAGGTCAGGTAGCCTATGACACCCGGCACAGAATCACTGATGTGGTCAGCATGGTCTCAAGGTCATGTGATGATTCATTTACACATACTTACAAGGACACAAAGGGTATGTCCTGCATATGCAGGAACTAAACAAGAAGGATATGGTTTTGCTTTTTAAATGTCTTGATATTTTCTTTGGGTGCTGAAAAAGGAGGTATTTAAACATAGATTTGTAAAGGGACTTCTGTGCCCGAGGCAAGGAAGGTCAGCTGTAGGTCAGTGTGGAATTTGTTTTAGGCTGTTGTTATTCTGCTCTATTCTTTCACACATCCATTCCCATATAAAGCTGCTTTTTGCATGCAGCAGATGCATGCGTTCACAGAATATATTCCTAATGCAAAATAAGACAGGTTTCTTTTTGGAGTCTTAAAAGCCTCAGCAGGCGTAGCTCTGGGTTTGCTGTGACTGTGGTTGACTGAACTGTAGAGCTGCTCATTACTATAGGATACAGTTTGGAGTACTTGGGGGCAGTGGTGCTACAGGAAGCAGCCCTGCCTCTGCTGCTTTCTAACTGCCTATGGCAATAGGTATCTACCTTATCCACCTCATGTAAGGGCAGAGCTGGTCAGAAGGCTTTCAAGATCAGGAGGGCTTTAGGTTCATGTGAGAAAATGCCAGTTGGTTAAAGTCACAACAGCTTTTCTGAATGAAAACTTCATCAGAGAGGTTTTAAGGTCCAGGGTGAAGCTAAGCATGGGTAGGAAAAGTAGTTCAACATAGTCATCAGCCTGGGAGCGGGCACTCTTCTGGCTTGAGGAAGGCACAGGTGTTCCTGCCATGAGCTGGGCAGAGCAGAGATTTACTGGGCCCCACACTTCACTGAAATCTAGTGAAGTGTGGGGAGGTGAGAAACTCTTCCTTTCCAGATAGCCCTCTCAGCAGTGCTTTAGAAGGTAAATAAATGTCAGTGCTGCTCTCTTTTTGGGCCAGGCATGTAACTGTTCTTTCAGCCTCCCATTTGGAATCTGCACAATGTAATTTAGAAAACAGAATTGTTAAATCATGGTCTCATTTGTGAAAGTTTTGATTTTTTGACTGTTCAGGGGAACAGTCAAAACACCCTCAAAACATCTTTTCTCTGGGAAATTTTTGGTCAGCTCTGAAAACATGGCATGTGAGTGGCCCTCCAGGAAGCCAGGCTGTCTGGAGACAGCAATGGCAGCAGTAAACAGATACATAGTTAAGGTAAATCACCTAACTTAACAGAGCCGTACTGCAGGAGGAAGCAGAGACTAAAGCTGTGAAGTGCAGGTAAGTGGGCGCTCCAGAGAGAGGCCTTGGTGGGTAGTTTCCAGTGATGAACTTGGACTGTGGGTTGCAGTGCAGGTCTGGGGCATGGAGTGACTAAAGAAAACCTGGAGCACTAAAGGGAAGCAATGGGGCCAAGAGAGAGGACAGACAGGGGTAGCTGCACCATCCTTAAAAAGAGATAAGATCATCTTTGAGCTCTTGTGCAGATCCACTTTAAAAGTCCCAGTATAGATGGAGACTGCATTCCCTCCCTGGTAGAAATCCACCTGTTTTTGCAAAGGGCTGAATAACTCCTGAAATAAGAGATGCAGGCCAGGTGGAGGACCCAGCCAGGCATGCCTCAGGCTGTCCCTGGGCAGATGGAGCTGGTGGGAAAGTGGGGGAGATTTTGCTGCCTCAGCAGCTCAGTGGCCTGTGCTCTTGTGGCAGAAAAGAGAAATGTGGAGTGTAAAGGAGGAGGCTCGCTGCAGTAGCACTTGTTTGGAAGAGGATGTTCTCACAAAGGTGGTTGTGGGGTTGTTTAGGTGCCTACCTAGGTAGGAGTATTGGGAAAATGGATTAACTGATTTGATGAAGCATGAGATGCGGCTGTTACATCCTTATGCCTTACGTATTCTCTCTTCTATATCGCCAAATATATGGTCAGCATATAAGGGCAGCAGGTAGCAACGTAGCGGCTTAGGAAGGAAAGGCAGAAATATAATCATGGAAATGGGTATATTTTAAAGTCACTACAAATGTTAATGCATTGCCTTTTGGGGTGGTGTGACTTGATTGCCCTGCCACATATGCAGCCTTCCTGCCCTGATAATGCTGCTGCCCAAATCTCTGTTCCCCGTGCTCTCCATGCAGACAGCTGTGCTGCCTTTGCACTGCTGGAGCTTAATCACTCCCGTGCATCTGCACACACATATTGTCTCTGTAATGACGAGGCTTGATCCTTACAGAGATACCTACACTCTTGCTTCTGTTTATTTTACTGTCCTGCTTCTGCCCTCTGCTACCCTCTGCCTTCTTTTACCTCCTGTTAACTTGCTTACATTTGTCCATCTCCTTCTTTTGCTGTCAGGGGACTCCATGGGGAGTTAGCCATCAGCTCGGCTGGGCTTTTGCATCAGGTGTGCACAACTCTCCAGGCTTTGAAGGCTTTACTGGCTGCTGCTCTGACTGAGATGAATATTGTGTATCTGTGCAATGCACAGCAAGTTAGATTGCACATCCATATTCTCTGTGCATTGGGCTGAATTTCTCACTTCATACATCATTCTCAGCTTGCTGCAGCAATTTCACAAAGTCAATCCTTATCTATTAACACATAGGAAAAGCAGCAGAGAAATATACATGTGGCACAGGTTTGGTTTTTTTTTTTTATTTTGAGAAGGTTTTCTAAGCGTGTTAGGCATAGACTTTATCCCACTACAGTATCATGAACTCCATCTAATCCTCCAGAGCCAAATCCTCCTTTATGCTAAATAGCAAAAAAATGTCTGACTATTTGACAAGTTCTGTTCAGAAACTGTCTTGCCTGTCCATCATGCTGTGTTGATCACAAGCTTGACTTCTGAAGTTATATAGTTAATTTACCTGTAGATGATCACTTTAGCATAGTCAGGGCACTATTTCTGATGTTCCTTTTATGGTTTTTCTGATCATGCTTTTTTGTGTCCTCTGCCTTAAGTTTCCCACATGGGCTTTGTTTGCTCTCAACTCAAATGGTGATTTTTTTCACTGTAAGAAGGCATCTTGGAGACTTTTGCACCAGAGCAGTCTCCTGATTTGGAGAGAAGATGCATGGAAGGTAATGGGGCTGGCAGATAACACCAGAGTTGTGGCCAGCTGGCAAAAGCATGACCTGAAATTCTGCTCTCCTCTGGCATGGCCTATACCCAGCCAGCAAATTATCTTTGATTTTCACATATCTTTGTGTCTAGGAGCAGCTCATGTGCCTCCATTAGTGCAAAACCTCCAAATTTTAAGAGCTGAATTCTGCTTGAGTATCTTGTGCTGCCCATAAAAACCATGGGAATGTGCGTGCTTCACACCAGAGGATGGGGAAGCTAGTACTGCAATGTTACTCCTGAGTGCCTGCACACCAGTTTCCCTCATTGGGCAGCTGGGGCTTGCACAAAAGCCAGGCTCTGCATTCATGGGCTGAGTTCTTACTGTTTTGAGTTTGCTATTACCAGTCCTTAAACTGCAGTGAAAGTGTACTCTGCTGCCATGTAAACACAAAACCAGATTATATAGTTATGTGAATACTTGCTTTTCTATGGTTGAAAAATCCAAAGGTTTTGTATGTTAAAAGCAAAGTTCTGGCTTCACTTCTTTAGCATCAGATTTTATCTTGAGCTTCAAAAGGCACCTCATGCAGTGGACAGACTGAAGAAACAACTGGAAAAGGCTGGTGGATATATCCTACCTGGAATAATATCACTTCCAGGCAGGGACTCCACAGGGGTTCCTCTGTGAGGAAGTTGCTACAGCTTCGGCACTAGTTATGGAACAAGTTGTTTGAATGTGTTACTCTGTGAAATTGTTTATGCAATATCAAACTCCTGTGGCATCGTGTTTTAGCTCAGCAGCTGCAAAGTGTGTTCTGACATGCAACAAGCCAGTGCAGTCTGTGGCATTTCTGGGAAGCCATGTCCTGCCGCTAGTCTCACCCTTGCATTTGTGAGGGTACTACATCACTCATGAACTCTGTTTATAACATGCTGTCTGTGAGAGGCACCCCAAGTAATTTGGCCTAATTAACTGCTGCATGCCTCCTGAGTGCTTCAGTTTGTTCTTACTGCCCATGCTCGCTCCTGTACAGGAGGCAGAGGTGGTCTCCAGTGCAGCTCAAGCACACAAGCTTATAGCATTGCCAGCGTCTCTTTTTTTCCGGAGACCTTTGACTGGAGTCATGCTTCCCTACAGAAGTGGTGTTGCACATGGACCCCCATCATGTTTCTGAGGGATTTGATATTGTTGAGTGGCTCTGTTGAGTGAAAGCAATTTTTGGAAGAATAGCTGGGAGTTGGAGCAGGTAAGTGGAGTTGCTGGAGCAGGGAGAAGCTGTTTGGTGCCTGTAGTTTTTGCATGCTCTAGCGAGTTGGAGCAAAACTCGTATAGGAACTGCTGGCTAGCATTGAGCATCGTGCTCCAGCCTTCCTGGGCTTTAGAAAAAGAAAGGCTCCTATCGCACTGGAACAGACAGAGAGCGTGGCATGCTGCATGCTGGAAGCAGGCACATCTCTATGCTAATGTCACAGCTGACAGGCGACAACCACGTTCTGCAGAGGCTGGTGGTACAGAGCCAGAGACTCCTTGGAGAAAGCCCAGGGAGACAGCCTGTCTCACAGATCTGCTCTCACAGCTCCCCAGTTGAAAAGCGGTCTGTGGCACCCTACTTAGGCCTGTTACGTATTTCATTCTCTCCAAGCAGCTGGGCTGGCTGGCACCAGGGAAGGAGGGCTACTTGTCCCACAGCCACCATGAAAATTGGTCCCAAGAAAGAGCAACTTGGCAGCAGCTCCCTGGGACTTGCGATTTTGGCAGGTTGTTAACAGTAGGGAGCAGGGAAGAGGTGTGAATGAATTATTCTGTCTCCACAAGTTTATTCCCTCTGGGGGTTCCAGGCATAATCTTCCTCCTCCTGAGCTTGTCTTGCTGATTTTATAAATTTGCAGCATGTAGGCAAGGTCCTAAATATCACCTAAAAATATCTGCCCATTGTGGAGATTTGTTCATGCTGGGCCCTTATGGAGCATCTCAGCCTAGGGATGCTTTTTTCCCTGATGTGCAGAGTTATGTGGCACTTATATGCAGACACAGGACTGCTTCTGTCTGGTTTTGGTAAGATGGATGGAAAATAATATGAAGAAAGAGTAGGAGAAAGCATAATTAAAAGTGGAAGGAGAACAGCACCAAACAACACTGGACAAATACAATTTCTCTAGCCAAAAGAGAGGTTTGCAGAGCAAAACAAGGAAAATGCACCTATTTGCTCTTTGTAATGAGGTTCACAGCCAGAAAAAAGTCATTTCATCACTGCCAGCTCCAACAATAAAAGACCATGAATGAGGTGCCAACCCCCCACACCAAAATCCTTAAAAGTCCTTGTTATTTGCCCAATAGTATTTGAGGCTTAGCTCTGCTCGCAATTGTCTTGCTATAATTAGAAATTTATTCCTGTTTGTAAAAGTGTGACTCGGGCACATGGTTCCTGGGTTCCTTGCCAAACCTTTGGGAAGCTGAGATAAAATGGTGGGAGCTGCAATACTGCATCTTGCCCCTTCCCCTTGTCCCTAGCAGATATTTATGAACTAATATTGATTTTCAGTAGGCAAGTGTCACATGGATTGAAACAAGAAGCAAGGGGAAGTAACAATCTTCAGAGACAGAGCAATGCCACACTGGGGGGAGGGGGGGGCAAGAGGTGGTTTGCTACTTAAAAATAACATGGTTGTGTGTGTGACTGTTCATCTGCATTTTATAGTAAAAAAGAGAAGACAGAGGTATTTCTAAAAAGAAAGCTGTTGCATTCCTCATGTAGCTCCTGGTGTTAGGAGAGCTACAATGATGGTAACATCAGAGCCGGGACCTTGCAGCCCCAGCACAGCAATCTGGGCATTAGAAAAATGCCCAACGCACAGGGCAGCCAGGGATGTAGGTGGCATTCTCGGGGTGTGTGCCCACCGTGCTGGCTGGCTCTGCACTACTGCTGCAGTGCTCAGCAGATGAGAAAATGCTGAAGGCAAGTGCTTACTTCTTGGTAAACAACCTAATCTTTTATCAAATAATTTATTTTATGTAAAGAAGGATTTTAGTTTGCAAAGCTAATCTGTCTTGTCTAAACTCTCATTTTTATCTTTGAAGCCCAAGTAAGTGTCCAATTTATAGTATTTAGTAGATAGGATTTGGGATTCTTATCGATTTAGCAATCTTGGTTTTGGACTTTCTGGTCACGTTTCTAAGAAGAAAAAGTCAGCTCAAGAAACTGACATTTTTGACTGTGTATTTGCTTTTCTTTTTCTTGAATGCCAGAAACATTTCTGCTTGGGAAGTATGTGTTACAATTACCAGGAGGTTATAACAGTATTCTAAATTTTTCCTCAGAGCAAATGACTGTAAAAGCCCTAAGTGAGGGAATTCTCTTATTTCTCTGGCTTCAGTATTGTATTCATAAGAGCCAGGAGATACCAAATTTATTGGAGAGTAAAAATCAGTGCATAAAGAGGAAGGGATTTAATCAGAGTTGTGGGTTTCACTTTGAGGCATGCCAGGAAGTGGTTGGCAATGATGGGTAAAAAATCCCCACTTTCCAAGGTGCTGAGCACTTGGTGAAGTCTGGAGAGCTTAGATCTTCAGCAGAGTAAGGTCAAGGTCACATCTTCTATGATACAAATGTCCCAATCTTAGTGAGTGCAGCAAGATACAGTATTGCAGTAGATAAAGGGATGAAGCTCATCTGGGTAGCCCATTTTGCATGATCTGGCTAGTACAAGTGAATCATCTCCTCTCTTGTCGAGCTGCTGTTCTCAAGAACAGTTGCAAAGAAGTCAATGTCACTGCTTGGGTGAGTGAACAGTTAATGGACTGTCCCTCTGTGGAAAAAAATAAATAAATTGGAAATAGTTAAAATTACTTTAGAGGTGTTTATGTACTTGTTATTTCAGTTGTTGCCTAATGTTATGTGGTGTTGCTTCTTTAGGGTATCATTCCCAACCATGGCCCTCGCTGTGCCAGGACCCACTCACACAGGTATATGGGTGTTGAGTAGCTCTATGTAGCAGACACCACTAAAATATGAACGGTCGAGCGCTGCAGCCAGGGAGCTGAGCCTAGACAAATATTGCACATTACAGACAGACTATGTTGCCTGTACCTCTCCTGGGGCCTGGGCTGACACCCAAAGCACTGGAGCATCCACCAGCATTGTGTTAATACTGTGTAATGAATTTGTGTCTTGCCCTGGCGGACACAAAATATCAGCAGGTTTTTTTGTACCTGAAACAGATTTACTGTAAGTAACACCCAGGGGAGAATAGTGTTGTTTCACTTCTGCCATGACTTGTTCATATTCTGCCTTCCCTCCCTGCTGCTACTTGGGCAATTACAGAATAGGGGTAATGGACAGGAATTGCTTCAAGAGTAGGATGCCACCTGTCATATTTTGTGACACTGTCTTTAGGAATCTATTGCTGTCCTGTTGGCTTTTTTTGGGGTGAGTTAATCCCTGCATTTACGAGGGCAGGAGCTGTGAGCTGGGGCACCACCTGGGTGCCATGTGCAGGAGGTGGCACTCAATTCTCCCTGCCAGCTGGTGCAGTTGGTGCTGGTGGGGCTCTCTGACTGTGCCTGAGCATGGTGTAAAATGTCTGTCAGCATTAAGATCAGTGCTCTTCTGTATGTTCACAGAAAAATGCCTGCAGCTACACTTGAGCTTACCGCACACTGGCATGGGGCTGAGGAGCCCTATCAGTATGCCAGTGCGCACTCCTGCCCATTGGATCTCCTAGTTCAGTTCTTCTCGTGCTGACTTTACTGGGATGAATTTATCTGGCTTCTGTGAAATTATTCACTCCAGCCTGCCCTGATGTAAGCAAGGAGAATCAGACTGTCAGTTTGGAGACTGTGCTGCATGTAGTTTGTCCATCCTGCTGGATGGATCTGCAGGGGAAAAGGCCCATGAATATTCCTAGAAGATGGCCTCAGGCATGGATTTGGGTTAAAACAGATGTATAATCAGATCTAGTTTGTAACCTCTTCAGATCCAGACCTTAGGGTAATACGATGTATTCCACAACATGCACTTCAAGCTAATGTTCGTTATTGTGGTACTGATTATATCCCTGCAGCACTTCGCACACTGTCTGGGGCAGGGCCCTGTAGTGCTAGGGGCTGCGCAGACATGTCCAGCACCCTGGAGTGCCAAAGCAATGCAGTGACTTCACCTGCTGGCTTCTACCTGGTAGAGTTTGTCTCTGATTGTTAGGATTTTTCTCATCTTTTGGGCCACATGAGGACTGGGGACCAGCAACCTCTGATTTTGAACTCTGCAATGAAGTTTGCTTGCCTGACTGTCCTTCACACTTACCGTACAGCTTGTGTGAATGGTTTCTGTCACCCTGAGAAAATCTGCCCAAATGCATGTATGCTAGTCAGTCACACTTGGAAGTGGCCAAGGATATGTCTTCTCATATGAAATCTGTGCCTTCAGCTGTTTCTGTGAGAGGCCTTTTTCTGACTGCCAAGCGTGGGCTGATGGATGTTTGCAGGGGCTCGTCTGTGTGGTTATGGGTCCATCCTGAGGACTTGATTAAATGGTAAGAACGTTCTCCAGCACCAGATGTGGCTTTGTTTTTTGCAACTGGGTATCAGTGACATAGTAGCTTTGTCTCATTTTGCCTTCCTCTGGCTAGGAGATTGACTGGTAGAAGTTGTGCAGGGATTTGTGTAAGGACTCATAATTATATCCATTATGCTTGAATGTGGCACTCAGGAAATAAATTTCTATGGATGCTGGCAAGTATGTCCTGTTAGTCTGTCTGCTTCTGGATACAATTATATTTAGATAACCCCCTACCCCATTTTAAATGGTTGTTAAGAACCGGCTAATGTATAGCCTGTCTGCAGACAATGTTCTATTTTATTCTTTCAGAACCTCTTTAGTTTCCAAACACAGCAGATTTCCCTCCACAGCCCTACCACTCACAGTTCTAACTTGTAATTCCTTTGCTGTCTTGGTCCATGGTCCCTTCAGAATAGGATGGCTAAACGAGGTCTGATTTTATTGTTTAGATGGGGTTTGATGTGAAAAATGAAGCTGACTTTACAGTAGCCTCATTACAACAAGAGGGGAAATTTAATTGGTTTTTTGCTTTGAGACCTACAGACAGGTCAGAGATCCTTTGGAAACTACCAGGTCTGTCCTGTTGGATCTCTTTGAATTCTTTTTCTTAGTGGGCTTGAGAGAACTCTTTTTTTTTTTTTTTTTTTCTTCCTGCTTCAATCCACCAGGGAAGGTCAGTAATCTTCTGAATTTCAGTTGTGTCAAACTGTTGTCCATAACTAACATTTTCAAATAAGCGAATGATTAGGTTACAACTCAGAAACATGGGATTTCATATGTAACTATGATCAAGTCTTTTTTTTTCTTTTTTTTCTTTTTTTTTTTTTTGTGGAGTTGACAATCCTCGAATGTGAACCTAAACCTCCAAAGGTAATTACTATCACTTGTGCTACTGAGCATTGACCACTGCTGAGTCAATACAGTTAAAGCTTGTATCTTAAAACAAAGTGCACGTCATTAGTTTCTTGTAGTGGCATGGTAGTTTGAGTTTAGTGCTGTAGCTCAAGATAGAAAAAGAGATAAAATTTTTATTAAGCAACATGGGAGGTCTGGAAGCAATAGACATGCTGAAGACATGAAGGGATTGTTTACCATAAGTTTATCTACTTTTTTCCTAAGTGTCCTAGTGGCTTTAATTAAAAACAAAAAGTACTACCCCTACCTACTACCCTTCCAGTTCCATCATTATGTTTGTGCAATCTTGGGACTGATTGCATATCATTAAAGTGTTTTTAGGTTAAAACCATTTATCTTAGTTTGCAGAAATAGTTTCTGAATCATATTCAAAGGCTGTGACTTCATATTCCCTAGTCATCAAATTGTAACCACAATAAATAAAAAAAATTATCAGTGAAAGTCCTTAAAAATAAAAATTGCACTGGTGAATGGTATTTTTTTTTTTAATAGTGCTTGTGACTATCAGATTCTTGGTACATATTTGTGGGTAACACATTTGCTGCCTACCTAGGGGATATATGCTTTGACATAAAAATAATATATAAACCTGCCTGGCACTGTAGTTTCTAGGATAAGCATGACAATTGCTACCCCTTCCTACAGCAGATTGCAATATGCATTTTAAATCTGTTCTCCCTCTTTGGATATCGGTAAGAGTTTGTGTCCTCCTTCCTTTCCTTTGGGAGGAGGTTGGCATCACTGAGGAAGTATAGAAAATGCCACTGTACAGTTATATCAGTGATTTGCAGAGGATGTTAGGCTTTCTGCAAAGAAGTACGAGAAGAAAAATATTTGTCATGATACTTAAGAGTACAGCTTGTAGGATTAGTCTAAGAGCAAAAATCTAGTGTCATACAGTGATTTTTAAGTGCTTTCTCAACTACAAGGAGAACTAAGAGCAGTGTACAGCATAGTATCTCCTGTGGATAATTCAGCCTCTTAATGTCGATATGTAAATTTGTCCTGGGCTATTTGTGCATAGCATAACATACAGGCTTCTGGAGTCTGAGTTAGCTTGCTCTGAGCTCTCTGTTCAGTCTTTGCATGGCATGACGGCAGGCATACTCTTACCTGCTATGAATGCTCATTTAAAAAACATGAGTTACTTTATACCAGTGTGTTGCCCATTACTGATGCAAGCGAGGCAGAGCATGGGAAGTCTATTTCCTGATGAGAAGCATAATGTCAGCACTAGCAGCAAATGAAAGGAAACCATGTTACTCGGGATCAAGGTCAGGAGTGATGCTGCAGGACTGTCACTGTCCTCTGCATGGCTGGGTTCTCTCCCAGCCGGGCGGGGGCGCTTCGCCCTCTGCCCGACCGCGGCC
>JAVJGJ010000047.1:35122445-35159717 GCA_035590215.1 Microhierax caerulescens | reverse complement strand
GGAGAGCTGCTCCAGCCCTCTCATCATCTTCATGGCCTCCTCTGGGCTCACTGCAACAGGTCCATGTCCTCCTTATGTTGAGGGCCCCAGAGGTGAATGCAGCACTCCAGACTATTTAAGTCTACTCAGCATTTGAAGCAAAGATTTCACCAAATGTGCAAGGAGGGACCACCAAGCTCAGTTTGATTTTGGTGTAGGTCGTGAGTTAGGTATGATTACAGCCAGAAAGCAAAAGAGGAAAATATCAGTGGATCCTAAACCAAAAATAGCATCCACAGAGGGACATAAGAAACTGGACCCTGGATGCAGGCCACTGATCCAAGCTACTACTTAGGCAACATATGGAAAAAGAGGAATGCTTGTCAGGATTCTCAAGCAAGAAGGTCAAGGCAGCCAGAGCAAAATGCCCAGAGAGATAGATGTCTGAAGTCTTGCATTGCTCCAGGACTTGGTCACCTACAGCTCTGTACAGAAGCCTTTAACCTTCTAAATGAATACACACTCCTGAATCCTTTGGTGAAGTTAGGCACTTTACCTACATTTTTACAAGAAGTCGACAAAAAGAGGCTGTTAATGCTGTTAGAATATGATGGGATGTGAAGTTTATTTAGCCACCAGATGAAACTGAGTGATAGCTGAGTGGTTAGAAAATATCATTCTATTAACCAAACACTCTCAGTAGCCACAGATTTAACTGCCCAGCAAAGTTCTGAAGAATATGATTTCAGCATGTGTTCAATTTTGCTAATTTACAGGATCAGGCATCCTCCACTGAGTGCAATTGAGTAATTCTGGACATTTGCATGTACATCTGATAAAGGCATATAGTCCAGTGACTTTGTTATTGCTCTTAATTTTACAGAAAAAAATGCTCACATTTTATTAATTGGTGACATTAAAACCACCCTAATTTTCCATAAGGAATTAAGAATTCTTTGAAAAGAACGTTGAAACTCAACTTTGAAAAACCAAATGGAATATTCAACACTAAGGTAAAATTACATGACTAAATAAAATTATATAAAAGCAAAGAGATTCTTGTAAAGTGGCAATAGTAATGGTGATTATTCAGTGTTACACTTCAACTTGAAATGATGTACTACCTTGTCAGCAAAGAAAATCCTTAGTCTCATCTGATAAGAGTTTTAACAAGCAGTAACAGAGGTGGTTTTGGTTCATTTACCCCTAGGAACCAACTTCAGTTCAAAAGTTGAGTTAATGATGTATGACCAAAGGTGTTATAATATACATTTAGTCAACACAAAGGTCTCACACCTGACATACAGCATAAAGATAATAGTAGTCCCACCAGTCCTGCTGCCTATATGATGTTATGCTATGTTATTTCTTGAAGCTGCTCGAGAAAGGGGTTTGAGCATGGCAGAGTTTCCAACTGGATTTGTCTGGACAATGAGTACTTCAGTAAATACTCTTACAATTGCTTTTCTCCGTTTTCCCTTTGAAATTTTGCTTTGGAGAAACATTTCCATTTACTTAACTATGGGTGTGCTGTTGGGTTTAAACTGCTTCCAAGGGCTTTCTATCAGCGATACACTGTTTTCTGCCAGGACAATTGTAGAAGCAACAGCACACAATCCATCTGGGAACACTCGATACAATGCAACTAACTGTCTGGGTGCCCTTGGATACATTGCTTCCCTCTGTTCTTTAGGGTATACTCCAGGGATTCCTGAGCCTCCTGCCATAACAGCTCTAGACATACAGTTGGGCTTCAAGAATGGTAACTCTGATAAGAATAGATTGTGTATTGCAGATCTAATTATCCAGCTTGTTCAATATGAAGCTGTCCGTTGATTTTTATTTGTTTAGAATTGTATCAGACCCAAAATGTGTAGTCTTTCATTGGAGAGTACAAAAGTGGTATGTTCCTAGCAGAGTGCTAGGAGAAGTTGTTGGGTTGGTTTTTGTTTTTGTTTTTTTCCTTTTGCATTTTGGACAGGAAAAGAGAAAAAAGCCTGCTGGCGCAG
The DNA here is from genome assembly GCA_035590215.1 of Microhierax caerulescens. Lineage (NCBI taxonomy): Eukaryota > Metazoa > Chordata > Aves > Falconiformes > Falconidae > Microhierax > Microhierax caerulescens. Next base: position 35,157,729 of record JAVJGJ010000047.1, on the reverse strand, counting down.
CATATTTCCTTGCTGCATTGCGCACAATTTTCAGGCCAGTAGTAGAGGTGTGGTGCATCTCCTGACTCCCCTAATTGGAGTGAGATGTCATCGAAAGATGGATGGAAGGAATTCAAGAAACATATTGTGACTTGTTTTGCATCCTCACAAATCTTCATGGTCTGGTTTGTTGCAGACGTTGTTGTTCATATGAAGTTTTTGCAATATGGTTCTATTCACTGGGATTTCTAGATGAAGTACTTGCAGTGATTGATTATGATCTTGCAAGACATATTTCATTCGCAGATGAATTTTGAAAAACATTCTCTATGTCTGGGGATGATATTTTGCAAGATGTACTTGTTCACAGCTTTCTCTTTCCGCCCACTGCATGGAGTTTCTAGAAACCTAGAATTAAGGTGAGAGAGATGAGTAACACAGGATTGAAAATATCATCATGGCTCTTGCATATGCAACAACAGCTTTGGAAATGCCAGCTGATAAGTTTTCTCTGTATTTGCATGTAAAAGGACTCAACTTTGCCATCCTGCTTCCCAGCATGGAATTAAATAAATTTCTCTCTGTAAGAATCAGATTCTGCCTCCCTAGAAGTAAGAACTCTGTTATTGCGTGATGTATGGCCTTTTAAACAGCTCTAATTCTTCTAAAGGTTCATTTATCTCTATAACTTGTTAACAGTGATAATACCATTTACAGCAATCATGCTATATTAATAGGAGGATCAGCACAGCCTAGCAGCTGACCTGGGGACTTGGTTACACTCTGCTCTCACCTTGCTTCTGACTTACTGTATGACCTTCAGCAAGTCTATAGCCTTTTCTGTGACTGTTAGTAATCTCCCCATTACTAAAGGTAATGATACTGAAATATCTTTGTAATATGATAGGAGATCCTTGGATGTAATAGACTTGCTGTACATACATTGCCATGTATGCTAAATTCTCTTCTGCTTTTATTACGGTGTGGCTCCCAAGAGAATATTAAGTGGACAGGGTGACATTTCCTACAACACGCAGTTCTGGTCTAATTTCACTCTTGTAAAAGTTTATGGGCACTTTGACTTCACTGTCCTGTGAATCATTCATTGTGTTAATCTCTATATGAGAACCATTCCAGAAGATGGTAGAACACTTCCTAAAATTCCCGTTTTCTCATATAACATAAATGCTTTTTAATCTGAATTGGAAGAAACCAGTGGAACTTAAGGGGATGATTTTGGGTTTTTAAGTCATACAAGGTTTAGGTTCTGAGTGCCTGAAAGACCATATATTTTTCAAGTGATGACATAATGTTTATCTTAAGATGGCTTAAGTTCTAGCACACATGGTTGGGAAGAAATGACACTGTTGACAAGGCCATATTTAAACTGTTTCTGTTAATCCCGGGTGGCTTTCAAAATCCAGCGGTCAAAACTAAAGCCCATTTTTAATCATAAAAAGAAATTGAAGAAGGGAATGTCATTTTCTATGTGTTTTTATGGCACCATTCACGAGATCCAAGCTGGGTTGAATTCTGCTCGCGACTGCATTAGCAGTGTTCTAAATCAGTTAAAATGGCATTGCAGTCACAGTGCTCTAAGGATGTAAAAACTGTAATGTTCACACAGTGAAGTTATATCTTCGGTTCAACCAACACAACAAGATAAAGCCGGTAAACTTTCAGGCAAAAGTAGTAATTTTAAAATTATAATGTTTGTAGTAAATGTTAATGCTAATAACATTGCATGTTCCTTAGCAATACAGTGTTAAAACCAGAAAAGCTTTATACTAAATATAAAATACTCGCTAATCTAAAAATTGCACCATGTTTGAATCACTGCAAAAGGCCTTAGCTTTAGTAATTTAAGTGTTACCAGTTGCCATGAAATAGAATTAGTTCATTATAGCAGCAATTGTTGTTGCAGGCTTAGTTATAATCACTTTCACATGTACTTCAACCACGTTTATGCCAATATGTTAGTCTAGTGATTTAAACTGCTGTTTAATAGAAGTCTTACCAGGAAAAGCATAAAAATACAGGTGGAGCATATTAATATTAGACAGACTCAATTGCACCGCAAAATACTATTACAGCAGTTCATTAAAAACACTGTTTACAACTAAGTCTGGTTCCCCCTTTGTGACCAAGGTCTTACATTAATTAACCGTGTTCTGGTACGATGTCCCCCAGTTTGGTACAGAAAAACGCTGCTCTCTTTGAATAGCTGCCTATACGATACCTTGTGGCGGGGGTGGTTGTGCCAGAGAAAGGTCTTACCCAGCTACCAAGCAAACAACAATACCGATCCTTTCTTCTGCCACTGGTGGGAAGCTTGTGAAGAGAAGCATGAGGGATGCCCAGGCACTGGAGAGTAATGCTGGATGTTGGGATTAGACCTCCTGTGTTTTGGTAGCTGTGAGTACAGAGCAGGAGGAGATGCACAAACCCTGATGCACTAAACTGGGCTGGGCGTGAATCTTACATGGAAATCAACTGACAGGTTACTTCAGAGTGTGTTGAACAGGACAGCTTCCTCAGATCTGTTTTTTTCAGTACGAGGCAGAAAAGAACAATAAAACCCCCTATGTGCTCTCTAGTTATGGAAGTTATTTTCAGCTGGTTGTGTGCTGTTCTGCCTGTTGTGGGATATTCAGAACGGGAACTCCCTTTTCCTGTCCATCATCCCTTACAGACTGTTTCCACATGTGAAGATTTTTTCTCTTTGTACGTGATTAATATGTAAAATAAATCTTAGCAACACACAGGCGTTTATGGGGAGAGATAGGTGTGTAAACTTCTTCAGAGCAAAGAAAGGTGCCCTTGTGCTGACCGCTGTCCCTGGAGTGCTCAGTGATGAATAACGTGGTAATTCCAGAGACGGATATGAGCTCTCCTGAGATTTTCTGTAACATCTTGCCACAATTTCATTTTGCTTAGTGCAACAAAATTATGCTATCATAAAATATTAAAGTGTATGCAATTACTGCATGTCATTGCAACTATTCAGGTGTTTCTACACTGATTTCAGGAGAACTTAGTCAAGCACAGCTGTAAAAAAAGAAGTAACATACCGGTTAAGAAAGACTCAGGTCACAAAGGAAGATTCTGTGTCCTTGTGTCCCTTCTGAGCAATAGGGTGAGATCCCTTTGGACCTGCTGCACTTCAAGGAAGTGGCTGATTTGAGCCAAGCAGCCCCAAGGTGGAGCACAAGGGTTGAAGAACTTCAACAACACATTAGAAGCTGCTTTTAGTGTTATATGCATGAATGCAATCTGAGCAGCTTGAGTGTATACAGGACTCCTAAACACCAAGCTATAGTAACTCTTTCTTGGTGCATGGATGGCAAAAATTCGCTAAATTTTGCACTGGCGTTTAGGCTTTACAGGGAGGAGAGATCAGGCTTGCCAAGAGCTCTCCTGCCTGGCTCATCGCCACCAAGCTGATTTGAGCTACTGCCTTATCTGCTCAGTCTTAGAATACGAACATCTGCATCTTCAGATATCTTGTAGTAATTTTTAATTTGGCTTCCAAGGACAGGTCAGAAAAAGAAAAAAAAGGATACGATTTCCTGGTTTGTAACCAATGTCACAATGCCACACCCTCCTTACTGGTCTGACCCCTCCAGTTGTCTGTGTCTTTCTCTTGACTGTGCAGTCATTCCTATAGGATGCTTTCTCTGCTTCCCTCCTAAAAGCACACACTTTGATTGAATAACTATTTTTTCCCCTACTCTTTTTGTAAAATATATTTCAAAGCACCTTATGAATTTACTCCCTAAGATCTAATCATTATATGTGTGATCCTTTGTCCAAGGATACTTTGTATACTTTGGCTTATTAATAGCAGTCATGTTCTTCCAGGGGGAGCTTCCCAGATCACTCTAGACTTTTACAGAAAATACTCTGACTGCATTAATAGTTTTTAACATGTTACTCTCACCATATTTAAAACTCCTTTCATGCTTTCCATATCTTGTTTTGATATAGGGAATGGGAAGATATACTGATCTTTATGTTGTTCTCGCTGTGTTGATTTAAACCATCCTGGTATTTATTAGGTAAATTTCCCTCCATGTTGTAGCTTAAGAGATATTTTCACTGCTAGGAGGAAATACAGGTGGCAAGGTGATGAATTTGAATAGTGCATCTATTATAGGAGGGAAATTCCTAATCCCTCATATTTTTTCTTGAATTTGTTCACTCTGTAGCAATACGCTTAGAAAAGAAACACTGATCAGTGTTGATCAGGTAGATCTGCATATCTAAGAGCTAAGCTCCAAATTAGCATTAAATAAGGGACACAAAGGTTTCCAAAGGCATCCAATATTCTCAGCTCTATCGGAAATCTGGCCCAGTGCATTTGCAAGTTAAACTTATTAAATTAAATTGTCAGCATTTCAATATTCAGTGATGAAATCGCCAAACAGAAACATTAACTTTTCTATGGAATGCAAATTTTCTGTTACTATTTTTTCCTGATTATTTTTGAAGCATTTATTTTTATAAAAAAGACTGAAGTGTTGTCGATGGAAAAAAAACCCACCACAACAGTTGCTTTCATTACTTTCTCCTTCTCTCTGAGATTAATTCTACTCTGTAATGCTAATGTGAATGAAGCCACTCAAATGTTAACTCTGCAGTTTGGTGCATCCTTTCAGGGGGACAGTCTTGACTTGACAATGAATTAATTGCTGGGGAAGCCATCCAAAAAAAATGTGCTTTTGCCTCTCACTTCACCCAGTCCCATCTTCTACTCTCCAGTAACAATAATTTTCCCAGTGGTATGTTACACTGTGTAAGTGTAAGTTCTACACTACGTAAGTTTAATATAGTTACATAACACTTATTCAGAACCACTCTGAGCAGGAATGCCACTATTTATCTAGCAGGCTCTCTGGTTGCCTGCTGGTATCTTGGTTGCACAAGGAGACGTAACTTTTTCTCAACTTGCAAGTGCCTCCCCTAAAAAGTAGATTAGAAGGAAACAGAGTCTAGGAAAGGGAAGAAGTGAGAAGTATTTGACAGTGTCACTCTGTATGGCTTTTTTTCAGCAAATATTTAGAGCAGGTGCTGAAGGCTCCATTCAAAGCAGGATAACATGCCTCCAGCCGGGATAGGAGTTTTGTTCTTCACTGAAAGCACAAAGGTGGCTTTACATGTGCTGAAGAAGTATAGCTGTAGGGAAAAGACAACCACCTCAGCACTGTTTAAATGGGACAAAATAATTTTTTTTTTTTTTTTGTGGAAACAGGACAGTAGAGAAGCCTGGAGGACCAAAAAATGCATTGAGTTTCTGTAGCTGATTTAGCAATACTGGTTTGCCTTAAAAGTGTGCCACTGACTTACGAAAAACTTACAATATTCTTACTACAAAAGGCTTGTTTTAAAACAAAGTGAGCTTTGGGTGCTCAGAAGGTAATATCTTAAGTGCCAGAGGTAGCAGACTTCTTGCTGTGAATGAATGCAGAAGATCGCTTTCTCTTCTCATCTCAGCCTCTTCCTACTTCAGATCCCCAGACTGGAGGGAGAATCCCTCAGTGCTTTGGAGCCACAGTGCTGGGACTGCTTTCACTGGTATGCAAAGGTGGGACAGAAGACATACTGGTCATTCTGCTCCTGGCCTTACTTTTGACTCCTTTACCCTAAAATATCAGGAGAATTTAATTTCAGCATTTATTAACTTGATCACAAAGCTATAGCCAGTAACAGCCACTTCAAGTAAAAAGAAGATGCATCTCACCTGTAGGTAAGCAGCGGTTCTCAGTCACAGCTGGTCAGCTCATCCCTTGGGGTAATCAGATAGCACACTGGTGCCGAGTCCTAATTAGGCAAGTCTCTCAAAGTGAAATTAATCTTCTGATAATTAATTTAATTTGATAACAAAAAAGCTTCATACAACTTTGCATGTACACATGTTAAAAATAATACTTTCTGCAAATGAAGTTAGCATTGACAATGCAATTCTCCAGTTCTAGATAGCAGCATTAAGAACACTGGAAGAAATTTTCATTAGTTTTCTCTGGGTTTGCTTTGCAATCAATATGAATGAGTGAGAAATATGTAGCATTTGCCTTCCTTGGAATCTAAAAAGCCAAAAGTATAATTTCTTATTGATTAGTCTAATGTAGCCAGGCACAAAAGAAAACAGTGTTTCAAATGCTAAAACAGGGAGGAAAGGAAGTTAAAGAGCACAATCAATTTATTGAATTTCCAAAAGTGTTTGTGCCCTGTTTTAAGCAAAATTCACCATGAGTTCCCAGTGATTTGATTGATGAAACTTTTCCTTGACAGTCTCTGGACAGTGTTACAAAGAAGAACTAAGAGGAAATCGTACCTGGAAAAGCCTGTCTTCCATGAAGATGGGAGATCACAGTCCTAACTGTGTTACATTGCCTCTATAAAAGAAGAGTTAAAAGCTAACTGAATTACTTTGTGAAAGAAACTTCTATACAAACTCTTCCAAAACCTTTTTCCAGTAAGATGTAGCACCTAGGTCAATGATTCATTTGATTTGCTCTGCATTGTATGCTTCAAAAAAACAGTTTAAAGTCTATTAACAGTCTGATCTTGTCATTCTATCCCTCCTGATTTCAGCTTTGAAGCATCCCTTTCAGTTGTGGGATTCTGATCAATACCATAGCAAAGTTGACCAGGTCTTTACAATATGTATACCTGGAGGTATAAAGATACAAATCTTGGGAAATGTGAGGAACTTCCCCTTCTCATTGCATCACACACTGAGATCCCTCACTTCTGTTCTCAGCTATATGCCTCTGATGCTGGCCTTGCTAGTTTATTGCTGTATTTCTGCATTTTTCTAAATTTTGGGATGTTATTTGGGGGAAGTCTGTTGCTGTTACCTAAAGCAATCCTAGGGTCTCTCTACTTACATTCCTCCTACATCTCCTTACTTACCCCCATTTTCTCTGTGTTGCCTAGTTTGTGTTAGTAGTCCACAGTGTGTTCAAAAAATGTATGCTGCTAGACTTACTCCAGCAGCTTTAATCTACTGTAAGGCTCTCTCTGTTTCCTCCCTTTCTTTCCTGGGCTGCAGTATCCACATGTTGGGAAGTTTCAGGGAAATCAATGAAGTTGTACTGGTTTACAATGCCTATGGAGCTTCCACATTTAAGTAACTTGCAGGATTCACTGATTTCTAGGTGGGAGCCAAGATGTGGGTAGCTCAAAGATACTCAAAACAGAGGTTTGAAATTAGACCCTTTGTATCTGACACTGCAAGTGAAATGCTATTAAAGCCAAAGGGCAATAATGTCCCTGGAACAAGATGCTGATGCTCCTCTTCTCTGAAATAATAATAATAAAAATAATAAAAATAACAATAATAACAACAACAACAACAATAACAATAATAATAATAATAATGATAAATAAATAAAAATAAATCTGATGGCATTTTAGTTGGTGGTGATTTTTATCCCTGCCAATGTGGATGTGAGTTACAGTTCAAACATTTCTGGAGGGACAAGTACCTCACCTTTCAGCATTTCCTCCGCTGATGCTTATGCCTTCATTACAGTATTCATAAAATGATCATCCACATAACAAGGAGCTTTGAGGTTTATTGCAATTTTAGTTAGCATGTCATTTTCTGTTAGAAGTTTTAATCACTGTACAGTGATATGTTTCAGTGTTGTAAACAAATATGTATGTCCAAGCCATTGCAACACTTACGTACTAAAAGGCAAGAACACTTGCTGGTTCATCTTGGCTCACTTCTTCTGAAGGCAAAAAAAGATACTATCCTTTAGACAACAATGTATAAGAAAATAGTTGAAGACAAAGTAAATCTGTGCTCTCTGTAAACATGCTGTAGACATTAGCAAAGCCCTGGGAGATATGAATGGTGAGTGGGTCAGCATTTTGTCCTCATTCCAAATTTTAATGGCACTTGACACATATGTGAGTGCTTTATTGCTGATGTGTATTAAGGGAGAAATTTTAAAAATGTTTTCTTAGGTAAATTAAGAAAAAAAAATTCAAACCCTTTGAAAAGCTAAGAAGAGTTTTATCTAATTAAAAATAGTATAATTTTATCTCCTTTATACAGTAAGAATTTTTTCTGATGGAAAATTGAGGAGTTGATCTGATGGTCAGAATCAGGTCCTCACTTCTTACTTTCCTATGGTGATTAATGTTGGAACTAGTTAAATAACGTTGTTTGCTGCTAATTAGTGACTGTTTGTTACCTACACTGTGGGTAAAATTTCTAAAATCGTTCAAGGAAGCTGAAGAATTAGTTCCTTTTGGAGCGGCAGTGTTCGGATTCCCACAGTGCTCAAATACGCTGTGCTTACATTTAACTTCAGCACATGACTGGCAGGTGAATTTGTGAATGAAATGGGGCAAAATTAGACACAGATCTGCACATTTGTATTGTTTCTCTGGAACATGCAAACATGAACTCTGTAGACTTTAAAATCAAGCCCTGCAGCACGTAGTGCACAGCTGCATGCTTGGAGGTTTTCAGTCTGTTTTGCATGTTGCCTGCATATTTTGGAATTAAGGAGTACATATGCTATTTAATTTGGGAGTTGGTTATTTGCAGCATTTTTGAGCTCTAGGACTGGATCTGCTGTACTGTCTGTCAAAGGTTTGCAATGCTTCAGGAAAGTGGTAAAACACTGGTTCTCAGTGAAAAGTACTGTCTGTCTGTCACTTGTGCCCATGACATCTCTCCTCAGGGGACCTGCCAAGGTTATGGTTCATGCTTGAGTCCTTCATTATTGTTTGGACAAGAAATAGTGGCCAGATTATGAACCTGTTTCCTGTTCTGGATGAATAGTTTATTTTCACAAGTCCTTTGGTTTATCCAACGGAATTAAAATATTGCACAGAAATAATATCTAAATAAATACTAAGGAAAACAGATTGTGGATCTGATATTCATAAGTTTTCTGGTTTTGATACGAATAGCAGTATTTTTAACCTTCTATTAATAGTAAGATAGATTATTTTGTAATTGTATCTATAGAAGAAAGTGTATCCATCTACGAAATCCAAGAAAACACTGGTGTGTATATCCTATTATAGCATTCCTATAAAGTTTTTCTGAACATATTTCAGGTAAAAATATCTCACTTTCTGTCCCTTCCTGTCCCCTCAGATTAAAAGAGGGATTTGCTCACAAGTATGTTTTCCTAAATGTGGCTGAAATATCTGTATTTTTTTATATCTGTACTTTTGATATCAAGTGGGTTTGAAGAAATATGGCAGAGCAATACAATACCAGTCAATCTTATCAAGTTTCTGTAACCCTGATAGAACCTTACTAAGTCAAGCATTTTCTCTTTTCAACCATTGGAACAGTAGAAACCTAGGAGCCTCCTGGTGTAAGCAGTAGGGATGTGAACCACTCTGTAGTACTTTGTTCCTATATGTGTAGTTTGTTGGAGATTAAATTCTGGTTTGGGTGTTTAGTGCTGTATAAAGAAGACTCTCCACAGTTCCTTGGTGCTAGGAGACTCTCATTCTTCACTCTCAGCCAGGGCAAAGCAGTACAGGACAAGCTTCAGGATCTTGTGTATTTTATCTCAGATACACATTATCTATCTGCACAATCTTTACTCAGTATTTGTGTATGTTTTCACCAAGTAATAACAGTAGACTTAAGTTTCCTGAGCCAGTTTTATATTTGGCTTGCTTTCATTTGAGAGAGCAGTCTCTGCTTATGTGAAGAGAGCCTGAGTTTCCCTGTAGCAGATCTGAAATTCAGTCTTACCTTCTGTTCCCAAACTATGGTTATAGGAATTAGTCTCATATGTAGCCTAGGCTTCCTCAAGCTGTTGTCCCGTGGCTTTAAAGACATCAGAGGGGGTTACAATCGCAAATCCTCTTTTGAAAATACACTTCATGTGGCAGCAAAATGCTTTGATGAGATAATGCAAATACCATAGTCAACACATTTGGACAGTGCAACTCTAGAGCTTTAATTTCATAAGGAAGAAAACCTATCCAAAACATCTCCCCAAGATGTACCTAGAGTGAATCTGAGGGGGCAGCAATTAGGGTAGAACCTAGAGCTTGGAAGAATGTTGAGATAGTAAGCTGAAGATTATGGAATGCACCTATTGGGCTGTTCTTGGTGATATTTAATGTTGAAGTATGTAAATGTTAAGAATGTGATCTGGTCCTTTCTTGTTAGAGTGCAGTTTCTAATTGTTTTTCACTATTGTTAGGGGAAAATATAAAAGCTAGAAAGAGGTATTTTGAGTTGAAAGATGTTTGTCAGCATATGCCTACAGAAATTGCTGAGGAGAAATAGTAGAAGCACTTCTCAAACCTAGCACTGCTCACCCTCATCCTCCATCTCCAGCCCTGCAGAAGACTGAGTTCAAGTCTTACCATTGTGATACAGCTTAAGCTTAGAGCCACTCTGTCTTAGGACATGCTCCTGGGAGCAACTGCAAATGAGATGCAAAACTCTGCATCTTTTCTTCCTTTTTATAGAATAATTTACTAAGTTCATTGGCTTTTCTCCATGTGTTAGCTCTGCTTTAAATGTGGATTAGGGCTGTGTTGTTTGACATGTCTTATATCTTTGCCTTCTCAGCTGTGACTGGGGAAAGTGGCCCGAAGGCACAAGTCCCATGGATGATCAGAGAAGCCTTGTGTTTGAGCTTCTAAATCCTCTCATAATTGGAACTTGTCCCTAATACTGGATGACAATGAAAACACCAGAATGTGTGAAAGAAATCTTACGCATTTTGAAATACCGTCATCTGCTCTTTGCTGGAATATCAAGTTTAATTCATCAAATAGCTTCATTAATCCAACAGAATCATTCAGAAAGACATTTGATCACATGCATTGAGTCATAATGACATCCTAACTACTTCTGAAATAATCTGAAAATCCATTCCTGTCACAGAAGCAGTAACGAGATTGTAAATTTGAAATGAAATAGAAAGGCAGATAATTGGATCAATGATTTGTTAATGATGATATTGAACAGCTCCTTCACTTTCCTCCACAATAAAATATTAAAAAAATAGCATGGACATCACGTCCAAAATTGACAAGGTGCCAAAACAGAGCTGGTGTGCAGGGACAATGATACCGCTCATAAGGCTCTCAGCAACCATGCCAGGGAGTAAAGCTTTTGGCACAGCTGGCTGTGGTGGAAACCATTTGTGTTTCTCTCTGCACAGCTTTGGCTTTTGTTAGATGAGAGGGAGCAATTGTTCCTGACCGTTGCTTTTCAATATGCTGCGCAGGAATTAGGAGTCACAAACCCAAAGCACGTATTAGTTCAGCCTTCAGGTCCTTCCCCTGGGCCAAGCCAGCTATATATTTCAGAGCAGCTGCAGCCCAGTGTTGTGGAGAGATGACCCATGGCTGCTTTGTACACTATTTTTGATATTAAAAATGAAAATGTCAGTATCAAACTGAACACAGAGCAAATACTTTTTCTCCACCGTCACTTCTGCCCACGCAGTGGAAGAGGCTGAGCAATGCCTTCCTGTCAGCATGCTTGGCTGGTGCAAGAAACTGCTCAGACCACTGTTGTGTGTGGCCATGAACCTTGCAGGCTGCTCAGATGTTACTATTTTGAGGCCTAATACCAAACGAATTTCTAAATCTCAGCACAGTGTCTAATATACAAATGTCTGGGAAAAGAAGCCTGATTTTAAGATTTTTTTGGGTATGGTGACTCAGATATGCAAACCTGGGAGTTCATTGCAGATTTGGGTGAGTAGCAAATAGCTGACCTGGTATTAAACCCCATTTGTGTTCCGCAACGCATGTGATTACCTACAGGATGATATTTAGTTATCAGCACAGTAGGCTGTTGCTTAAAGTAGCAAACTTCCTGCAGATGGGCAGACAGGACCCCATCACCTCTCTCCTCCTGGCAATCCATTGCTCTCCTTGCTGCTGCTGAGTGCATGGCAGCAGCTAATGCCACGTGTCCCCACCCTGCTGTGCCCCATGGGTGGGAGCAATTGCCTGGCACATCCCTTATCTGCAGAAGCAGAAAGCACCTCTAGAGTTTTGCTCATGCTTCTCCAAATTCTTGAGTTGGCTCTAATAAATTAGATCTGTGAAACTCCTTGCTCTGTCTCAGAAAAGAGATGACAATTACCTATTAACACAGGATCACTTTCAATTTCAGATGGCCTTAAGCTCCTTATGCCTCTGGGCACATGCTCACTAATGCCACTGTTTTGCAGCCCTATTTGCAATATATATTTTTTAAACTACTGCCTAAATTTCCCCAAACAAATTTAGTTTGCTGTTTAAATGAGTCTCGGATACAGTCCTAGGCTTTGCTTTCAGCAAGCAGTTGTCTGAACAAAACATGTTGCTCATAAATATTTGCTGAAAGCAAACAGCTGGGGCAAAATTCTTTTTTTTTTAAGTGGCTGAAATGCCTCTGAATATATTTGTTGTTTGCTTGCTTTGATTATGTATCAGTCTCCATCTTCAAAAGAGAATGGAGCTGAAATTATACGTAGTGCTGCCAAGCAAGGGAAACAAAGGCTTTGTTAGTGAAACTGTAAGTTACACCATCTTTAGGTCAGATCCCCTTTACTGTTGTATTTACTTTTTTTACTGAAATAGTAATTTTAGAAAATACAGCTTGCTTATGCTGTGTGCAGGCTTGGTTGTTTTTGGTTTTTTTTTTTCCTAGTATTACTGTCACAATGATTTGCTAATGAAATAATATTGGAATCCATTGACTTTTGATCTTAGTTTTTATGTGGAATCTAACATATATTGGTACATTATCACATATCCATATAATTGGTGTCAGAATCCAGTAATTAATAATCACTATTGGTTGGCTGACAGTTACACTGGAGCTTCCATAGCTATTCAAGTGCTGTGTCATCAGCAAGGGGACTTTTGCTGCATTGACAGCTGCTATTCTGCTACATGCAGGTGATCCTGTCTCTATTTCAAGCTTATTCTGACCAGAATCTATAATAAGACAGCATTGCCTTGATAAGGCCAAAAAGCTGTGTACATTACAGCAAATGTTTCTTACATAAAATGTCTTTTTACTACAGAGACCATTTAAACTTTAATTAATTACTTGCTTTGTTTTTCTTATTTCCAAGGAAATCAAAAAATATCCTTTTCAATGCTAGAACTGAGGGAAGTTCATGAATCAGGCAAAACGCTTAGTTGTCAGATAGGTTTACAGTTCCCTTGAACTTGTGACCAGTTTTTATTTATTTTATTTTGGTTTAGTCTGATTTACAATGGAAACAGGAATTGATGGATTGAATTGTTTGTCTGCAGTCATCTTTAATAACTTTTTTGGATAATTTCTGTTTCTAGTCAAATCAGAGGGCAAAGGAGTGGTACTACTGGTAGTGGGCTTCAGTAGCAGCAGTAGGTATTTACTGGTCTTGTCTTTTTATCTTGTGTTTATTTTACTCAGAAAACCCAAATTTCAGTTTAATCTAGATTCCCACCATAACAAGGTGTTTGTCTTCTAAACCACTTATTCAGGATTTTAGTGTCTGTATGGATACTATCACTTTTGCATTTACTTAGAATCAGAATCATTTATGTTGGAAAAGGCCTTTAAGATCATTGAGTCCAATGTAAAAAGTCCAGAGTAAACCCAACACTACCAAGTCCCACTAACCCATGTCCCTAAGTGCCCCATCTACAGGTCTTTTAAATGCCTCCAGGGATGGTGACTCAACCACTTTCCTGGGCAGCCTGTTCCGATGCTTCCACTGATATAGCTTAGTAAATAAATACTGTTTTGGAAAAACTCTGTTACCAGCACGGGCAACTGTGCTTTCCAGGCAAAGCTCATTTTTAAGGTAGAAAGCCATTCAAATCAGCACTACATGAATACACCACACAGTATTCATCACTGTGAAGGAAGCACTGCCGTGTGTTTCTCCCTGCTACACTCTAGGAAGCCAGTGACCTGTTGGAGCTGGACACGTATTTTTGCAGTGCCAGGCTGTTAGGTTATTTCACTTTTGTCTGGAGATCTGTTTGCTGTTGATGGGCACCACTTCATGTAAACTGCTGCTGTTGAGGCCTCCAATTCAATCAATAAAGCATAACCACAGAAACTGCGCACCCAAGCCTTCTGTTGCTATTAGCAATTCCAGTTTGTAGATGGGCTTCTGAATCCAGCTTGACAGGACGTATCCTTCCTTTATAGGCTGTAATGTACTTGTATCAAGCATTTTTCCTTCTGCTTGCTAGAGGCTACATTAACACAACCTCTTCAAAAGTGAGCACAATTACGCTTTGCTGGTGCGCGCTGTGCCGTGGGCTCTCTCTCTGAAAGTCCTTGCAGGCAGCTTAGCAGAGAACACTTCCCTCTTATGTGAGATCACTGGATTAGCACAATAGATGCAGACTGCTGTGTTATCTCCCACATCCTGCATTTAGGGTGGCTTCCTCACCACCTCGTGTTTGTGGGGCAGTGGTCTTTCTCTTTTCCTAGGGGTTGAATATAGTCTTTGATATTTCCCTGTACAGAGGAGTCTATTTGCCACTCAAGCACAGAGAGCAAGGAAAGGCCTCAGAGGCATTTGCAAGAACCAACAGATTCAGACAGAACATCTATCATTTTTATGTTTAAGTCTTGCCATATAATTGTTCTTAAATCCTGTTTTATTGCAGATTTATAGTTGGATCTAGTTAAAGATGATTCACATGGGAAGCAGAGCTGAGGGAAGAAGCTGACATCTACTTTTCCTTGCTAGTTTCATGTGTGTTTTTCTTTTGCAATCCTTCCACTCACCAGTCTGCCCTATTTCCTGCATTGAGAAGCAGTCGGAGTGGTGGATCCCCCTTGGTGCCCACTTACTGAATGGTTCATTAGTTTTTTTGCCAGCGCTCACATCTGGCATGGAAACATGGACAGACTGACTAAAAAAAGGCAGCTGTCTCCATCAGTGTCTAGGATGCTTCTGCAGCAAACTGCAAGTTTACAGAAGGGGATATATCCTAAATCCTGAAGGAGACTGTAGGGATGCTCTACAGGCCTTTGACATGTCAGTTAGAGCAGTTATAACTGAAAAACAAACTTTAATTACAAATGTCAGACAGAAGTTGCACAGTGAGGAATCATATGAAATTAGGGCTTTGATTTTAGCAAGCTGCTTTTATTCCCCATATGCCAAAGAATAAGATTTGCTTTAACTCATGAAATTATAAATTGGTCTTCCAATTTCTTTTTAAAACATTATCTGGTTTCTATAAGAGAATAGAATATTAACAAGGAAAAATTACTGTGCCATGAACCATTTAGAGTTTCATCAAGAACTCTGTGAAAGCAATCAGCTGATGATAAAGTTTGGACACTAAATTACAGAGGGTGTGATTTAGAAGAGTAGTTGTATTAAAGTCAAGAGAAATTGCCTAAATGCCAAACAGTCACTGTGTGTAGCAGTCACAGATATGAATGTGCACTGATGAGTTTCCCAATGTGCCAGATAAGGTGTGAGAATGACTTGTTGAAGAGCCTCTGGTTCTTACCTCTAAAGCTATTACTGCATGTTCCCAGTGCCAGAGCCAACGATGCAGCTGATGTGGATGGGAGTGTGGTATGGTCCATGTTTAATGCATGTGTTGCATCCTATTTTCTAGTACTTTCGAAAAGAAGGAGTTCATAGTGGTTAAAGCTGGCCACTGGAAGATGGATTCCTTTGGCCCAAAAGGGGAAACTTCACAAAAAAATCTTTTTTGACAAGCTTCAGTCAACAGAGTTGCTGGAAGATTTGGACACATCTTCCCCCACTGTTTCACCATAGAAGCAGAGGATGGTAGCATATGACCCCAAAGTCTCATCTGTGGCGCAGTTCATGGGCTTTAGAGGCTGTGTGATGCAGGGGTCTTTTTAAATGCAGACCCCCAGATATGGACAGTAGTTTTGTGAAGCTGTCTTTCATGGATAGCATTTGGAAAACAGAGACTTGAAAGTGGGGTGTTTTCTTGTTGAGGGGAGCACTGAAAGCAGAAGCGTTGAATGTTTCTGCTAAAGTAACAAGGGCATAGGGCTGAATGTAGTATCAGCTGCAGAGGAGGAGCTGTGTGTGTCTGAACAAGTGAATGACAAGAACATAGAGTGAACACAAGAAAAAGTCTTCTGGCATGTATGCCAGCAGGAGTTTCAGGAATGCTTGTACTTGATAACACAGGGTGCTGACAGTGTAGTGAATTGGACCTGAGACAACAGGTATCTATACAGCTGACTAGGTGAATAAAAGGAAAAAAGAGAATAGTCGGGGTCTTCGCAGTGTGTGGGAATCATTGATGTGATGCCCAGCATGAGGCATAAGAAGATAAAAGTATTTCCCATTGTCTTCACAGTACACTGTTCATGTGAGGCTCAGACAGCATTTGTCGAGTTGTTTCAACATGGAGAACTCTAAAACAGCTCTTAGCATTAACAGCACCTTGCATTAATCCTTAGCATGTAAAGTAGCAGTAATTAACTGCTAATAAATTAATAAATAATGAGAGCAATAGTCATTGCCCATAGGTCAATGTGCACTAAAAATCTGAAGGTTTTCTTCCTCTATGAGCTGCAGAGACTCACCTCAGAGTCTGACTACTCAGACATGTTCAATATGGCTGGTACTGGGCAATTGGGGTGACATTAGTTTTGGCTTGCAGCTGGCAATTAGCTAATTTTACAGTTGACAATAATGGAGCCTGTGTCCCCTGATCCTGCTGTGGAGTTCATTGGTGGGGTAAGGAAGAAAATATAAACTTGTGACTGATGTTGGGTCACGGCACTCAGTCTGATTCCAGTCTCCTTACTCCTTATTCCAGCCCTTACTCCTCTTATGCTGCATATGAGCTATGTGGGGTTCTTGATTTACACTGTAAGTAGAACCAGGGATAGACCAGCAAGAACAGCTGCTTAGAAACCTGCCATTTTTTCCCCACATCACAGAAATTTAGCTTTCACATGGCAATGCATCAAAGCTTACATTTAAATTTAATATATACTAATGTCTTTCTGGATCAGGGCCTTTAAACAGGGTTCATGGCTTGATGCAGCTCTTTTGGAGCAGGTGAGCAGATCGTGTAGAACATAATTGATAAATAGGTTGAGGATGCTGGAAATGGAGATCAGAATTCAACAAATATTTTAGTGGATTTTATGCTGAACAATATCATCATGCTATCTAGCAAGATTATACACCAATACCACTATTGATCCGTGAGTGATTAGAGCCTGTTCATGAATCAAAGGGGACATCAGAATATGAGAAAAAGAAATATTTTGAGGTTCTTTGCCAGAAGGTGCTAAAGAAACCTGAAAGTACGTTAGATGAGTTAATACATGAAGCTCTGTATCACTTAGATGGGGAGCAGGCAAACACTGTCTCCATTTTAGAGTTTGGGAATTTAAGAAACAACGAAAATGATCATTCTGCTCAAGGTTTTGAAATGACCCAAGAAAAAGTACTTATGTATTCTACCACAGTCGTTTGTTAACTATGTAATGGTCTATGGAAAGATGTGGAATGTAATTACAAAGCCAACACTTCAACTACATATAGATAAGGGTGAAAAGTGTAAGAACCATACACCCAAGCTAAACCTTAGAACTAGGAAAGTAATAACACAACTATCAAATTTTGCTTCTTGTATCAGCACTAAGCCTAGGATTTATTTATTTGCCAATGTGTCCTGACTTACTATGCTATAACCAGACCTGTCTTCCCAAGTAATGTGAATGGAAACTTCAGAGCTGATACAGACATGAACGGCTTTGGGGATTATAAGGACCTACATGGTTTTGCTGATTCTTGTTCATTTTTCATTTCCCTCTTTTCAGTCACTGAAATGTACGCATCTTGTGAGGGGACTGGGGGAGGCAGAAGGGAAAGTGATGGGAGAGGAAGATCATTAGGAAAGTTTTGAGCATGGCAGAAACTTTGTGTCTGCTTCTGAAAGGTGATGAGCTGGGAGGTCTGTAACTGGTCTCTACAGCACCAGCTGCTGCAATCAGGGGAATGCAGGATGGTTTCAGTGAAGTCAGATAAACCACAAACTCCCCGTGGAAAGGCGGTCACCTGTAGCAGACCTTTCTGGGGAAGTGTTTGTGCTGTGTGCCTGGGTGTGATGTGCTGCATGGCTTCCCAGGGCAGAAGGACCTGCCCACACCACCATTTTTTCTCTGACCCCTGGCAGCCTGTAAGGGGTCATTGTGTCTGTGAAGGATGGAGGGTGGCATTACTCCTGTGGAAACAGGGAGGGTAGAGAACACAATTTGAGCCCTGCAAGGCCCAGAAGTGCTTGTAACCAGCTGTGTTGCCCAGGCTGGCCCTGGGGGGCCACAGCCTCCTGCTGCACCCCCCGCACCTCCTTTTCTCTCACAAGTATAAATGCTAAGGCTAATCTGCCATCTGACAGGACAAGGCAGCCTCCAGATTTTCTTGCTTTGAACCTAACATGGGAGATGGAAGTTTTTGCAGAATGGCGTTTCTGAAAACCATCCTTTGGTCCCAATTCCAGGACCAGGCTGGGAGCACTCTTTATGGGATCTGGTGTCCTGGAGCAATTACAGGTGACAGCAAAAAGGGACATGCAAGTGGAGATATTTGCATACATTACATTAGCATCTGTAAGAGTGTTTTCCAGCTTGCAGATGGGCTAATTGTGTAGTGTTTGGTTTAACCGGTGGGGATGGTGCAGTAGGATGCAAACAGGGGAGGCCTCTTGCTCCTGTGGCTTCAGGAGCTGCAGGGACAGCAACACTGTGTACAATAATTGCCTTTGATTCTTAAAATCTAACCTGACCCTGCTCTGCCAGGAGCCCAGCTGTCCTGGGTCGGCTCAGCCCACCTCCAGCGCGCTTATTCAGTTGTAGATGCCAGGAATTTTCACAGCTAAAATCCGTTTTTGCTCTCTTGGAATTAAACAGAGGCCCTTGCGCAGGCACAGGCTGGTCACTTGGGGAGACAGGGCTCGGCAGCAACTGGAAGCATCGGCATGGAGGGGATGGATAGAGATGACATGGAAAGAGGAAAGGGGAATATCCATTTCTGCCTCATGCTGGGTTGGTTCTTTTTTGGATATTAATATTTTTTCTGATGGTGTAACACATTTGGAAGTAAGCCTTCCTTCAGACCTCCCTAACTTCTGTGAATGAGTTGATATTTATCGGTGAGTTTAAAAATTTGCCACTATATACAGCTAACTGGGCCTGGAGCAGACACAGCAGCTGCTGTGGTTTTTTTAATAGCTGGAGGGTTTTGTTTTTAAGCAGTGAGCACATGCTCAGGTTTGCTCAGCGCTCGTCCATAGCCACCAAAGCAAAACACAGCAGGAAGAGCTCCTAAAGGAAAAGGAATGAGGCCAATTTCTAATAGTTATATGCAGAGGTGGGAGAGAAGCAAACGCCAACACGTTCTCGTCCGTCCCCGCGTGCCTCAGCCGGCGCCGCTCCCCGCCCCGGCGGCGCCATCTTGTGGGGCAGGCGGCCACTGGCGGGGCAGGGCGGGAACTGCTGCGCGCCTCGCCTCAGCCTCCCTGCGGCGCTGAGGGGGCTGTCGGTGTGCGCTCATGCTCGCGGAGGGGTTAAATCCTGGCCTAAAATAACTGTCGTTTGTGTCAAGAACTTCGTCCCGCCGGGGGTGGCAGGAGAGCGCGGCTGTCCCCGTAGAGCTGGGTGGCCCTGGGCCAGCTCGGCAGGGCTGCTGGTGTAGGGAAACCTCCTCAGGAGTTGCGGGCCTTCTGGCTTCAGAATAGCCGTTTTTAAACGGGCCTCGAGTGCTGCCTTTAGTCACCCTCAGGCATCCTCCGAGTCCACTGTGGAACCACTGAAGTAAGAAAACATTCCTGTCTGGGAGTGGAATACCTCCATCTACATCTATTTGGGACCAACCTCAGGTATATACACAGCCAGAATAAAACAAAGCACAGCTTTTTCTTTCTTCTCTATTTTATTTTAATTTTAATTTAATTTTATTTTATTTTTAAATTGCAGTTCAGAGAATGAATGATATGAACAAAACCCTTCTCTGTGCCAACACTATGGAACTTAGATTTTGCTCTAATCTGTATGGAGTGTTTCTTTAGATGGACAGAATTAACTGGAATTTAAACTGCTGATTACACGTTCACAAGCAAGATTGTGAGTTTCTTAGGGAAAAAATAATCAATACTTACATGCGTCATTGTCCTTTAGATGTGAAATTCAATCATTTGGCTCATCTGGGAAGTTCTGTTGTTCAGGGGTTGTGAACTTACGTTGAAATTTAGGCATAACGGTCCTGTGTCTTCTCTGCAATAATTTGCTAGGGCATAGGCAATCCTTCTGCTCTGTTTAAACTGAAATAGTATTTCTTTTGAAAATAAATGATTAGAGATAGATATTCAGAACTATTGAAGGCCTTTTCACTAGTAAAAAACCCCAAAGCCACAAACCAAACAAAAACACTCAAAAGAAGTGTATTAATTTATATCTGTAACATGCACATTAACATCCTAATAGAGTTAAGGTGTAGAGTTTTACCATGTGTAAGCTGTTTGGATTCACTTAGCATGTTAAATGTGTAGCTGTTCTGTCTTTATAGCGTTCATATTATAAAAAGATTCTTTCACCCTCTTCCCTGAGTTCAGTTATTTTTGGTGGATCCTTTGAGTTGCAGTAGTTCTTTAATCTCATCCATAAAAATACACAGTATTCCAAATAAAAAGGATTTCTGTTTTTCTAATGGCAGTTACATCCAATTGTTCTCCAATTAAAAGCCCATTTGTCTGAGGTTTGGTTGTTTTTTTTTTAAATCTGTGAATATCCTGCATTTCTTGGGAGATAGGAGTAATTAGTGTTGTACTGTAGCCAGTTTTAGATTGCTTTTGTACCTGCTAATACTTCCTCAGATGCTCAAGTGCAAGAAAGGGCCTACAATTAAATGCAGTAGTAATTTGTTTTCTATTAATTAGGTTTTGTCCAAATCTCCTTTCTAATTTTGTTAGCACCTGTATGTATTTTCTTGTTTCAGATACTTAATCTAGTTGATTTGTCATTGGAAATGTTGCTCTTTTCTCGAGGATATTATAAATATCTACATGGATAATTAAAAAGTCATTACCATGCTCTTTTTTGTTTAGTTTCTAGCTCTTAATGTCTGATCTCTGCTTTACATGCCTCCATGTATCTAATGGAGTGAGTTAGAGGTCCACTCTTGGAGGACAAATGTCCTGTGCCCAGGCTGGTTACCCTGCAAACGGGAGTAGAGCTGCCCATGAACCATAGGGATCAGTGCAGTCAGCTCTCCGCTGCTGGGCACCAAAGGCCTTGAAAGCATCTAACCCTCCCTGCCCCTTCAGGCTTACAATCACCAGGGGTTCTTTGCACTGTGCTGCTGAGAGCTGCCTGGCCCAATTCCTGTGAGCATAAAGCACCATCAGATTATTCCATTTGGTCAAACTATACTCAGATAAACCTCTCCCTAAGACCAGTCCTACTTGGCAGGTCTTCCAATAAATCTGCATCATGATTCCACCCGTGAGTTGAACCCAAGCCTGGTGTGTGGGCGGGGTAATGCATAAGGAAACGGTTTTCAGAAGAGTAGCACCCAGTTCTAAATTTTTAAATGAAATCTTAATAATACCTAAGTAATTTTAGATATGAAATAGAATGCACATGACACTTCTATGCAATAAATCCTGAGACTAACAAGATAAAAAGTTCGGATCCTTCAGGAGACCCAGGGCATACAGGTTGTCTTACAGATATCTGCTGAGGGATGTCCTGGTGAGGTCCACTTCTTCAGTCTTACCCTTCAGAAACAGAGTAGATACTTTCCCAGTGGATCAAAAAGTATTAGCCTTTGTCTTGCTTTCATTTTGAATTGTTCAAATGAATTTGCAGATGATTATACCAGATGTTTTAAGTCCATTCTGCTTTTTCTCAAAGATGGTCAGAATTAGCATTAAGACCACTGAACATGTTTTACAGCATAGATCACATTGTTTCTATAAATCAGTGCTCACACTCTCTATACAGTTTGTTTATGTGTTGGTTGGTTGGTTGGTTTGTTTTCTAAATGCAGCTGCTACAACTTAGGCTATTTCTTTCCAGTTATTTAATGTGTGTCATTGAAAGAAATTATCATGAAAAGAATGCAACTTGTGTTTTTTAAAAATGGTATCTTGCAAATCCCACCAATCCCTACATAAATTCTCCTTAGTCATGCTGATGGCATTTGAGACTTGACTATTCAGAAGAAACCACTGCAATCAGAAAGACTAAATGCTAAGTTTATAACAAAAGTGAATAAATGCTTTCAAGAGTATTGGCTCAACATAAAACTGTTACAATATATTTTATTATTGTTTTGTAATATACCCATGTTTAAGCTTCTAGAAATGAGCATTTAAAATACAATTTTTCTTTCCAGTAGGAAAAAGACTTTGAGAAAATTTGCCTTGTAAGATTAGATAATGTCCTAGTTATAGAACCTAAGCCCAACAGGCCTTATCAGAATACAGTAAGTGATGAAGAAGAAACTGAAAGAAAACAATTTTGCTTGAGTGATTGGAGCTTATATAAGAAAAGAAAGCAGGAAAGATTAGTTTCATAAGGTTGGCTTGAAGCAACACAAAGCAAGCCAAAATTTCTGGGTTACAGGCACTTAGGGAGATCTAAGGACCCTGAAAAGCTGAAGATGCAGTGTGCATTTGTAATGCAATATTTATAATTAATGTGAAAATGGTTAGCGTCCCCTTTACCTGCCCTCATTGCACCAGTAAGATAAAAATAAATTGTGCATTGCTTAAACTCTCCATTGGCAGGATAAACATTTTCTGGAGCTGTTTAAAGCTCCAATCTAAAAGTATATCATCATGGGACTTGAATATCAATTGGCAAAAACTGTTCATATGATTAAATTATAAGTCTAAAAATACCTTATAAATAGAATGCCTTGTGGAGGAAGCCAGTAAGAATGAAAATAGTTTATGTTTTTATATTAAAGATAATGTGTAAGAAGCCATAGATCTCTCTGGTTAGTGAGCACAGAAGCTGAATCACACTGATTATTTTCATATTGAATATAAGCTGCACCTGTGAGGCAACTCCTCGATGGCGAGCGTTTTCATTGCTACAGTAAATCATATTGGAAAACTCCCACCCATTGGAGTAACTGCCAAATAATCTGTTGTTTGTCCATTCTCCTGTAATCCCAGTTACTAGACAGAATGCAGACTCCCAAAATTGATCCCTGCTCGAAGTTGTGTGTCAAACCTGGCATCTGAGTCTACCTTTCTCAAGTGAAAGTGATGCTTTTGCAGCAAGATCATCCTTCCTTTGTGTTTAGCTGAGTATTTTTCCATTGTATCCTAGATCAGAAGCCCAGTATGTATAAATTAGACATTTTAACATGCATTGCATGGTATTATGCAGAATTCTTGTTTCAGAGCACCTTGCTTCTACCAAAATATGAGAATTTTGATGTAGTTGTGTGTTAATACTCCAGATAGAGCTTATTATTAGCCAACCGCAAAATGGCAGTTGTTAGTATGCAATGACCCTGTGAATTAAACAGTGTAAGTATTTGTCCTATACATTTATGTTCTTTTATCAGCTCAGAAACTGAAGTTCTGAAGTCCAGATTACTTCTTTGAATAAAGCGTCTTGCAGAAAATGCATTACTTCTGAGTTTTGGGTATTTGGGGTTTTTTCTTTTTTGTGGGTTGTTTTTGTTTTTGTTTTCTGTCTGCAGCTTTCATGCTGATGTTACCTTAGGCCAGTGTATCTTCAAAACCTGAGCCACCAGCATTCAGAGTCCTTCCTTTGACTTCAGGCATCTTACTATGAGGTATACTTGCATATTTTTTCAGGTATAACTCAGCAAATCAAATAGTTCCTCAGAAGTTCTTTTCTCATTAATAAATTCAGAGAAGTAAAAGTGTTGTGCTTTTTTTCTCCTGACAGATCAAGTTTACTAGGTTTGAGGTTTTTTGTTTGGTTGGTTTTTTTGTTTGTTTGTTTTCTTTCTTTTTTCCTCTCAGTTGAGGGATGCAGAAGAAACTGTTTTGTTTGCCTGTATAAGAATGTTGCAGTCATTAGGCCTGGTTAGTGAATCCTCTCTATGTGGTTCTGGAGAGGATCTAGGAAAACAGGAGTTTGAAATCCTGAGTCCATGCTGTGCATTTTTAACTCTGCTCATGCCAGGGAGGAAGAGTAGAGGCTTTCTGGCGAAACAACTCTGTTTTACTGTCTGGCCTATTAGAAGATTAGGCTGTTGGTTTGAAGGTTTGCTTTTCTGTTAAACCTCTTTAACTCCATCTACAATTTAATTGCAAGTTTAGATGGTTGTTCAGAGAGATGTTATTGGTACGCTGTTTCTGGAGTCAAACATAGTTTGGCTAAAATGGGGTGTGTAACCTCAGCCTCACCTCACTGATGGAAACAATAGTTATCATTATGATAATTACTTATAGCACCTCTCCACAAGTCCAGGTAATATGCAGTTATATCTCATTTTTCTAGTTTAGACATAAAAACCTGCTCTGCCTAAAGATGTAATGGTTATTTGTAATTCTTAAGGATAAACTATATATCTGATCTTTTGAAATGCTGCCTCTTCCTTGTCAGTGATTCCTTGAATTAATTTTATTGTAATTAATAAGGATACTGTCTAATCCCTTTTTACCATAGTATTCTTGTTTTACATATGCTTTTCTGGTAGTCTTCAAGCCAGCTTGTATCTTTATCCTGTTTCCCGTGCAATCCAAGCCAAATCATCAGACAGCTGGAGCCATTCATATTGTAATTTTTTAGGAGATAAAAAATGGCACTAATTCAGTGGCAAAGTATTCCACAATTTAAATGCAAAAATGCCCTTCTGCTGGGGAGCCATGGGACAGTGGGAGGGAGACTGCACAGGAGCCACCCCCACAGGTAGGTGCTGAGCAGGGCAAGCCTGGGAGCAGTGGCGTTGTTCTGAGTCTTTGCTGGGCTTTTTCTTGGGCTCCTCTGTGAAGAAGCACAAAAAGTGTGGAAATTTCTGGTCTGCTGCTATGACCCAGTGCTACAACAGAAGCTATACAAGAGCTTATGGTCTTGAGAAAGATTTCTTTAGCTAATTTGGGATGAATGCTTGGGTCAGGATTTGGGCTCTTACTGCTTATTTTTGAAGCCTCTGCAGAGAAAAGCAGCACATGCTCCACTGTGTTATTTTGAACTTACTGGCTTTGCGGTCAGACTAATGAGCCTGTCACATGAGGCTGTATTCCAAATGGTAACAATTATTTGGATGAAATAGTACTAGAAGGTGTAAGAAAAATTCACATCCTATTTTTAATGTAAGAGGGAAAAAATTACCCAGCAAGATATAGCAGCATCTGCTGCCTTCAGATTATTGCACAGTCACAGGCCTCTGGGTTTTGGGGCAGAGAAATGGGCCTCGACACAATTAGAAGGAAAATGCTGTTGGGATCTGAAAACCTGGCACTTGGAAGACCATTTACCTGAGTACTTTGAAGGTCATGCTTTCTAGAGCATTTTTTCAAATACATGCCAGCTCATTGAGCATAGAGCACATGCCTGAAATAATATCCATTCTGGTACGGGTACCAGCCTGCATGGTAACAGTGATGCTTCCAACCCTTGCTACGTTTGGCTCATATTTTAGATACAGTGAAGAACTATAGATTTATTGGCAATCACTGGCCTGAGAACATAGTTCAAAAAAGTGGTTGAACCTCTTTTGATAATTAGGATTGCTGGATAGAAGGTAGGAAACTGAAAGTAGATGGGTTTTTTGTAAGGAAATTTGAGATGATATTGCCATCTCAACTTGCATTGAATAATAAGAGTGGTATGCCTGTTTGTGGTTCCCAAGATCACTTGCGGACTTCTGAAGAAATGGGTAAAAAGGTTCCTTAGTTAGCATGGTCATAATTTTAAGGATAACTTACAATATTTTGTTAATGGTTTTAGAACATTGCAAAGAACAGATAAGTGATGTCTGGTTGAGAGGTGAAAAAGATAGTGTAATCAAATCTAAGAGGCTGAGTGGTCAGAAGAACAAAGAATGTTTGAAAGCCTCTGAGATTTCTTTGCCAGAAAAATTGACTCTTAAGAACAATATATGGTGGTCTGTCATCATAGGTAACCTGATGTATTGAGTTCAGAGTCGTTATATAGACTAGCATTTAGAAAGAGGATCTCCTTTGGGGCAGCTGGAGGAACTGTCCTAGCTGCACACAGGTGCAAATGGCTGTAGCGGACTGAAGAATGGGAGTGGGAGCAAAGCAACTTTGCCAGGTAAGGAAAAGTGAGTATAAATGGCAAGGGAGCAAACACTTAGAACGCATGAAAGGGAATGAGGCTGTTGCTTGGGATGGAAACCACAGCAAAAATCTTAGAGGCAGTCTCAGTAACAGCAGTTTCCAGAAGTCCTTATCAGGACCATAGCAATTGTTAAGACAGCTTCAGCAGAGTGGTTGATTTCCAGCGGGGCTAACCTTTGGCAAAACATCAGAGAAAGTCTTGAGTTAGTTTTAAAGGCAAATTGAAAATGAAGGGGCAGCTGAGTCTTCAGCCCAGCAAGTTCCGAGACTCATTTGCAATCAGCTTCTCCACTAAATAGACATTGGCACTCCTCGTGCTCTCTGATACTCAGGAACTTCTGTTTTCTGCAGCTCTGCTTTGTGCAAATTCGTATTTTGAAAGTGAACAGCAATTGGTGAGTGTGGGCCATTACAGACAGTGATTAATGCACACCTGGTCATGATAAGCCTTTCTGCTTCCGAACTTTTAGTTTGCCTGCGAGTTTTATATGTAACCTTTTCTCAGCATCCTTGAGGGCTATAAACTGGGAAGGAAGGAACTGAATTTCTCAAGCAGTTACATCAGTCTGGGTACCAAAGCCTCACCAACTGCCCCAAACATCATAGAACATTGGATAAAACTGAGTTGACATGTTCTGGCAAATGGATTGCAATGACAGCAATAAACATGGCATAATAAGGAAACTTGAAGTTGTGTTAGCTTCAATATATGCAAATGCATTTCCAAGCACCAATGTTTATTTTAGATCAAAGCACAACTAAAAGGAAAGAAAATTAAGGTCTTCAAGCAAATGTGAAGTTTTAACTGCAGTTAATCAGTTCTGACAGCAGATACTGCCCTCTTCCTCTACACATAGGAAGAATTTTTATAAAGATATCCACGTGTATCACCAAATACTGGTAAATGTCACTGCCAGCATACTTAGCAAACTGTCATTTTATATGGTAAAGATGTTCTTGCATTTGAAGCTTATTTTTTTTTAATGGTATCAAATTAGAAACCAGGTTTCAAAACTCTGCTCACAAATATTAAGCCTTTTTGCAGCAGCAGTCTTAGAAGAGAGTTGCTTATATGGAGAGGGTAAGTTTGGAGCTCCTTTTATTTGCCACAATTTCTTCAGTAAGCAAGAAAATCTATGAACATTGAAGTATTCTGTGGGTCCCAGGTGGGGTTTCAGGAGACTTGAGGCAGTGCAGTGCTTGCAGGACAACTGGGGCTCCCAGATACCTGGTGGGAGGTGAAACGTCATGTGAATACAACATACTCATCTGTCTTTTGCGGTGACTGTAAAAGGGTCCAGTCCCCTGTTCAGCCTCACCAGTGGTGCAGTGCATGACTGGTACGGTCTGGTGGGGAGATGGGAGGGCCTTATGCCATGGTGAGGGGCTACTGGACGGTTTGCCAGCTGCCTGCAAAGCAGAGACGCGAGGGTGCAACATGGAGACTTTTGATGTGCCAGACACAGCCAGGGAAGAGGTTTTGATCACAGATCTCTGTCTCCCTGCTTTTGGGAGTAGGGGTTGGTGGAATACTCATTTCTATGCAGCCCAGCAATACAGCGTGCAGCTCCACCGTTCTTAGTGTGTCTTGGCATGTTTTATTAAAACAGCAAGTAGGAAGGGAGCTCTTCTGACAAAAAGGAAAAGCGTTTTAACATTGGAGAATACATTTAATACATTGCCCTTTCATTAAACAGGCAGAGAATTCACTCCGGTTTATTAATGCAAAGGGCTATGCTTTTATTAAAAGAATAAGGCATTGTATACGTGGGCAGCAGTTCATGTTTGGTAAGTTTTGCTTTTATGAAACTTCGCTTTTTTAATTAAAAGCTTTATACAGGAAGTAAAAGGACTTGAAAGAGGCCTGTGCAAGGCTGAGACATTAATGGTCAGCCAAAGAAATGCAGGATCAAGCATTGAACAGTGTATACTGAGAGCAATGTGCACATATGCACCGACATTGTGGTTACAGCCTGGCTTTCTGCCTGTGATTCCTTCTTAGAGTCAGTTGTCAAAGCAGAAATTTACTTTGTTGTGAAGGGGTTGAAAGTTATGTTGCATAACACGGTAGAGCTGGGAAACATTCTCATGGGTAGATTTGCCTGTGCGTGTTATTGATAACTTCCCTGGGAAGTGGTTCTGTCAGAGGCTGCTATAACTTATGTGATCATATGTGGTCCATGGTCTGTAACTTGCTGTGTCACGATCTCCCCAAAAGCAGTTTCTCTGCAACCTCCACGTGGTGCTGTGTATTTTGTTGCCTTTTGTAGTACCTTCCCGAGCCAGCACTCACCCTGGCAAGGCTCTTGGGATTTTTATGTCTCTTAGCTGTACCTTTTCTTATTGATGATCAAATTCTTTAGTCCTCACCTGTCTTCAGTGTCCAGGCAGTGCCTCTTACATGAGCAAACAAAGTTTAGCTGGGTATAAGTTGTTTGACCAGAATGTCTTTGGTAGCAGAGATCTTCAGGTATAGTGATTGTGGGAGTTAAACTATCAGGTGGTTTCTGTACTTTATTCAAGCTTCTTGGCAGCAATTGGAAAAGGTATTTTCTTACAAGTTTGTAGAACCTTCTGAAGCTGCAGTTTGGGTTTTGAGAGATGTTGAAGATGATGCCTGCAAGGTCTGCTTAGGCTCAGGAAATATCAACATGCATTGGAGTCTTATAAAGTACATCCGGAGGAGCCTTGGCTTTTCTCCTGTAGGGCTGAAAAACACTGTTCTTAAGGTTCAAAACAGTGTTTGAAACTGCACAGAAATGCTGTGTGAACATCACAGCTGGGAAGAGATATAGCAGAGTCTTGAAGTAGGATGTTCCCATTATCACCTTCCCATGTGCCCATTTCAGTCACAGTTTCTGCTACAGATGTGGAGGGAGAGTTCTACATTTGCTTGCTTTGGGGTCAGTCCTGTGCCCAGCTAACCTCAGCTGCAGTGTGTCTGTTGCTTTGACGGTGCAGAATTGGGTCGTGGTGGGCTGTGCTGACTTACTGTGCACATGCAGCTTGTTGCTGTAAAATTAATTGCTTGAGACACCTTTTACTTTGAATAAGCAGTTTAGCTGCTCCTTTAATAATGATTTTCTTTGGTGTCAGATCTATCAGCAAAACATTTCACTGACCAAACTATGTCCTTACATGATGTTTGTATAGACATGTTGCCCGTAGCAATGCCAGAAACCTACCAAGGAGTTAACTCTGGGCCTACCACAAATACTCAAGGATTTTAACAATATGTTAATTCAACCAGAAGATAAGAAGTGTGTGCAAGGTCTCATTCCACAGAAATCCACATGGAATTTTTGGGTTCTGTATGTGACACTGTTACTTGTGTAGGAGGCATATCAGAACTTGGTACTGGTGTTAGTTAATACTTTAACCAGCCAAACCAGTGTGGTGTTAGAGGAGTAACTCTTAATTTCAGCATTCTTTACTTGCACTGCATCTGTGGCTCCATTATTTAGGATCACCCTTTTTTGCCTTCCATCTTTCACTTCCTTTTGTCTCTTTGTTTCTGTTTTAAGCAATTTAAAAACTATTCTTATTTCCACTACTTTTACAGAATATCCTGAGCTTGAAACAATTACCTTTTCTTTGGAATGAGACTTCTGGCCCCATAAGAACAAAACTGGGCAAAAGAAATTTATGCTTCCCAAACAGAAACCAGGGAGATAGCCTTCAAAGTTTTGTTTGTTTTACAGCAGAAAAAAAAGTTCTTCCCTTTTGGAGATTCTGTTTATTATTAGGATAATAAAGGCTTATTTTCAAATTTGTATTCAGATGCATTTTATTTGTAACACATTCAGATCCATTTTTGCAAACAGATACTCGGTACTCATTACTTAAATAGATAAGACTCGACTGTGTATCCTCTGGAGAGTAATACAAAATGTGAGAAGTATCTGAAATAAGAGCAGGGGAAGCAGGTGCCACTAACACCTGACAGAAGATAACTGAGAGGCTAAAAGAGTGGCTATGAAAAACATACGTGCTCTGCGTTGCCTGATTTGCATGAGTTTGGAATAAAAACACTGCAGAGCTTCTGTATGGATTGATGTTGCCATTTGCTGTAATGTCTAGCACCTCTTTAATCAAATTAATAACTGGAGCTTTTCCTAAAATTTTTCCCCAGGAAAAAAAATCCCAACAACCACCCCTAGCTCAGCATTTGCATGAAGCTGCTTGGGAAGAAGAATGCCTTGTATTCAGAATGCAAGGCGGGCAACTAGAGGGAGAAGAGGCAACCTGGAGGTAAATGTTAGAAGCTCAATTAGTCCACAAGTGACATGAGTTTGGCAGTCTGAATTGACTGCTCTGATTTCAAGTACCTAAACCCACCCCATGGCTATATGCAACTGTCAGGTCTGCTCTGCAATTTAGATCTAAATGAGGGGAAATGCAAGACAGGAGAGAGGTGGACAGGTGGTTTTGTCTGTGGATGGTCTGCGCAGAGCAGCTGTGTGTGCAGTGGAGGTTCATGGAG
Organism: Microhierax caerulescens; assembly: GCA_035590215.1. Classification (NCBI taxonomy): domain Eukaryota; kingdom Metazoa; phylum Chordata; class Aves; order Falconiformes; family Falconidae; genus Microhierax; species Microhierax caerulescens. The sequence continues at coordinate 35,127,002 of JAVJGJ010000047.1, read as the reverse complement.
ACAGATTGCAAAGGGGATGTTCAGATTCTGAGTGATGCTTAAATCACTGTTTATAAATAACAAAGTTCAGAGGCTGCAGTTCTGCAGCCATGAAGAATGTAACCCAACGTTAAAGTAACCCAGATGTGATTATATGAAAATACAAATAGTGGATTGTTACTGAGGCTTGGATCTTTTTTCAGATTATCACATGCTATACTGAACTTCGTGAAAAAAGCACTCAAGGGAGATCTGACACAAGAGACTGTCTCATGACCACTGACCAAGTCAGGGTCAAGAGTAAAATTTATCAGTGTGTAGAGGGAGGAACAAGAGGATATAGTGGCTGATAAAGCAGCTGGCTGCCATTATAAATGAGACTTCATAAAAAGCTGTAAAACCAATTACCCATTCCCCAAACACAGAGCACAAGCATAGTATAGACTATTACTCCAGATTGTGCTCTTGCTACAGCAACATAAAAGTGAGTAACAACCTAGAGAGGCAGGCTGCTGTTAACGTGCAGGGCTGGAAGTTCACCATTGCCGGTGAATTGTACTGCATTTACAGCTGCATTGGTGGAAAGTTGCACTTAGCCCCATGGGGTGGGCTCAGTATTCTTGAGTCCCAGGGTTGGGGCCAGGTCCTGCTCAGTGGACTAGCAGCAAACCTCTCTTGCTGCCTCTCTCTCCCCGGCATAGATATGCTACAAGTCTTTCCTTATGGTAACCCATGCCTGGAGTGGGTTGGAGGAGGCTGAGTGGTACCCCAAGCTTTGCTAATGCTGCTGATATATTATAACTCTAAGCTCTTCAGAATAGCAGGAGAATCATATGTTTCAACCAAGGTTACCTCATCTGTTTTCTAAGTCTTCTGCATCCCCCACTGCTTGCCCTCTTCTCCATCCAGACAGTTCTGTCCATGGCTGAGAGCTGCAAAGAGGAGGAGGAGATGGTGTGTAGTAGAGGCAGGTGTCCCTTCTGATGCAGTGACTCACTGGGAGTTTTAAATCTCCCCTTTCTGCTCACTGAGTGCCCACAGCCCTGCAGCTGGGACTGCTGCGCCTGCAGATCTGTGACCAGCATATGTCCAGCTCATACACTCATAGAAAAATATCAAAACTGCAAGTGATGCTGGGTGACCTAGATCTATTGCAATGTCTTTATGCAAGCAGGGAATGCTTTCATTCGTGATATGTTTATTCCAGGAGCCTATTTCACCTGTCCTGTGGCTCTTTGATACAGCTGGGACATCATGTAAGATTTCAGAAAAATAAAGGACTGATCGCTAGCACCATCGGCTTGCAGCCCCCAGGACTCTGCAGAAGTTTAGGAGTGTAATTGTGAATAGAATTTGATACTTAAAAAGCAAGTTTTACTTGGCAACAGGAATTCACTGCACACAAATTACTAAAACAATAAAAAGATATATTCTTTATTAGATTAAACTTTTTATTAGAAAGATTTGCTATGCTCAGTAAAGAGAGGAGAACAATAAAGCATGAAACAAGGGAGAGAAAAGCTGAATTCACTGAATGCATAAGCTGTTGATGGGTACTGTACAAACCTGAACCTGTCTCCTGTTAAAGCGTGGATGCACTGCTTCATTTCCTAGCAGACAAAGTGACCTGAAACTTGATGAAAAGTCAGTCATCCTTGAAAACTGGAAATGGTTTACACGTGTTCAGCTTTCAGATGGAGGTATCATTGTGTGTCCACACTCAGACTCTTCCTATATAAATCCAAATGCTTACAAGTAATTCAGGATAGGCACAGGGACCTGCATTAAGGGGACAGGGGGCTGAAATGAAAAAGCAGGGCCACACAAACTGCCACGGATTGTCTAGTATCCCATGTGAAGAGGAGGACAAAGCTCTGTTCAGGTTGAGGATTACTGTGTTTGGATGTTACTATTCATTGTGCCAGTTCAGGATAAGGCTTAAGTTAGGGTTAGTTTCTAGAAAAGCAGGAGCTGCAGAGCTGGTTGAATTTCTGAATTTTGCAATGTTACCCAATTTAAAATTAGGCTTCATCCCAAACAGTGTGTGATTATATTCTCTTATTTATGGATTCTGACACCATGCAGACTGCTAATTCAAAGAAAATTAGGTTTCAGGTTGGCGTCAGAGAAACCAGATGTTGCAGAACTTGGTTCCTGTATACTGCAAAGGTGAAGGTCTTCATCAGCTGGTGTGGAGGTATGGAGGAGTTGTCATTCATTTCTGTGTTGTTTTAAATCCAAGCACAGTAATTAAAACTGGGATTAGGACTGAGAATAGTGTGTTTGTTATGCAGAAAATGGGATTTGCCTGGATCAGTTACAGACAATCTGATATTCTTTGGGATATACGAGGAGCTTGGACTTAGCCGGTGGGGTTTGGAAGCCCATTCAGAGAAGTGTCCTGGGGCTGGGCTCTCTGGACCCATGGCTTCAGACTGTGATCTGTACTGTGTTCTCAAGACAAGGCATGTGGCAGATCCTTAACCCTAAATTAAACAAACTTTTCAACTTTAGGCATCATGGTTCCATTTTCAGTTGTGGCAAATGCATTGTTATCTCGGGAGCAAAGCAGTCAGAGATCGGGTCTTAATCAGGGCATGATGTTAGCTTTATGCACTGGTAGTTTATATTATTCAGCGAGAAACGAATAACCTCTCCCTTGAATTATGTACTCAGCAAAATGTATGGTTGAAATTAAAAGGAGCCACCAAATGTTAGAGGGTTTGACTCTGTCCTCCTATGGCACTGGCTGGGGACTAAGGAAGAGATTTGGTCCACAGCTCTGTCCCTGAGACAATGTGTTTTCAGGCCGATTGGTTTGCATTATTTTGTTACAAAGTTCCTGTCTGTGTAAGATGGGTTAATGCAGCAGGTGGCTAGAAAGTAGTAGAAAAAGCAGAAAGACTTTCTAGAAGCATGAGTCGCTGATGTATATACAGACTTTTCTTCCAGAAATTAACTTCCGGGAAGCCTTCTTAAGAATTCTGAAAGAATAATATCTGATGACTTTTGTTGTATACCTGCTTTGTTTTCAACTTTACATTCAATAGCTAGTCTGGTTTCATTTTTGTGAATATACCAAATGCTTAAGATGCAGTTATTTGTAGCATTTGTTTTCTTGCTGTGTGGGCATTTGTCTCAATGGATGTATTATGGTGAAGGGAATCGATGCTTTTCACTAGGAAAGGAGAAGTATGTTTTGTCAACAGGTATTTTCTGTCCCTTTTTTTTTTAAAGAAAATTTCCAACACACTTTTTGTCAATCAGGAAAAGATAGAGTGCCTTATTGCTCTAGTGTTCAGCATTAATTTTAGTCTGTAACTTCTATTTCAATAGCTACTCTAATTTACATCAGATGAGCATATGACCTGTAATAAATTTCAAGTTTAATACTAATGGTGGACAATATAAAATCTATAAAGGATTAAATCTAAACAGCATTATGCAAAGGAACCATGAATAATAGAAAAGGGCAAATAAAATAAAGTTAACCCATTCCTTTCTTTTTAACCCATATTTCAACGTTTCTAAATGAAGGAGTCTCTTTAAATCTGTGTACAGAATATTGACTGTCAGTTAGAGGAAGGTAATTTGGGTTCTAAATATTGATGTTTGGAGTTTCATCCATATGCATATGGTTTATACAATTAATCCTTGCTTTGTAACTGTTGCAGAAGTTTTTTAGCTGGATAAAGAAGCAGTGATTTCTAAAAAATCATTTGCTGGTGAGAAGGAAGCATTTTCAATTTCTGCCCTTTGCACATACATTAACATATATTTTGTTACCATGCTATGGGTTTGTTTTGTTTTGTTGGGGTTTTTTGACATTACATTTCCATGTAATCTGTTGGAGATCACCACATTTTAATGAATGAGGGAGTAGAGGGGCAGAGGAACAGAGAGGGAGGTTATCAATGATTGAGAATTACTTAATTAAAAGCTTCCCACTCTCCATGTTTGTTACTTGGAATGATCAAAGTGATGCCTTGTAATCAAGTATCACTTTGCAAGAACAAACCCAAGAGAATTTATTGAAGTACATAACACATAACTATAACTGTCTTACCCTTTGTTAATATTTATCTAATTTTATAACATTGTCCACTTTCCTTCTTTGTAGAGTGGACAATTTTTTGAAAGGCTGCTCTGACAAATGCAAACATACATATTCCAGTTGCATTTTCCCAGTGTTTCTTTATTGCATCTGATCTTTAGTATTAATTTTTGTTGATTCAGAATTTCCATATTTGTCTGAAAATGCCAGGTTCACGAACTTCAAAAATTAGTGTTTGCTTTGATTTTCATCAGCAGTCTGATTGGCAAATCTTATTTCACATAAGCAGTGCTTATGTAGGAACAATTATAGCTGGAGTAGACTCATCAAGAAATAATATGAATATTTTCAGTTTTAGTAAGAGGAAGACATGTAGTTATTGGATGTTTGGATCTGAGATCTTTTGCTAGTTACCAGAAAATTGTACCTGTATATATATAAATTATATCGTTGTCTCTCTTTTCAGCCTAGTTTAAGAATTTGACCTTCTTCTTCTTAGGTTTTTCATGCTTCAAAGGAACTAC
>JAVJGJ010000047.1:35075580-35122435 GCA_035590215.1 Microhierax caerulescens | reverse complement strand
AGCTAGTACCTGGTTACTTTTGATTTTTCATGACACAGACAAGGAGCATGTGTATTTCCTAGCTGGTGTCATAAATATCTTTTGTATACTCTAGAGTCTACAGTGGTTAGGATGATTATGAAATGATGATGATGCTTCATCAGTGTCATTCAAATTATACACTAGAGACACAATACTGCAAAGCCCACGGCTGAATCATTAGCCCAGTTCTGCTATATAGTTCTACTTTCTGCACTGTTAGGACACCTGGACTCTGTTCCCTCCTGTGCAATAGATGTGCTGTTTGACCTTGGATGAGAGGTGGGCCATGTTTTTTGCAAAGCAATTCCTTATTTTTTCATGTCCAAATTATCGCAACATCTTCATTTTGTTCTTAATATTTTAGGAATATGCTGATAACCTGCAGCTCCCAGTGGTTCAGTGGGACTTGTGTGTAATTTGTGCTTCTGTAAGATGAGGTCTGTTAGCTCCAGCTGACTCCTGAACATGGGAAACACAGGAGCACTATCAAAATCAATAGCCAGTTTGGAATGTTGGTCCTCAGTACTCAGTGCTTGCTTCCCAAAAACCTGAGTTGGGATAGTAACTTCTTTGACAGTGCTTTCAGAACTGTGAGAGAAAAATGCTGTTGTCAATGAGTATTAGTTGTTACTGAAGCATCATGAGTGTGTGCCCCAAATGCTATTTTAGCTGGTACATCATTATTAACATTCAGTTACCAAATCTCAGCTATGTTCCTTCTCCATACTGTCTTTGGAATCAGATCTTATTGGACTGAAGTTGTTCATGATAACCTTCCTAGTTTGATAGAAGCAACAAAAATTTCACTTTTGTTGTAAAATTTAACAAGTATCAGTGAAAGGAAAATGGGTTCAAAACCAAGAACTTTGGTACTGTATCTCCAGTACACAGTGCCATAAAACACCATGCTGGGTCTCCTGGGTGACAGCTCCTTTCTGAAAGGGTGAGCAGCTTGCTGAAATTGCAGGCCCTGATAGCTAGTTTAAGGTCCAACAATGTTGCATTATTTGTGTTCTTAATAGCGTTCATAAAAAGCTTAAACATTTTCCTTCTGGCATCAAAAAATTTCTACGTGGGCATTATTTCCAGGGATCACATTTTAGAAATGATGGAGTAGATTTTTCAAAAGCAGAGAGGTTAGGCTTCTTCCTCCCACTGCGATGTGGGAAGAATTCACTTTGTAATTCCCACCTGTGTCTCATTAAACCGAGGCACTTATTAGGGTAATGCAGTTGTTCAGAAATTATGATTAAAGTATCATGAAGAAGGGTTGAGTTTTAATTGAATTTTTGCTATAATCCACAACTAGGGAATAGTGGCATAATTAGCCTAGTTTGACACAGAGATATTTCTGTATATGCACCTGAATGAGTCACAGGCATGGGGAATATCATCTACTAGTATTCCTGTCAGAAAAGAATACTCTTCTGAAAAAAAAAAAAAAGAGGAGGAAAAGAAAAAGCCAACAGTTAGACTTCTTTCATTCCATCCCCTGAGACAGTGGTGATTTTCACTGCATTTCAATAGAAAAGCAAAGAATGCAGTGCTTTGGATACTGAGTAGACAATAAAATGGCAAGTTCTAACACTGCTTCTGTCTGTCCGGTACACCTTCAATGCATGTCGCTGAAAGCTAGCGAATATGTAGCCCATCTTGATTCCCATTACTCTGACACAGGAGGTGACTGTAAACTGTAACTTCACCTATACATGTGTCCAAATTAACAAGCCTGGAGTATAGAAGAATTCTCAGACCTGATTCTTTGGCTGTTACCAGCTGTTGTCAAACAACTTGACGTCAGCTGAAAATGTGCCCAGTGTAACTACAGTTTCAGTCAGTGGGTGTCTTTTAGGGCAGATCAGCAATTGTATAGCTATAGCTGTTCCTGTGTAAGGGCAGAAGAATGCTTTGGGAGACTTCACGGCCCTCAAACCCTGCTGTTCTATGATACAGCATTGCCTTCAACATCTTGGCATAAATGCCATTGTTTTTAGCAAGAGCAGGATCAGAACATAGCTGAAGACAGTACTTTTCATTCATGTTGTGGATGTATGTGTCTCATGGGTTTAACCATAACATAAGTTTCATCAGACTCTGTGTGGATTATACAGTGTCCTGCCAGGACAGAATCAGCCGGGTGGGATTATTGATAAAGATGATAATCATTTTAGTAAAGGAAGTAAAGTCAAACACTTTTGTGGATAAACTGAATAGCTATATAGCTAGTGGTGATAAACCTCTTCCAAAAAACAAGGACCCTATTTATGAAAAGTAATTTTCCGCCTGACCAACTAAATGCAATAGCTTTAGAGACCTTAGGAATGGAGAATATCATCAAATTAGATTTACTTTCATACAAACTAAACTCTTGACTTTTCTGCACTCCTGGTCTCGAGAAATCTGTGGTGGAACATGGGACTGAATTTGTCTATGCAGTTCGTAACTACTTCATCAGCAAATGGACGGACTTTCCCAGTGCCCGTGTGTCATGAGCTTGTTAACCTCTTTGCCCCACACAAGCTCCTTTTGGTCTGAAGCAGCTGAGAACACCAGAGGGTCTAAGCTGATCAGCCATAAAAATCAAGGTCATGGAGAACTCCCTTTGTTTCCCAGTCCTTTCTCCTACATTAAACACCTATTGACCAGAGAGAATTTAGTTGTGTCTTAGTCATTAGCCTCTCACTCAGGAGTATGTGCTCAGTATTTACACAGAGGCACTGGTCTGTGGAAGCTGGTTCTCATTCATCCTTATGGAAAATGGAATTTTCTCTGGTTTTATTTTTGGTCTTTGCTTGTGGGTTTTTAGCTTTTTTATATAAAATATTTATTCCAATTTGACGAAGAGTTGACTTGTACAACATAGGTAGCAGTTCTGATCCATCTTACTGGTGCAATTCAAGGGTAATAACCCTGTTAAGAACAAAGGCATTTTGCCTGTGTAACTTGAGCACAGAAGAACTGCTGGTGCAAGTGAGAATGGCTTCCAGGAAGCTTCTTTTGGCTTAGGCAGGAGGTTAATGGCTGAAGGAAAGCAAGTCTGAGGTTGACTCTACAGACTTTGCTGCAATGGTTTTTAACTGTTCTTTCCAGCAAACTTCAGTGTGTATGAGAAGATAAACCCTGGGGCTGGCTCTCTGGTCCTCTGTCAAGGTCTCCTCTAGCTGGGTCTCTATTAAGGTCCTCAGAGAGTTAGACGTGCCAAGGTAGGCCCAGCTTTACATCCCAGGGAATGAAGAGTTTTACACCATAGTGTCACTTTTTATGAACTCTGTGCAACGCTGTTGACAGGTAGTGTGAGATCAGCAAATGTGTGCAGACTCCTGGGGAGCTGTTTGAAGTGATGTGGAAAGAGAGGAGGACTTGTAGGGAGTAGCCTTGCAGAATGATTTGGAAGCAAATATTTGGGAGGTCTGTAGCAAATAGACTTAATTTTCCCTAGAGAAATAAATGAGCCACCTTGAAATTTGCACCTTTTTGTAATAAAGTCAAAACCTTTGTTTGGTATAGTTCTGTCTCTGCTGTTTGAAATACACATAGAAATGTAGAAAGTCCTTTGAAATTTAGGTAATTAAAATATCTGTTAAAAATGTCAGTGATGCACCCCAATGGAAAGCAATAGCACAACTAGGGAATGCCTAACTGAATTAGTATTTTGAGTTTGGTATTGAATATATTGTCTAGGTACTATGGAAACGATTGATAGAGAAGTATCTTAGACTGACAGGCTGATTTTTATATTGTTGATTGCCGCTCTCTCCTCTCAGCTGATACTGTATTCTTTAAACATTTCTAGAACAACTGGGGAAAATAAAAAAATACATTAACTCCTCTATTGTTTCCAGTTGATGTAATTGAGTTTTGAACTGGACCTCCACTGGAAAGCAAGCCTTACTTTTTAAAACGTGAAGTATTGCCATGAAGGTAAATATGTATATGGAGAAATGTGGGTTTTGCTCTCTGTTTGTGGAGGTGAGACACACTACAAAAGAATCTCTATTCAAAAAGTCACGGTATTTTGAATATTAATTATTCTGAGGGTTATCTGAACAAGGCTGTCTCTCTCGGCAACACTTACAAATGCATAGGAGAAAACTGGGGATCCCCTAAATCAGTATTTCCTGTTGAGAAGTCTTTTGTTGTTGATGACATTGAGGTAGTGTATCATGCTGATTTACAGTAACAATTAAGAGGTTATATTACTGAAGCCTGTTTTCATCATAGAGACCCTTAGATCTTAGCACTTTTAAGTCTTTCAGCTTCTGTATCCCAGAAGACTTTGATCTTAGGGAAGGGATTTACTGTGATGAATTTAGCAGAGAATGAAAAATGCTGGAAGACTTCTGAACAGCAAGTAATGAGTTTAACCAGGATATTGTGTAATATGAAGGATTTATCCTGCCTACAGGACCTCAGGCCACAAAATCTTTTTCTTTTCCAGTTTATAGGCCCTGTCACTTACTGTCTTAAGTTCAGATGTGATGATCTGCCCCTTAAAAATTTGATTCTTTATGAAAGTGAAGCTTTTTCTTCCCTTTGCTAGGAGTCACTTCCTCCAAATGTGTAACCAAAGGGCTGGATGGTCTGTTGAAGTGACTCCAGCATGAACATGAAGGGCTGTGATGAGGTGGGGGATGTTTTTGGGTTTTTTCTTTTACTTTGCTGGCAGGGGTAAGGGAACAGAGGAAATAAAGCCAATGGAGAATTCAGGATGGCTTATCCCTTGGAGATTTGAAAAACAAAAATAAATTTTAAAATCTGTGCCATTTAGTATGGTCTGACAGCAAAAACACTGATCTTCAGAAGTAGCTTTGAGATAGGGATAAAAGTAATGCCTGGAAGGCTTAGCACTCTCCAGAGAAGGCAGCAAACTCCCAGGGGTGGAGAAAGCTGTGTTCTTTCAACTGCTGCCTGGGAAATGCTTTTGGAAGACAGCATCTGGGCTTGCTCATGAGGGTTTTACTTGAGCCTGTTTGCTTTTATCAGCAAAGAACCCATGAATCTAAACCTTGTTCCTCAGCCCCTGCATGTGCTATGGTGTGAGCCAGCACAAGTGCCTGAAAACACTTTTCCAAAGAACTGGAGTTGGTGAGATGAAGGTGCAGAGACCATAGGCATGCAGGGCAACATGCTTCAGCTTCTTTGATGAGGCTGCCATGGGGGTGAGGTAGGGATGCTGATATAGCTGGCAGCCCCCAGTATGCCCTAAGTTTTCAAATAAATTGAGAAGAGCAGCCAGGATTTCCAAGTGGAAAATGATATATGTATTCATGGGCCCTTGCCAAACAACAGCCCAGAGGACATCCAGGAGGATATGTCTCAGTTTAGGTAAAGTTTGTTGTATTGTCAGAAGAAAGTTTCTGTTCTCTGGAGCTTTTCCTGTGCCATGTAGGCTTGAGTCTCATTAGTCATATTCTTGAGGAGGAAGTATTGTTATCAGTAAACATAGTTGGCTCCTATTGTTTCAGATTAATATACACAGAAAAGTTTTTTTTAATTGCCTGATTGATTTTATTTTTTTCCCCCCAAAGGAACTACTTCTTTCCATTATGGAAAAACCTGTGTAATTAGCAGGGTTCCATAGAAATTGAAGTAACGATCTCCAAAGTGTAATAGAAAATCACAAGCTTGCTAATGGGGGTTTTAACTGTATGAAAGCAAAGATATAGTGAGAGCTGCAATGGGGGGTGGATGCTTCGATAACCCACCCTGTTCTATCTGTGCCCATTCCTTTTGGGGTAGGAGAGGAGTGGACAGTACTCCAGCCACTCAGCTGACACTTTTGTTATTTCCTTCACCTACTTTCTTCTAGTGCTTTTGTGGGAGACAGACTATTGCTTGTAGTAGGTGGCAGCACTGACCTGTTCCATAGCATCAGATTTCACCTGGAGCTTTGATGGACATTTTCCCTTTTTCAGATGACCCTGTCTAAAGCTGACTAAAGGAACTACTGTGCATGCTCGGCTCCAGCAAAGACTATCCTTAAATGGTAGCTATAAACAATCATTTTCCTCTGGTGAGTTTGTATACTATAGGTCTGAGCAGATCTGTGGTTAGAACAGGTCTATGGCCAAGGATGTGGACTTGGCTGGGGAGGACGCCATTTTTGTCCAGACATGTATGTTTTGGCAAATAAATGTTATGAGATTCAGAATCTTTTAATTTCCCCAGATTTTTATAGCAACTTGAGTCCAACTGTTTTTTGCCAACAGTGAGGTGTCCTCATTAACTTGTATGTGTCCTTCTGAATCCTTTCTCTTATTTGCAGACAGCTAATACTATCTAATGGGATGCAGTTTTGGCAGAGGTGAGGTATTTAGCTGTCCTGTAAGTCAGCACCTTTCTGACTGCTTCCTTGCAGCCCTGATTTGTATCTAGAACATCCATAAACAATCTTTTGTTGTAGATTTTAACCTCTTAGAGAAGCTTTCAGTGTGAATTCTTTAAAAGCTGCCTGCAATCTTTCATCTCTGTTCTTCATGCAAATTGCAGCCATCTCACATACTTACAAAATATTTCTGTTGCCAGAGCATGGTGGAGAGGATCAAGACTTCTTGATTTAATAACTCCCTTCACTGGGGAATAAATATATTTGCCAGTTATTGCAGTATCACTAAAAGAGCAATTTTACTCTTGAACACTTCTGCAAACAAAACTATCTCTATTCCAAAATGTGATTTTACCACATCTGTAGTGTGGCTTAGGTTGTGCAGCCATTGCAAATGAAGATGTGACGATACCCACGCAGCTGACTGGTGCTTTGGTTGATAACCACTATGAAATACCTTAGTGGGACAATATGCTGTCCCATTTTGGATCTCTGGAGGAGGATACTACAACACTAATCATGAACTCTTCAACCAATAGCATAGTTGCCTGCATTTAATCGATGAATTATAGGTATACAGCTGGTAAGGGAACAGTTTAACCATGTATTTCTCTGGTAAAGGTCTAATGTGGCCAGATGTTGACTATAAAGCATGACTTTTTAGGCTGCTGCAGATGAATAACCCCAATTCACTCAGATAATCAAGTAAAAAAGGAAATAAAAAAAAAATCACATAATGAAGAACATGCTTTACTGGATACAAGACCGAAGCAGTAGCTGTTTTGGTGTGCTGGCTACCTGAGGTTGATAATGGAGGACAGTCAAAGGTGTTTGTATCCAGAAACAATGCTTAACTGCTGTGTTCTTCTAATAGGACTGTGATTTAATAAGCACAAGTCATATAGAGAACCTGGAATGGGGAAATATATCACAGTGTTTAAAGAAAACTAAACAAGATATTAACATGTCCACTTCAAGAAAAATGTGTTAGTGTCTTAAGTCCAAGTGTGAAAGCCTTTCAATTGTCATTATTAAAATGAACTATTATTTCAAGGTAGCAACTGTGGAAACTTGCTTTTACCTTTGCCAGTGCTTCTCTTGCTGAAGACATTAACTTTTGATGTGCAGCAGTACAATAGCCCTATATTAAACCTGGAGATGGGGTAAAGTCTGAAAGTTGGATTGTCTGTCTCTTTATAGAAGACTAGTAAGTTGCATTCCTGCATTGTAGTTGTAAGAGGCTTATGTATTAGAAAAGATCTTACCAAAGAAGAAGCTTTGTGATTTGCAACAGGAATGAATAATAGAGCAGTTTTAGGGTATCACACTTTCTTCTGGGTTTTCTAGAGCACTGATTTCCCACTCATTCACTTTGCCTGAGTAAGCAGTTTTTCATGTTCTCGATACTTCCTGCTGTTAATTATTTTCCCAATACTATTACATGTTCTCTTCTAAACAATTTTCTCCAGCTTGATGACTTTTATTATGCACAGCCAAAGAGGTAAAGTCTCAGGCCTGTTATGCTGGGGCAAGGAAGAACCACAGGTCACCAGATTTGTCAGTGTTGCCTTAACCTTCCACTAGGCTCCTTGTTTTGAAAGTCTTTTTCATGGCTTCATTTCCAAGCCACTTGAAATCAAATCATAAGCATTAAAAGATACATCGGTATAATTTGCATCTCTGATAAATCAGACACATGATCAGCATGGGTTTATTTTCCTTTGCATCTTACATCAAATGGTTATTTACTTCAAAGTATTTGTACACTCTTACAGATCACTATGGAAAAGTATGTCTGATAACAGGAGATGCAGGGCCATGAGAAATGCAACTGTGAGTCTATGACTATGAGCAAGGCACTGTGGCAGGCAGGGTGCTGAAAATGATTGTAAGAGCCACAGAGGAAATCTAAAAAAGCAGCCCAAACCTGAGCAGCAAATGTCGGAGGCTTAGCTATTGAATTTCAAAGTAGCAACAGGTCTGGCTTTAACACTTCTGTTAACCCCTTCTGGTAACTTAGAACTGGGCTCAAAGTCAGTTACAATCTTCAACTGTCATTCTCTGTTCAAAAGTTGAGTGTTGCCATTTCAAAAAGCAAAAAAAAAATAATAAAAGGAACATTTTTTAATTTACATTATTTTCTATTTTCCAGCTTTCATGTTAAAAACTTTTGAATTTGAAGGTACTATTTTACATTTATGAAATAATAAAACTTTATGCCTATAATAATGTTGTATAGTATCAAAAGATTAATGAATCTGATCTTCTGAAGTGTACATTTTATTTTTCTATGCATGTTCCTCCTTTTTAAAGAAACAGAATCAAAAGATACAAGGCCTTTGAAAGGAATGAACACATGCTTTGTATGAATGCTGCCCTGAATATTTTTTTTCAATGTTAAAACAATACTGCCAAATACTATTGATTTCCATCTTTTTAGCCTCCTGAAGGATTAGTTTGAACATTGCTTTCAAGAGTTAAAATACTATGGTACTTTAATGAAAGCTGTCTATAGCAGACATTGTATATTAATTTTGTGTTCTGCCTTTTCTCATGGCATTTTACAACCAGCATGGACTATCCTGTGTAGAAAATCTTCATTTCCTTGATCCAGTATCAGTGAAAGCCTGATAAAGCTAAATGACATCTGTTTCTTTGTTGGATTTTGGATCATATCAGTTATCCTCAAAATATGAAAGTATTTTTAATAATTTAAAATATGAAAGTAGAAACAGCTAGCTGTTTCTATTTCTGGTGAAGCTGTGGAAAGAGCCATAGGTGAACATGGCAAGTCTTGTTAAATTGGAGAGTTGTTTTCTCCTGTGATTTGTTTGAATCTTCTACATAAAACATTTTTGCCTCTGTTCCCTCCATACATTCACTGTATTCTGTCTTAGTACCATTTTTCTTTTAAAAAGTCCAAGGCTGACCTTCTCTCAGATGCTATTTCAGCTATCAGTCTCACTTCCCAGTCTCTTACTCAAACCATTTCCCAGAGTGCTCCCATGCACAATGGAGAAAGAATCAAAAGATGAAGCATTTGCCTTCCTCACTTACCATCCAGGGGACTATGTGTCTGTTAAGTGTGAAATGAATGAGTCAATGACATCTGTCTCTTAATTACAGTGGACAGTTGGAGTTTGATATACCCACAAGACTTTATTATAAGAGAGCAGCCTTGAAGAAGTGGTATCAACAGACTCATTAGTAACCACAGAAAGAAAGTGTTAATTAGGGAATGTGTGATCCTACCGTCAGACCAATTTGGGAAGAAAAGGTGAATCATACGGAGATGAGCTGCCAATGATACACTATATCATAATTATTGTGCACATTGCACTGGCATTAATGGTAGTGGCATAGCAGAGTGGGATGCTGGTTAATTCACATTAGTGTCAAGTCAGGCAGTTAAAGTCCTAAAAACTGAGTGAAGAAGTCTAATGGCCTGTTCAGAATCAAAATAACATGCACTTTATGACCAAATTCCACCATTAACAGCACAGTGGAAAACGACTTGTAGCTGACAAGAGAAGGGGCAGCTGAATTGTTGAATGTAAAGAGAGGGAACCAGCTGGCTGGGGATCAGGTACAAACAGCGGTACTGGTATAGGAACACTGCAGGGGTGCAGGGCCCTGGGGAGCAGTTGCTCATGCTAAACACACACATACAGTCATATATGCTGGAGACCCTAAAAGCGGAAGTGTAGGTTAAGGATAAACAGCAACTTCATGGGGTTAGTACCTGATGGTGACTACCACAGAGATTTGGAACAGAAAGAAAGCAGCAAAGCTTGGTGTGAGAGGTGTGTGACTAAGCTGCAGAGGTTAGATGTGATGTGATCAGGAGCTTTCATGATCTAAACTGAAGGTACAGGTTTTATTTCATCTGCATACAAAGCAGAACCTTTTCCCACTCTATATCTAGCCTTAGTGGGATTTGTGGCTGAAAGCTAATGAAAAACTTTGCTTTTTTGTGGTTTAGAAAAATACTAGGGTCTCTGGGTTCTTGGTAGAAACAGATTTCCTGGAAGGAAAACATTGGCTGTCCTCAGAAACACATTCCAGCAGCATGTCTTGATGGACCCTTGATTTTCAGCATCCCTCATGGTACCCCAGCCACAGGTGGTCTTAGTTCCTTGATGGGGCTGTCAGTCACTGAAATTTCTTCTGGCAAGATGATAGTGTTATACACTAACATATAGACATAATATGCTGCTGTGGCCACATTTGGTGGTATTGCTGTAGTTCAAGTGGTAGGGATCTGTTGTTGAAAGTTGACTGCCTGGTTGGTGTGTCACTGTATGCGGTCACATTCAGACTGGCTGTATGAAATACTGACCAACCAGCATGAACATGTAGGCTGAACACTTGAAAAACAAAGCCCAGTGGGCCCAAACCATTTTTTGATTTATACGGGGTTCAGTAGAAAGGATTTCTTTCTATTTGATAGTGTGGTGTTTGCATTTTCTAAACATGCCCCTCATGACATCTCCAGCTGATACATTCTTGCTGGTGGCAGAACTTTCTCATGAGCCTTTACACACCAAAGGGTCCTAAGGAAGTGCTGGTATTTGGCCAGAGGCATGGTTGTTAACTGGTGTAGGCACATCGCAGCAAGGTTGATATTGTTTCTGGACACATGGGGTCTTAAGTATTTTGATAAAGCAAAAGAATTTAATGTGCCTGAGCTTTCTAGGTTTGAGCCTTCCTCCCCCACATCTTTGAGAAAGTAAGTGTATAGGTGAGAGCAGGCAGACTTTCCCAGTTGAGTGAACTTGCTGAACCAAGTAGCTGAGTTGCTTGTAATTTAAAGCAGGAGAGGGGAGAGAAAAGATTGACCTGAAGTATGTAAGCTAACAGAGTAGGACCTGAGCGACAGTTTGTCTTTCACATCCTCATTGTGGAGCAGCAGTTGGTCCGCTCAACTCAGGGAGGTTGTGGTAGGGCTTACAGACTATGGTATCTGGAAAAGTTTGTATTGCTTATTAAAAGGTTGGTACTTTTTAGCCTGTAAATGTGATCTCAACCTGCCTTCTGAGCTGTGCTCTGCCCTGTGTGTGTAGTCAGGGCATAGCACAGTTTGAATGTGATTGCTGAAAAATAAACCTTAGTCTCTTCCCTGTGTAGTTCCACATTATCGTGTCTGTGATGTTCTTCATGCTGGGGTAGCATCCTGCTGTATCATTCATTCCTTCCATTTCAGGGCTGCTAACTTCATCCAAAGAAACTCTTCTGTTAAAAAAACACCATAGCTATTGCTGTTCCTCAGTCTTTCCTTTTTTCTGTCTTTTAGCAAAAAAGTAAGCAGCTTTTTTTGTAATTACACATTTTCCCCATCACTTTCACAATATGGTCTTTACAATCAAGATTTAGTCTTACTTAAGCTGCTTCTGAAAAGGAAAAACGAAGTTAGTTTAATGCAATGGAAGAGCAGAGCTATATTCTTCCAGAGATAATTACTTTAAAGATAATTACAGTTGGAAAAAAGGGCTGTCAAAACCCTTTTACTTATTTTTCATGTTTTTTTTTTTTTTAACTATCTCTTCTCAGTAGATAGTAGTTCTGGCTTTGCTTGTACCAGGCTACTGACTCAGAACATAAGTTGGACTATGCTCATCTGGTTCTCTCCCCTGGCGGTCCCAGCACCAGACACCTCAGAAGACAGTACAGGAAATCCTACCATAGGCAGAGGTGGAATAATCTTGCCCAAGAAGAGGTTTTTCTACTAGCTTCTAAATATTTAGACTGACTCAGAAAGTAGCTTCACGGCATATGCCAAATTATCTTGATGGAACAAACTGTTTGTTCCTGTCCCTGAGAACTTGGCCCCTGATCTCAGCTGTATTGATGTACCTCCAGGTAACTGCACTCAGCTCGGCTAAAAACACCGGCCAGCTTGAAATCAGACTCTGTAGGTCTTTCAGATAGGTTGTGGGTGTATAGTCTGTGATCCTTTTAACCTTTGCTAATCTTCTTTGCAAGAGCATATTCTGAGGTGGTTTCCCTTTAATGCTGTTCAGTTCCACTGCTTATATACTGTTAGCCTCACTGCCAAATGAAGTACCTCAATCAAGCAAGTGCTATTCCTAATCAGAGCAGGCATCCCAGGGTAATTCAGTGATTTCCTTCTGGGCAATGCAAAGCGATTAGCAGGTTCATACCATTTTGCCCTTATTTAATTACATCCCAAGGAGAGGACTGAGCTGGCAGGGTAGCTGAAGTCTGAGGTGACCCAGTAAGGACTCCAGGCATGAAGGCTTCTTTTTAATATTTCATGCAAAATCCTTGCAGTAGCCTACAACAGAAGGGGCTTCAGTTTCGCTCAGTGCACACATGCGATGACTTCTATTCGTTGCCAGGAAAATATTCATTTCCAAGGCTATCATACAGAATCATCAAATGTGTATTAGCTTTCTGAGATCCAGCAACTCTTCCCAGACTAGGTGACTGCGCCAGATAGAGATACAATGCTGAGACCTCCCTTTATTCCAGGATTGCCACAAACAAAACAGGGTGTTTGTGTCTGGGGCAGTTAATGAAACCCTCAATTATAATGAAGGAAAGCACACTGTTGCGTGAAGGCATATATTTTGGCTCAGACTCCATGTGTGCGGGTGGTGGGAGTGCTCTCCTTGTGCTGTTAGCACAGTGCTTTTATGGTGCTGCCAAGCGTATGCCTGGTGTGATGCTGCTGCTGCAGAGCTGTGGTGCCAGGAGCTGTCTGTGCTGTGCAAGGAGTGCTCTGTGGTAATCACCTGAAGCACGAAGGAGACATTATTTCTTCTCCCCTCTGCACCCCTGCTTAGGACCTTAGGAAAGGTTTCCCCCTTCTTTGTAGAGGAAAGTGCTCTCTGGAGAACTATTCAAACCAGCTGCAGTCTCCCATCTCTATGGAGGCATACGCGCTATTCTGCAGCTCCTCTGCTCATGCAGAGGTGACTGATTCTGCTCGAGCTTTGGATTTAGGTGGACTCATCTGACTGATCTGGTGTACGTGGAAGCTGAGCAGTTACCAGTGGAAATGCAGCTTTCCTAGTAGTGTTTTTTCAGGTCCTATGGTGATCTGCTCTTATGTAGACATATTTCAGTGGTTTTTTTATTTTACATGTGTGAATTACTTTTTGTACTTAAAAAGGGCTGTTGCAATGATGGGATACTTAATAAGAGAAGCATGGCTGAGAGGGGGAGAAAGGAATGTGAGGAAAATAGGTGGAAAGCAAGTTGAGGATTAAAAATCAGGGTTCACTCCAAGGTTTGTGCCATTCATTTCAGCTAAAAGTTCTGCTTACGAATCAATGTTCTCAAGAAATTTGATAGTCTGCAAAGCCAGAAGTCATTTCCTCTAGCAAGGAGTTTTAGTAAAGCAATTAGAATGCATTCATAGCTAGAGAGAAATTTTATCTTGCTTTCCCTATGACTATTGAAAGAAAAGTCCAACAAGTTTGCATCTATCATTGCAAAACTGAGATCAAGACATTTTATGTCAGTCTTGCAGTGTCTTGAGATTTTAGGGCTTTGCACAGGGCTGCCTGTAGTCCAGTGTGGGTGTACTAATGAAACCTGACCATCTGCAAGTGAACTGTCAGCATGCCTGACCATTTGATTTATACAGCTAAGCATCTCAAACTGCAGCTCCTTGTCATGTCATACAGTATTTTTATTTGATCATTTAATCCTTGCTGTTATTATACTTCGATATTCTGAAAGCATACCTAAAGACTTGTACCATGGGTAGAGATGACAGCATTGGACTGTTTGCTTTAGTACTTAATAGTTTTTTAGTTGTATTATTTTTGTTCAACATACCTACAAACCCATACAAATTTGAGCAGTAAACCTACAATAAAATGTTTTTTACTTTCCTCATCTATTTAAAAAATACATAATCTGAAGCTTTCTTTTGAATAGAAATGTGCTAGGATTTGGGTGTTTTTCTGGCTTGTAAAATAATTCTACAGTTACCTTTGCCTATTATTTAACAATGTAATCATTTCAAAGTGAAGAATCAAACCATTTCAACTACATGTAATTGTGAAATCAGGAACTTGGCAACACATGGTGTCTTAGGCAGAACATTCAGACTAGAAATTCAGAATGCAGATAACTGCTTTTAAAGACAAAGACCTTTCCTTGCTTAGGAATTGAAATTTAGTGCATCTTAGAAAAGGTCAGTTGTTTCTTTAGACTATGTATTCGTTGTTAATGAACACAGCATTTTTAAAAGAAAGACTACCTCTTGTTATTTCTGGCATATAAAAATACAGCCCGAGAGAAGAGATTGCACACGTTTACCACTGTTGCCAGCTGTAGGTTATGGGCATAGTCTTGATCTCACTGAATTCAGTAGCAAAATTTTGATGTATTTCATTGCACTAATAGATATTAATTGTACATAAACTTTTACTTTAGTGATCAAAAATATAGAAGTGATACTGTTTTGTGCCATTTTTGCAAATCCCCTTTTTTTTCTGCCATTGCACCTTAACAGCCACTATGAAGGAGTCTGCAATGATGACTTGGGGAAGGTGTGACAGTAGGATTCATTTCCAATACCCTGTAGCCTGAGTCTTTGGTGGGAGCACTTTTGATTAGCCCTAAACAGCCATCAGTGACTTGCAGTCAACTGGCTCCACATTTCACACGGCTGCATACACCTCTAGATATGTGTTCATTAGAATGCATACATAAGAGATTTAATAAAAAGTGACAAAACTATATATCAGAAATTAAAAGTGCTTGGTATTTCTCCAGTTAAAGATAATGAGAGAAAAGTAGCAAACAGAACTGTAATCACAGTTTTAAGAAAATGCAGAGATAATTTGGGCTGTTTCTATTTCTATTGTAAATAGAAGCTTAGGTGACTAAGGGCTTTAAAATGTAATTAACATTTTCTCCTGATAAGCGTCATACTGTTTTCCCCCTCTTATTTTCTTCTGCCTTTTATTTTCTGAGCTTGTTTTCCATATACCATCCCAGCAGAGAAAAATAACTAGTAGCTGCTAAATGAACACTTGCAGATGGGCAGTTTTTAATAGAACTTCATCTCTTCCAGTTTACTTAACGATCCCTAAACTTCCACAGATCCGTCCAGTGATCCTTTGATAAAGAGTGTCTTTAAAACCTCCTAAGTCTTAACTTTACAAGGGGAGAGCAAAGTGGACTGAAACTGGAACTATTTAGGGTGGGATTAAGGAGGAAGGAGGATTAATAACAAATGTGCTTTGAAGTGCCTTTTTGATAAGGGAGTCAGTCAATCCTATGCTAGCTTCTATGGAAAGTTTTCTTTATTAGACTGATTCAGATCTCACTGGGTCTAATCAGAGTTGGTTATTATTATTATTATTATTATTATTATTATTATTATTATTATTATTATTATTATTATTTCAGTGGCCTCTGGGTCTGGTTCAGGGACCAAGTTCTTCCTTGAAATTCCTTGAAATGGAAGGAACCATGGCTCTTCAACATCACTGTTAGCCACAAAGAGCTAGTGAATGTGCAGATCAGAAGAATACCTGTAGACAGGGTTGTGAATCAAGTAGGAATGGAAGACTAACAGATTCTTGGGTCTGTATACAGCTTATACTTTGTGTTGTTCTGTGCTTCCTCTTGTCAAGTTCTCCCTTCCTGATGGTTCAACTGTGCAAACCTTAACCGTACAGGCTGATTTATTTTATTTTACTTTAAGTTTAGTCATTGCTGTTAAGACAGAAGAATGGAAGTGCTGATAGAAATGTATTACTTGGCATTTTTGAAAAGTTCTTCAAGTATCTTCAAGCTCTCTGGCTGCTTTACTCTCTGGGACATGGGCTTGAATTGCTGAAGGGCTATTAGGGATGTTCCTTTTGCTGAGTGTCTAGTTGGATTCAGTCATAAGCCTATGATAAATGATGCTCTTACAATCTTGGTACAGAGTGTTTAGCTGCTAAATTTCCCAAAGATGATCTGTATGTTTAGCTGCTCCTTTCCTCCAGAGCCAGCATTGCTCAGACTGTCTGGGCAGGCTGCTCTGCTAGCACAGGCGAGCCCGGGTGTGCCAGATAGGCAGAGATAGGGTCCTCACCCACAAGGGTGCAGTTCCACAGTACCCAAGCAGGATGAGCAGAGCACGTCTGCTGATTGCAACCACAGTCTGTCACAGTCCAGAGGTGATAAGGCAGGGCCAAGGTCAAGCCGGGATGTTCAGTCAGCCAGCTAGGTCCAAGACTGGCAGGATATATGGCTTAAATGCAGCTCCCAAACAAAGCCAGAGAGACCTCTGACATGAAAGCTTCTCACAGCTTTCCCACAGTTTTTTACATAGCAGTCAGACCCAAAGTTATACAGGAGCACAAGCAGCCAAACCCCAGGGAGGCACTTAAGGGCATAGTTTGGGGCGTGTTTTGGTTGGACTTGACGATCTTTTCCGACCTAAGTGATTCTATGGTTCTATGAAGGGGGAGAGGTTGGAGTGCCCCTGTGGCTCACTCAGGTCCCTGAGTCTGCTCCAGTCCTTCACGGCTCTTACAGGTTAACAGAGTAAAGATGCACCACCTCTGCGAATTACTGCCCAGGACTATGGGACCCCAAGTCTCTTCGCTGTAATAGCTTTTTTGGGGTGCTCTAGGCTGACGTATGGATGGACAATGCATGGGATAAAAGTCTGGCTCTCCTTTGCTCTTGGTGATTCACTTTCTGATGCTGACTCAAAATCAGATCAGACAATGCCACATCAGAAGAGCTGAACAGACTGGGAAGAAGAGTCTAGGAGCTGGGAATGATAGAGATAAATGTTACCTTGCTTAGCAGGGCAATAGCTCCTGGATCCACTGATGGAAACAGTAGCAAATCGCTTGACAGAGAGATTGAGAGGGAGGAGGGCATAAAGAAAGTGGTTGAGAATGGAAACTGGAAAAGGAAAATAAATTAGAGAGAGAGTAAACTAATCTGAGGAGGGAAGTATCAGCGCAGAGGTGAAGCATCATGCGTGCTTTTCTGTCTTGACTTTCCATGCTGACAAGTGTTTTGTGTAATTATAAAGGAGTAATCAAAAACACAAATGGGACTCAGATGCACAACTCCCACTCATTTTCATTTTCTGAAAATTTTGGAGCTACTGTGGTTTTAAGAGGGTCTCCCATCATCTTATCAGAAAAAAGCCCTCTTAGTTTATCTGAAGCCTGACGAAAGCAAGAGTCTCCCCCATTAATTTCAATGTGTCTTCTACTGAGCTTTAATAAAATGTCAGTCTGCCGTGGCAAATTACTAAAATGAAGCTGTCAGTCAGTATTCATAGCATCAGACTATATTTTATGAGCTGGGTGATATATAACCCAGAAAATCTGAAAGCACAGTTGGCTGAGTCAGCTCCTACTATGTAATTATGGTAAACCTCTCGATCAATATTGTGTGCATTTTTAATACCTTCATATTGAGGCTTCTGATCTGTCTGTATTAATGCTGATAATAGTTTTGCTTCTCTCTGCAGTCAGATAGCTTAAGCCCGAGGTCTCTTCTTTCTCTTGTTCACACAGTTAATTACTCCTTCAGCTTTGGAAAGGAAGTAGGTGGTTCTATTACTTTGGGTTTTTTACTTACATTGAAAGAAAAGAAGGAAAATATCAACACCAGGAGATGGTCTGATAAAGTGCAGACCCATATAGACTCTATTAATGCAGTCCCTAGTAATAAGCCTTCATAAATCCTTTTAAACATTGAAGTCTAATGAGCAGCATCTCACCAATAAGAGTTCGTTATTCACCTGTCATGAAAATGCATTTAGCAGTATAATCTGCTGTGTTCAGCCTTCCCCAGAACTTGGTGTCAGCTCTCTGCTTTCCCCTTGCTTGCTTTCTCCCTTTGTGCTACTACGTATCACTTGGTTCAACACTGTCACCGCTGGTCCAGCCCCAGCCTTGTAGCAGGATGCACAGCAGAGCTATTCCAGAGGGAGCGGTTCCAGTTTTTTTGAGGAGCTCTGAGTCTACCTGCTTGCCATGCGACTTGCAGTGGAGGTGAAAAGATTTTCAAGGCTATAAATCATCATTATCAGAGCTTAATTTGAAGACTAATGTATTTGAGTTCCTAAAACAATGTTGAATTCTGTTAAGTTGCATGCAAGTCAAGCTTAGAGATGCCTATAGCCAAGGACTTCAGAGGCCATTTAAGTAGTTTCAGTGGTCTATCCAAATATTTAGAAACCAATATAATACATGAAGAGTAGGGCACTTCTTTTATAAATTCTGATTTATTGAGTCACTGACTTAACTAATTGTAACAGACTGTGGATCACCATCTTCAGCTTACAACCTTGCCTGTCCTTACTGCAGCGCAATCCATACACCTCAGTATGAATTGTACTTTACACAGGATTTTAGCCAAAACTCAGATTTAACCCTCAATATATTTTATGAAAACTTTTAGTTACCACAGGAGCTAGTTTCTGTGAAGTACAGTGCAGGCAGCCTCGTACATCAGTTAAACCCCACTGGTTTCATATGGGCACAGAGCCTCTGGAGGATCAAAGCTATGCTTGACATAACAAACTAGAAGCAGTGTCAAAGTGTGTGAAACCTACAGGTGTTCATCAGAAAAAGTCAGTTTATAATTACTCCTCTCATATTAACTATAGGACATTCATAAACCGTACAATAAAGCACACTCATGCAAATGCCAGTCTAACTTTCCTAATGAATGCAAATCCTAATAATCCAATGTATGTCAGAATGCAGCCGCAGACTCATAATCCTCTCTGTTTGCGATTTGATTATTTCCATTCAGATCCTAATTTGTAGTAAATGTTCTCTGTGGAAGCTGACGTGGCTCATACCATTTGTATCAAGGCCAAACTGGTAACTGCTATCTTCTAAGGAATTGGTGTATTTAAAACCAACTGTTATGCTGGGTTTGAAATGGAAAATTTATATATTCACTTTCCTTGTTGTCAAACTATATGTAATGGCTTCTTCTAGTAAAAAGAATGACTGAAGTCATGACCAGCAGCTCAGCTGCATGCAGTCCTAAAGAGAGGATGGTCTTGAGCAAAGATGTATACTTAGCAACTCCAGAACAGACATATGACAAGAAACCAGGTTTTGTTGGTTGGCTTTGCCCTGGTTTTAATGTATAACATGTTGGGCACAGTAACTAAATATTTAGAAGATGTCTGGGTTGGATAGGAGCTTTTTTTCCCATTTTCAAAAGTGGCACAGATCACCAGGAGGGTATCTCAGTTTCAGTAGGGTGACTCCTAAGTTACTTTTCAAAAAGGGGCTGGTCTAAATCTGCCAGAATTTACCAGAATTTACAGTTTTATTTTATTCTGGGAGAATTGTCAACAGTTAGTGTTTATTTTCAGCCCAAATTCTTGGAAAAAGATTGAAAACTAATGGTTGGGGTTTTTTTTCCTAATAGAACACAAACTTTGAAAAATGGATTTGGAAATGTCACTATACCATTCAAGCAAAAATTATTTTTTTTTTAAATGAAATTGAAGTTAGTTTTTTAAGTTAGTGTAGTAGACAGATACCAAAGGAACACATTACGTTTTTCATCTAACTTGATGTTTGTTGCCATTGCTGATCTTGAATTAAACATATTGGTTCAGTTCAACAACAAGTCACTGCCATATAGCTTCAGGTGAAATAATATAACTTGATTTTCCAAAGGAAGATTTTATTGATGTTGAAATTAATTGTTTCCTGAAAAACTGTTGCTTCAGTGGAAATTGAGGTTTTAGACAAAAATCATTCAAATGGCAAATGCTCATTCAGAGCTAACACAAGAACTGAACCAATTTTACTGTTCAGATATGCCTGTACCATAGTCAAAGCAACACTGAGTACAGTGTAGGTATTGCCAAGCTGGCTTTAAAGTAAAGCTGTTTGGATGCTGGGCATAATGGAATTGCAGCAGCATGATAGCAGGGTCTGATTTGGCCTGCTGAGAAGCAAAGCAAATTACCCCATGCTGAGATGTGACCCAGTAGTGTAGGCATAGTCCATCTTTTTAGGCTATATTTGGAAATGTGCAAAATTACCTAAAGACCCTGAGCTGCATCAGGTAGACTTTCAAAAGTCTCAGTGGTTTGTTTGTATTTGATTTCACTGGAAGTCATGTGCCCCACTGCTCCACATTTTCTCCTGGTGAAATACTTGAATCTCTCCTAAATATCTCTTGGAGTGAGATCTCTGTGACAGAGCTCCCAGCAGTGAAATGGGAACTGTTAATATTTTCTTATTTCATAGAAGGTTTTAATCACTTTGAAGCTAAGTGATAAAGTAGTGCTATATTATTGAAGCAAATAGCCTAAGTAACTAGTGCATAAAATAGCAGCTTGCTAAAATCTTACAAATTTCAGGGTGAATCATGACTGATGTGAAATGAAACAGCATTTGCATTTTGCATGGTGACTCAACCTCTGCTAAAATAACTGACAATACCTGAGACAAACCAGTAAGGATCATGTTAAGGCACATAATACTGGTTCATTTGAACAAGTACTTAAAATGTTTGTGCTTTTAACATCAAGAATGTAAAAGTTTATTTTTGGAAATGATTCTCTGAAGGTGACTGAGAAGCAAAGTATGGTTTTAGAGAACTGCAGAAAAGGTAATTGTTTCCAAGACGAAAATTGAATTAATTTTCTTGCACAATGGTTATTGATTTTCTTTTTTTTAAACAAAAATCTCCTGTGGGATGAAAAAAAGCATTGCTGGTAACAGACTTCTGGCATAAAAATACTTCAGTTAAAAGGTATTGGCATAAAAATTTTATTAAATATTTTCAGCATTTCAGGACTTCCCATTTCCTGAGCCTGCTGCCATGTTTGTGGAGTTCAGATAGTTTCCAAATCAAGACACTATGGAGAATGGTGTTTTTCTAATACTTATAATTAGCAATGAAAAGATAACAGACATCCCTGGAATATTGAATAAGAGCTTCTCTCAGCACATTCTTCTCTCCTTTCAGGTGCAAGTACTCCTCAACATGCAATTTAAGCAATCCAGAAAAAGTAATTTGGGAATTAGCTGGAACTTCACTGAGCAGATTTTAATGGGATGTTACATATAAAATGTCTTTTAAATGTACAGAGATTTAGGGGTTTAGAAATAACTAACAGACACTCATCAGTGGGTGCTGAAGAATGTGCTGTCATAAATCAAAATTTACAAAGACGAGGTACAAAACAGCAAAAGAGTCTCAGGACACTCAGGACTGTAAAAGGGCTAGTGGCTTAGGAATGGGATATTTTGGAAACCTGGAGACAACTAGGAATAGTAGTTACAATGGTCAGAATTTTGTACATTAACCATTTAATTGATGTTGATGGCCAAAAGATAATTCAAATTTGCCCTGTAAGATCTTGACTTTAGGAGTAGCATGAAGATTTATGGTTTTTGTCAGTTTTCATGTTGAACAATCACAGGTACATGTGTCATCTTATGGGTAAGGTCATACTAACTGTGACATAAGTCCAGTGGGATCTGTTGATGTGTGCTATAAATTTTTGCTGCTATATAGTCAAAGATGTGTGCATATACTTGAGCCATTTTATGACAAATGGATGGCAGAGAGGTTCCATGGCAGGGAACTTGAGCAACCACCACAAGCAAGAGCCGCAGAGTTTCCCCCTGTCACAATACTGTCTTTGCTTCATCAGCATGTGTGGCCAAAGTCAACAGAGTCAAGTGCTTGGTTGCCCCCCAAAAAATGCCGCTGTGTCTACACGTTAGGGACACAGTTAAATTGCACATCTGTGGGATATTGTCCATCTTAGAAAGTTTGGCTCTGGCAACAGAACTTCATAAAGTGCCAAACAATGCCTCTAACTTCTTTCCTGTCTGAAATCATTCACTCTTTTTTAACTCTGGACAACAGATTGTGTAGCAGTTTCATGTACATATAACTGTCATCAGTCCCCACTTTTTTTTGCCCCAAGGTATTTGTTGTAGCAATAGTGCAGTAAAAGCTGTTAAAAATCTTCTAAAGCAACAACCAAACCCATGGTATTAGTGGTTATTACTATTTCTGTATAGGCCTCTGTTTTCAAAAGCACCTTGTGCTGGATTGCCCACTTGAGATGTCATTTGGAGCTGGATTCAGCAGGATGGGAGTTTGGTGCCTGATGAAGATCCAAGACCTTAGGGGCTTCTCAAATCAATCAATCCGGAATCTACATGGCTAAGCAAATTTTCTTTTAGTTTTGTTTCTTCCTAGGGGAATTGTAGAGAAGCTGAGAACTCAAAGCACACTGTGACACAATGAGGTTACTGCAAAGTACATCAAAATAGTGCACAACTGGAAAGCACAAAGCATCCTAAAAGGACCCCTTTGAAAATAACACATACTCAGAAGATGGTTTTAACACCAAAAGTTGTCAAGCAGTATCATTCTGGCATGTTATTAAACCATTTTTTCTGCCTTGTAAACTGTGCAGGTAGCAATACATAAGCCTATGAAAAAGTTCATAGCCAGCCTTTATCTAGAAATGTCTTTTTCCCACTGTCTCTTTGAAAAATATACTTTTAATGAACAGCATTGATAGTACTGCAAACATCGGTATATTTGTTTAAACCATGGTGGAATAGATGTCTGTCTTTTGGCTTGTTTTTAACGCAGTGTAGCTAGCCATTGTGACGTATTTTATTGAAATGTAAAATTTTTCCTGCACTGTCATCATATGCAGTTTTGATTATAAATTTGCACCTATAAGTGACCCCAGATAAAAAGCAAGCATGATCTTCTCAGATAACTGACACTGTGCAATATTTTAAATTGCTGAAATAGATTCTGTTGGATTTTTTCTACATAGGGAGGTATGTAGATAGATTTTTCAAGGGATGAACTGCACTAACTTTCCTTTTCTAAAGACGACTGCTGAGAAAGCATTTGCAACCACTTGAGTCTGTTGAGGACTTCTGTTTTCCTTATTTTCAGATCATGTTTTACGTCTACACTGATCAATTGGTTTGAAGCTTACAGTTTGGTGTGTTTGAATCATTCTCTTGAATGTTTTATTTCTGCACAGTGTGACATAGCCTCAGATATAAAAATGCCAAATTTCACCAGCATAAGAGAGAAACCAAATATTCACTGTGTCAGTATTCCATGCATGTGAGTGATTTTACTCTTTTCCGAACTAGAGTGTGTTATAAAATTGGAGTCTGGGACATGCGTGAGTGCAGACAGGAACTCTGCATATCTAGAATTTGTAGGAATCCAGGAGCAATTAAAAATCCATGGAAAATCAATTCTGCAACTGTATCTGTCCCACATCTCTGCTCCTGTGGTTTTGCTCAGAACCAGTGTTTTATGGGTAGGAGGTGGCTCGTGTCCTCTGAGATACCACAAAGCTGCACCTCAGTCCCAGGTGAACAGAAGTGGGAAGGCACGTGCACTTTCTGAGGCCAGTGCTGCTTGGTGCTTAACTCATGGGACATTTTTCAGTGTTCAGTTCTCTTTATGTTCGGGGTTTTTTTACCAATGGTCACTCTTCCAGTCTATAAAACCTTGCACTCAGAAGTTTTTTAAAAGATTAGCACTCCCAGCAAACTCCACAAGTGTCAGTATCTATTACCGTGTTCCTGATCTTTATTATCTAGGCTTCATTACAATAATGATGTCAATAGCGAGTCATCATGTGTGCATTCAGTTGAGCACCTTGCATTTGAAGTGAAAGCCAGGGGACAGCTGTATGTGTTACAAGAGGAGAGCAATACTTCTGCACTTTGTTTTTTCTCACTGGACTCCAGGGGCCAAAATGCGGTGCTTCAAATGTGTTATCGTGCAGGTAGTATATAAGTGATGATCAAATAATCTTACTCTAATATTCAGTCATTAGTGGTCAGTAACTGTCACCTTACTTAGCTGTTGTTGGTTGTGCATCAGTGGTTTATTCTTAGTAATTCTGGCAGATTTTTTCAAATGCTAAATAGGTTAATCCCTCTTCCCAGCTGAAAAACATGAAGTTGGGTACAAAAGTCCCCAAAGCAAAAAGAATTACTGGGAAAAAATTACAGAAGTGTAAATCAAGAAAGTAATATTGAACTTCAGAAGACAGCATACAATAATATGACACTTCATTCCACTGCTGCCTGAGGTTTATATATACTACTGTCACTGTCTTACTGTTCTCCACCACTAGTAATTTTCTTTCAATCTAATTTTTATTTCCCAAGGGTTTGCCAAGGTTAAAAGTGCTAGAAAACCAATGACTATTCACTTGCCAAAGGACAATAAATTAAATTAACCGTTGTTGGTAGCCAAGTCAGGTCAGAACTATTTATATGTAAATAGGTGCAAAACCCTGACGGCACAGTGTATGATTATTAGCAGCTCATTGCAGACTCCATATTGAAAATTAAAGACACTAGAAAAGCAATGTGTTTCCTTTCAATTCTGCCTGCAAGAAAAACACCTGATTTTCTGCTTTCACAGTAGCTTGTTATTAGTGGCCTTCCTATGCATTAGAAACATAATTATTCAAGGTCAAACTTGATGGGATCTTGTAGTAACTTGTTTTATTTTAATTATCTTCCCATAATCACCATAGTAGTGATTTCCAATTGATGGTACTAATAGGTAGGTTTAATATGGGCCACATTGTTCTTCTGTTGTCCAGGAAATTAGTGCTACTGCCAGTGATATTTAGTAACCTCATCTGTGTGCTGAGATCAAATCACTTAGCAACTGTTTCCCACATCCCATTTTGGCGATCAGGTAATAAAAATTCACCTCTTAGTATCACTTTTGTGTTCCACGTCCTTTTCTCACAAGGTCCTTCGGACTTCAAGTGTGGTAGAAACTGTTCATTGTCTCTTGAGTCTCTAAGATAGCAGCTAGAATTGTACCATGCAAACTGAACAGCATCAGTGTCCTGGGATTACTGATGCCTCCTTAGTGCCCATAGCACAGTTCCAAAGAGTATCTGTATGGCCTGCTTAGGGCAGTTTGAGAGCTTTGCTTTGGCGTGAACAGCAATAGTACTTTTGGGGAAGGAGCACGAACCAAGCCCAGGGGTTTCCATTACCCTGAGTGAGAGCTGTTGCTTAAGCTCTGGTTTTAGCTCTGTGTGACCATCTTGACCCCTTATCTCAACCTCTTCCTGAAGCACAAGTCAGGATTTGGCCATTGGTTCCAATGCTGCCTTCAGAAGCACGGTGATGACTTACAGCTGTAGTGATGAGCATGGTGGTGAATTACAGCTGTGGGCCAGGACTTTGGTATGAAGTGGAGAAACCTAGACCTGGAGAAAACCAGCTCTAATAATATTTATATTGGGTTTCTTTCTTGGATCATCTATGACATTATATTTGTACTGAAACTTAACTAGTCTTCATCCTATTTGCCTGTAATTACCGTGTGTTTGATCAAAGTGGGGGACTGTAAAGCTTTTACATTGCTGCTTTTTGCCAAGAGTAAGGAACTACTTCTGTGAAGTGTGTTCCATTTCAATTAAAAATTATTTTTATTGTTTTAACTTAAGGATGCAAGTGTGTCACGGAAGAGGATGAAGAGGATCAGCTCTGATTCTGTTGTGAGCAGTAGTGACACACATGCTACCATAGTGCTGTAGGAAAGACTAGGGGTTGAGGATGCAGTGAGCTCTGCAAAGGTACCTCCCTTCGATGCTCTGTAGGCTCTGTGTTTAAGCAGTTACCAAGGAAGGATTATTATTATGTGGAATTCTGCAATTACTGTCCTGGGTAGACACAGATAAAATAACAAAGAGCTCTTTTAAAAATAAGACCTTAAGCCACAAACCATTTTTCCCCCCCAAGTGGTATTAAACAGGTCATTTAGATGCTGGGAGTTGGGTGTTTGCAGTTTGGTCCACTTAATCGGTTTAAGCTGCTTGTGTAAAGAGTGTTTAAGATGAACAGTTAAACACTGGAATTCCCCAGTCACTATTTGCACACATAGATCAGCTTGGTAGCACCTCTAAGGTATGTGGCCAGGCATTTAGAAAGTCTCAATGGTGGCCTGTATTATTTGTTGCCCAAATAAGGTAAAAAAATATGGCCCCAAGATAGTCCCTGGGATAAAGGTACGCAGACTAATGAATCTGTACATGCTGAGCATTAGGGCCAAGAAGTACCTTTCCTTTTGAGGATTTTTATGCTACACAGGTTTTCTGTTGGCTTTCACTGTAATAAAACCCCTCATTCTGGAAACTATTACCTTTTTTATGCCTCCAAATAATTCTGTTGTGGGGTTGTGTTTTTTTAATTTCAAGAGAGTCTGGTTATGTGCCTTGTTGAGAAATAGGATGTAGTGAGATATCACACATATATGGGACATTGAGAGAAGTGGAAAGGGAACATGGGGCTTGAAATGTTTTCCCATGTGTACAATTATGGCAATGGGAACCTCTACCTGAGTAAACATACCATAGCTCAGAAAGTTATGGGCTATCCACGTGTATGTTACTTTTCTGAACAAATAATGCTTTCATAAAACCTTAAGACCATAAGTAGAAATTCTATTTTATGCTATGTGGTATATATGGATTTTCAGTAAAACTGGAGAGTTGATCAGTGGTCTCAGTGCAGCAGTATTCAGCAATCAACTTCCTTGTTAATTCCTGACAAACATATGTCTGTGTACTTCTTGCAAATTTGTTAAACATGATATTCTTAAGAGAAAAAATCAGTGTCTAGAACTCACCCATTTCCCAAATTGAATAGATTTATAGAGAACCTATGTTTCTTTCCAGATGGTTAGCTCTGCTGTTTAATACAAGATCTTTTCTGTACATTAACATCATAAAATTATCTTATTTTCCTTTGTGGCATAAAACTAAATTTTCATGAGTATAACTTACAAAAATTAAACATGTTATTCAAAGTGTAAGTCTGCTGATTCTATCGTAACGTGTATTTTAGAAGTATGCTCAAAGATGCAAATACACATTTGATAAGCAATTTTTCAAAGATTCACAAATTGGTACACTGTATTTTTAATCAGACAGATGTATTTTCTTTACCACTGAGTCATTTTAATGATTGGTGTATTCAGCTTCAAGGATATTAAAATATGAGAAAATTGTACCTATCAGAATTATCAGAGAAAGTACTAAATATTTGCAAAAATACCTAATTACAATCCTACCAGCTTTGAATTGAAAACATTACAGGACAATCCCAGCATCAATAAAAATATCTCATTTAAAACAGAAACCGCAACTGTAAAATATTCATTATTTTGTCATTAAAAGGCAGTTAAAATGTATGTCTCTGATGAAAACTCTTGAATTGTTTTGCTTGTTTGAATAGGAAGAGAGAAATTGTTGGCAGCCCTATGGGCAAATCCATACAGAAATTGTTTAAACATCATCTCAATATAGTTTCATTATGATTAAGCATGCCCCAAATAAGTAAATGAGAGAGGGAAATAGCAGCACAAGCGTATCTTTGTGTTCTGCACTGATACTCTGTTATTTAATACAAACATGTGGAGGTTTGTACAAATTAAAAGAAATGTTGTGGGCAGCAAAGGCTTTGCAAGATAGGCTTTTCTCTGTATACTGCTGATCTGCTTTTAACACCATCCTTTTCAAGGCATCTGAGAGCTTTTAGCACCACCAAGGACCAGCCCTCTAAACAAAAAGAGTTTTGCTTGTACGG
The DNA here is from genome assembly GCA_035590215.1 of Microhierax caerulescens. NCBI lineage: Eukaryota > Metazoa > Chordata > Aves > Falconiformes > Falconidae > Microhierax > Microhierax caerulescens. Next base: position 35,094,484 of record JAVJGJ010000047.1, on the reverse strand, counting down.
TTGCATGAGAAAATAAAAATGATGAATTTATTAATGTTCAACTAATGTTGAACATCTAGCTCTCTAAGCATATGCCTGCATATTGACCTTTTTACTTTGTGCTTAACTTCATTCAACTTTTTTCTGATTTAAGATTGCACTTCAGTACTTAACCAGGTTTAATTAGCTTATCCTGTGGATTATCCTAAAGGCCATTGGGCACCCAGTTCTTACTTCCATTGGTAGGGGTTCCCTCTCATAGGCAGCTTGCATATGGCAGCAGGTTGTGGAGGTGTGAGCGTAGGGTGGATTTAAAGAGGTTTTTAACAGGTTTGGTGTTTGACATTTTTACCCTGGTGACAACTACTTTTCTCTAAAGTGTTACCAGACAATCTGTCTTTGGTGTCTTTAGGTTGTTCCAATCTGTCCAGTAATTCACTGCATATAGGTAAGTAATAAGAAATATGATATAGGGAACTCGTAATTATCTCTGTGTAGTATTTGGTGCTGCTGCAGTGTGACAGCCTCTATGCGTGGAGGATTTGTAGTTCAAAATTTGCAGCAGAACACAGGTGTCAGGTGTCTCATTCCTAATTTGTGGAGGGGTATCGACTGAGTATCAGTCCTTCGTAATTCAACTTGTATAGGGCTAGTTCTTTTATGCCCTTCCAACTTTAGATTTATAAGCTCATCAGGATACTTGCAGTATCATAATGCTATTAGTGCAAGTATAATCACATCTTTCAACATATTATGACTAGCTACTTACAGTAAATAACATTTCTATTAAATGGCTATTAAATTTCTATGCCAGTCTGCACACTTGTACATGAAAAAGCCTGTGTGGACACAACAGGCATTGATTTCACATAGTGTCCCTCAGTTCAACATACCCTGAGGTTAAAATTGAGACACAATGAATATGGCTATAAAACAGGTTCTTTAATGTTTTCTGTTTCTATAAATAGGTGCATTTTCTTCCTTAATTCTGTTGGCCAAATAGCTATCTGACTGTCCTATGAAATTCATTGTGTGAGGTACTGCTATAAATTTTCACATAAAATTTGTAATTCAGTTCATATGGAAGTTATGGCTAAACAGTTTCTGGAAAGAACCCAAACCAACTTGAACACCAAAAAAACCCCACCCCACTAATTAGGAAGTAAATCTTAGGTGGTTTCCGGCATTTCTATTTCATTAATCACGGATGAGTCTGGATGCAACTGAACTATAGTTTCCTGGGAGGGAAATGGTCCTGGGAAGAATTCTGGCAGAGAATTCTTAGATATTTTTCTTTTAAAGCATCTTTGGTTTCCCATAGAACATCTCAATAACAAAGATTTGCAGTTTTTGTTTTTGCCTGAGCAGCTTTATGCTGTGCATTGGTTCTGCAAGACTCACATGTATAGAAAGAATGGCAATAAAATACTTCTAAATGGAAGCACAAGTCTTATGAGGAGCAGCTGAGGGAACTGATGTTGTTTAGCCTGGAGAAAAGAGCCTTGGGGAGATCTTACCACTCTCTACAGCTACCTGACAGGAGGCTGTAGGCAGGTGGAGGTTGGTCTCTTCTCCCAGATAACAAGTGGGTAAAAATCTCATCCAATGCTTTTGGAAGTCAGCAGGGGTTCTTAGAGGAATCTGCAGAATTCTGGCTTGACAAATTGCATCCAGCTCCTCTTCAGAAGTCACCTGGGATGTGATGACCACCTCAAGGCATGCCCACCCTGCTCGTTGACCTAATTTAAACGAGGGATAAAGGAATGAACAGTTCATTGTGTGGCAGGTGGATTTTGCGTGGTGGGTTTGTGCTAAACCCTGGGCAAAGTTCTTGTGTGAGGTGCAGCGTCTTTTGGCTTCCTCAAGGGTCAGCAGACACTAATGTGTGTCCCCATGGGTGACCCCAATGATGGGAAATGAGCCATCAGCAGCACCTTCCTACAGAACCGGTGTGTCCCACGCTCCTGCTGACATCTTGCCCACGGAACAGTGTGGCACAGGAGAGAAGTTACTGACCTGTAGCTAGGGTGGACTTTGTGCGGGCAGATGGTCAGGTTATCATGTTGCACATTAAAGTGGTGCTGTCTTGTGCTTGTGTGAATAAAATCCCACAGCTGCATGCTGCTGAGAGCTTCAGTCCCTGTTCAGGGACATACCTGCTGTATGTTCAATGCTAGGTGGGACAGCAAACTTACTGACTACTCTTTTCTTTTCCTCTCTTGTAAATACTGTTTCTCACTGCTTTGCTTGGTTGCATTTGTTTACTTATCCTGTATCTCTGCCATTATGTCTGTGTTAGGGACAGTTGAAAATCAAGAAACCATAAGATACTCTTAAATTTTTACATGGAAGGCAAAGATAATCATACAGTCATAGTATTGGATCAAAGGAATTGCATGGGGAGAGCTTGAGAACAAAAATAGCTAGTAACAACCAGAGAAATCACTTGATTCAAAAGTATTGTAACTCGTAAAACACTTCAGCTGGTTATTTCCTGATCTTGCATTTCAGCTTTTTCCCTTGCATTGCTTCTGGAGAGCCTGCTGATTTTCCCTGTCAGGCGCACATGTTTAGCTGTTCCCAAAACATGAATGAAAGGGAGTTTTTTGTCTTAGGGAAGTAAAACTGGCAGTGTTTGGTAACCAACTGGGTGTGCTCTGGTGGGCACCCAGGACATGGCAGCTTCATGGGTGAAGTTTGAAATGAGGAGGTATCATGCCGAAGGACCTCTGCAGTTCTCGCCTGCAGCTTCAGGCTCTGTGCTTACAGCATACACGGAGGTTTGTCCGAGGGATCTTTCGTTAGGGAGTGCCAAACTTAGGTTGGCCCAGCCCTGTTAAGGGGACCAGGTTTATAGTAAGTATCTTCCAGAAATGCAGCAGTTATTCTGAGCAACCTGAAAAACATATTTTCTATTGTTATTCCTTTGGCATCTGTGGTTTTGCTTGCTGAAGTGATTCCAGTGTCGTCTACTCAAGGTCACTGGGGTTTTGTTTTTCATTTTTGTTGTGTAGCTTTCTATATGCTTTCCCTGTCTTGCACTGAATGGAAGTCAATACCACATAACAAGATTAATTTTTTTATAGTTTCCTTCCCAGAAAGAGAGATCAGAGAAACTTTTCCCTTGTGAATCTGCAGTGAGTTTGTTGCCATGTTAAAAGCCCCGCTGTGGCTTTGCAGGGGCTGTGGCCATTTCTGGGCAGGGCCTCAGTTCAGCAGTAGGAAACCATGGATACTCTGGGGACCAGTGGCTGAGGGGCTGCAGCTCCTCCTGCTCCCCCAGGGTGTGTGGGCTCTGCCTGCGGGAGGGCAGTGTGGTGATGACTTGTAGGCCGGGCCAGTGCTTGGTGGCCAGTGAACCAAGCAGGGTCTGGGCATGCCATGGAGCTGAGTGAGGGGAGGGGAGCAGGCAAAGAGCTGTTTGCATGGCTGCAGGAGACTGGGGGCAATGCCCGTGGTGGGCGATGGCAAGTGGTAGGGCTGATCTTCAGGGGGCACATTTAAGATTTTAATGCACTTACCCAGCATTTTATTTGTGATGTGGAATGGTGTTGCCTTCGTTGTGGATCCGTGGAGGTGACTGATGGGGTGAATCACCACACTTGTGTCTAGTTCTCATCTTGAGCAGTTGTGGGAGCCATGTGGGAGGGCCGAATGCCATTTGCCGTGTTGTGGGATTCTGTGGCCAGGAGCTGGCCTCTGCTAGCCTTTTGTTACCGTTTCAGCAAAGATGAGAGTGACAAGGTGGCACCACCTGAACCTGCCTCTCCCCTGGCAGCTGTGAGCTGCCACGGTCCCGCATTTCAACACAGTGAGACGTGGACCACTGGGAAGCCCTGTACTGAGGCTGCAGAGCCGTGGGGAGCTGCTGCCCCGTGCATGCTCTCTTGCCCTGTGGCAAGGTCTGCCTCTCCTTGTTAAATAGTGCCATGGCTCCAGGAGTGAGTGGTTCAGTGCTGCAGCTTTGGGGGTCAAAAAGCGTGTAGGAAGGCTCCAGTTCCAACCATGGACCAGCAGGACAGGGTGAGCATTCAGCCTCTGGTTAGCCAGCAGCAGGCGCTGTAAGACCTGAATAAACTTAAACCTTAAAAATGGTTGCAAAGAGCAAACCGAGGCTTGGCTGCCTGCTTTGTTCTTGTGTTAAATGTGAGTTTAATTTTAGTTATTGATAGTAGATCAGATGGTGCATTCTCTTTATGTGGAGCTTTAACAATTTATTCTGGAAAATGATGCAATATTCCTGTGCTTTTTTGTTTCTTCCTTCCCAAAATGAGATGCAGTTGTTCTGACAGCCTCTGGCAATTTGGAGAGGAACATGCAGGTGTAGTTTGCTTTGCACATGTTCCTGCTGTATGCAGGGGTTGTTTACTGCTCAGCTGAACAAATTGATGAGTGTCCTTCTGGATGTTTCAAACTGTTTAGCAGAGAAATCAGAAATTATGTTGCTAGGACTTTTGGGTTTCACTATATGTGAACTCAAATAAATAGTTTGTGAAGGGTCAGTGCCTACTGTTCCCACAGAAGCTTGGAGGAAAATCCCTTCTGGCTTAATTTCTACAGAGGTCTGTGTTGTTTCCTACTCTGATCAAGATGAAGGACTTTCCTAAGTGCTTATATATTTTCTAATATTTAGTCTCCATAACAGAGGTCTGGAGACTTTATTTCTTTTCTTCCATATATGATTTGGTTGAATTGTTTACTTTGGGGTATTTTTATTTCCAATTGCTGTTCCTTTTCCTTTTTTTCTTTTTCTTTTTTTTTTTTTTTTTTTGAGACAGTCTTTGAGAGGTTAGAAACAAAGAAATTATACCGTATTTCAGAGTCAGAGTAGGAGTGATATCTGGTTACACAGTTTTGCACATAAATTGCATACTTTTCCATCTTTTCTATACCTGTTTTTGCATTTGGAATGATTGGACCAGGTACCTTCTGTGCTAATTATCCTGAATTTCCCCCATTGCCCCAGACCTCCAGTGATTTCAAAGTGACTTTCAGCTCCATGGAGTAATGTGGTTGGTAGGTCCAAATAGCAATGACATAGGGCTGTGTTGACTGGCAAATGCTCATCATTGTATAAGCTACAAAGCTTTTATTAATGCTGTTAAGAGAGAAAAAGAAGCACTTTTGGAAAGGCTGTTGTGATGCAGAAGTACTGAGCAAGGTCAAGGCTGCACAGTGGCTCTTGCCCTGCCAGAAGTTGGGAAGTGGAGCTGAGAAAGGGGTGATGCTGGCTGCTCCCGAGGAGGGCTCTCTCCTGTCCTACAGCACGTGTGTTATGGAGGCTATGAGGTGCAGAAGTATCTGTTTTCTACAAATAAGTTTTGCTGGACTGTGTCTTTAGTTAGCTGGAAGGAAAGAGCATTGTGGTGTTGCAGGCTGGCTCACTGGTGCTGACCTCAGCTCTTGAAGATGTAGGAGTATACCTGTTAGACAGGAGAGGGGTTGTGCTGTGCATTCCAGGACCTGGGTCTTAAGAAATAGCAGCACATAAATATTTAAAGTGCTGAAAAAAGTTACCCTTTGTTACTGTTTTGCTGTCATCGCCCACCCAAATATGGTTGAAATAAAAGGAGGCAGCAGGTGGTAGTGAACTTACTTGCTCTATTGGGCCACTGCTTCTGAAATACCAAATGTTCATTAAATCATTTCGTTGTGACAAGTTGCTTTTTAATTTAGTTGTGAAAAATCATTCCAAGTATGTAAGCTGGAAGCTAGACCAGATCACTGACAGGCTGTGATAATTTAGAAGCTTTCCACGAAAACTTCCAAATTTCTTAGGATTTTCTGATGTTGGGGCTTGTTTTGTTGGGTTTTGGGTTTTTTTCCTTTGGTGTGTGGGTTTGTGTTTTTTTTTTTAATGAGCCTTCTTTGAATTTGTGTTAGTCTTCCATAAAGACATTGCTTATGAAGGATGAGTGGACAGGCAATTTAGCATAGCAAAGGTTATTTCTGTAGTGAAGATTCTTGAAAAATAGAGATTATTTGCTATGTTTTACGTATAAATCTATCTGCACATCACATATACTCAGCAGCTTTGGACAGATGCTGAAAACTTATAAACTGATAATTACTAGATTGTCACTGGTAAGGGCTTTATGTACCAGAAGTGCAGATGATGAATTAAAAAGTTGTGTTGATTCAAAGTGATGATCTTAAATCACCATATGAGTAATTTTTTATGAAGCTTCACAGAAGTTAATCCTATGCATGGTGCTTTTTTTTTTTTGGGGGGGGGGTGTTTGTTAATGGTAGATGGACTATATGTTTTGGCCTTGTAATATATTTGCTGACTTCCAGCTATTAAATAGTTGTGGCAATATTCCAGAAATTCTCCATTAAGAACATGTAAAACCTTGAAACATATTATAATCTACAATTTTGCTAAGCTTTTTTCAACAAGAGAGGACAATTTGAAGATCACATTGTCTGCAAATACTGTGGGGTTTTTTTACAAGATAACACCCAAAGTTATTCTGGTTGAACATTGTTAAGAGAAAAAACAATTTTGTCTTTTCTGTTCTGTCCTTCTCTGCAGTTATTTTAACTATTTCCTCTATATAGTTACCTATATCTTTATAGTCTTGTGCCCACGACTGAAAGTATGGGGTGTGTTATCACAAGAACATGTAGTAAGGTACTCCTAGCTTTGAGTTGAGAGTGTAAACAAAATAAAGACAGTGATAGCACTTTCTGCAAAATGGGGATCAGAGAGAGACACATCAAATGACTTGCTTGAAGTCACACTGTCAATATGACAGATTTCAGTTTAGGAGAGTGGTGTTTTACAGCATCCTTTGATTTGTTTATTCCTTAGTTAAATGGACACACTGATCTGTTGGTATCAGTCAAGATATTACTTGCCAGGAAAGTGGAACAAGGGGGAAAAAACAATTCAAATAAACTCTTGTGAGTACAGCCACAGCATGTGTTTGGAGGATGTTCCAGTCCCAGCCTGAAGAGATTAATCTGTGAGAAGCTCTAAAACCACATAGCATAAATGGGATGGGAGAGATTCCCCAGCCTGAAACTGCAGTTGTTGTGCTGACCTAACCAGTAAATTCCATGTGTCTGCTGTTCCCCAGTGATGATGGGCCAGATAATCCATCTGTCATTCCTTGACATCCTTAACTCCAATAATAAATGCACTTAACCATCCATGTTATATTGCAGTGGCAGCTAGTGTCCTCACATGGGTGTTGGAACTGGGCTCAGAGCTGGGGCCTGCAGAATCAGCCTCTTGCCATCCTGAAGTACTTAAAAACAATCTATGGGAGAAGTAAGCCCATAATGTGAGAGATGTGCGGTCTGAATCTTTACTTTGAAATAAACCAACTGAAATTGGTTATTCTGCTATGGAAATCCAGTGGGAGTGATTGGATGCAAGGTCAACTGGCTTGAAGGCTTTGTTACTGTGTTTAGCCATAGTAGACACCCCATGGGAAGCTCTATCAGATATGGCCAGCGTGACAGGAATGCATAGATACTGCTTTAGAGGTGGAGAGTTCTAAAGGATTGGTTAAATTTATTTTAGAGGTGAGGGAGGCCTATAGTAAGAACACAAGATAATAACTAAACAGGAGTAAAATAAAGTTAATATACAGATAGAAAAAATATTGTGTATCTTAATTGGGAAGAGAATGATACAGTTCTGTGGAACTTGGTAATTAAACCCTCGCTGTGGGGACACAGGAGGGGTGGGGGTGTGCAGGATTGAAAGAGCCCACACATCTTTCATAATGGTCTACAGGGGATACACGTTTTACCATATTTATTAGAATGTTTCAACAGTAACATGAGGATGTGCTGTTTTCCTTCTTTTTTAAAATAAAGAAATTTCTGCCCTGGGGTGCTTCTGCTAGACCTGAGAACGGTGTCAAAGAACTGCCAATGACAGAGGTTTTACACTGCTGCTTGGAAATGAAGAATTTGTTCTCAGATACTTTCCAGGCCATTTGGATAAAGAACAATCTCTCCAGATGGCCACAGTCATTTGTTCAGGGGCTGGAAAATAAATTCTCTTTCTTGAATGTTCTGGCCATATTGTAGATACATGAATGAGATGAAGAAGTAGCGCCTTGTTCCAGACCTTCATTTCCCTTAACACATTTGTTAGAACGTAGACCAAGGCCTGGCTTTCCTGTTCAGCTTTTTGTGTTGTTGGTCTGCCACTGTGCTGTTACTCTCCCCCTCAAAACAGCTGGGCTTGCTTTCCTTCTGAGTCCAGTTTGATCGTTCTAGTTTGTCATACAAAACTCTTGAAGCTTTTATTCAGTCTCTAAGGATCTTTAAATCTGATCCTGCAATGTCTTATGCAGTTCATGTATTAAAATTCAGATTAGGAAATGAATATATTTTTCTATTTTATGTCACCTATCATTAAGCTTTAATTTTACTTTCTGCTGTGTTGTTATGGTTGATATACCCATCCAAACAGTTTCTTCTACTCTTAAAGCTCATTTAAAGTCAGATTATCTTTTTTCCCCAAAAAAAGAAATATTGACGTCATCTTAAAAGTGTAGTATTTACATATGAATGCCATATTTATACCAGTAATATGAAAATATATTGGCTGGCAAAGGATATGTGCTTAACCTAAGAGATAAGACTTTATTTCATTTTTTGTTCAGTTTTCCAAGCAGAACATACTGACTAGCTGCTGGCTCAGTATAAAGTGTATCCATGTGATGTTCAACATTAGACCTGAGTGAGTTACTTGTGGTAAAAGACGTACTCATTTGCTCTAGGGAATCTAAGAATCAGAAGGAAAGGGGAAAGGTAGTGAAATCTCTAACAAAAAAAAAAAGACAAGTCCCATTTTTGAGCATGTATATCTGGTTGCGGAATAAATTAAATCTCTGCTATAATCTAATCCTTTATTTACGGGACTCTATTTGTAAAAAAAAAGGCAGTTACAGATCAACAGGGAGTAATTGTGGGCACACGAGCTTCCTTAAAAAGCGATGCTTGCAACTTCCTTTGCTGCTTTGTGTAAACAAACATAGGCAGAGCAGTAGTCTGAAGGAAGATAGCCACTCATAATGTACTCTTGACTAATTAATAATAATTCTTTTCCTATCTAATAGAAATCCTCAGAAACATGTAAATTACAAAGTTGCCTGTATTATAGAAATTAGGATAAGATTTCAGAATGGAAATGTATGATATAGAAATACCTAGATGGGAAACAAATGCAGGAAGTCCACTACTCCTATGCACAAAGGAAGCTGAGAAGGTTCACAGACACTTGCACTAAAATTCATATTTGGAAGTGGCTTTCTGCTTTTTCTTCATGTGCTTGTCTGTCCAGCTATAATTACCCATCCTCCTTTTTCTTCAGTTACATGCTGTATAATATTTAGCAGCTATTCCAAGCAGCAGCTTATTCCTGTGTGACAAGATTTAATTAAACTTCCACTGAAATAATTAGTGAGGGTATCTCAAAAGGCTGTTTATAATCGATGCAGTACTGAGGACCAAATAGAGTTAACACTGTCATCAAAGATCAAAGTCACCAAAGAACGTGACTGCAAATTAAACCCCCAGCAACAGTCTAATGAAGAAGCATACTGAAGCAGTTGCGATTTTCTGCCTCTTGGGTCCTACCTACAAATTGATTTGACATGGAAAATTTCCCTCAGGAAGCTTAAAAATGGTAAATTTCCATTAATTACATAGCAAAGAATGCTCTTTCTATAATTTATAATCCATTAGGAATCTCTTTTTTTTTTTTTTTTTTTTTTTTTTGTTTCCTCTTCCATTATTTATGTTTTCTGCTTTGCCAATGGAGATTGGCTAGAGGTTGGTTTGGGTGACAGTTTCCTGTTGCATCATGTAACTTGAGGCACAAAAAAGAAGCCGAGTTAAGTGCCTAAAGCATGAGGTTCTGCAGGTACACCAGAAATCCCAGCCTGGAGACACGTTCTTAAGTATCTCAGCCCTCAGAAGGCCAAGACAGCAGCTTTTCTCAGTAATGTGTACTCTACCGTTTACTTCAAGTAGGATGTTCTTATCCCTTTGTGGGGGAGTAGTTTGTATTACGAACCAGATCCGAGCTCTGCCTAGGGACTATGCCTATGTAAATTTAATTAGCAACTGATTTCTGCAGAAGTTAGATCAAGGTGCCTTTTTCAGCGACACAGGGTGCAGTGCTGTCGTTTCTCTTGCACTAGTTGTGCATTGTGCAGAGCTGCTCCGGGCAGGGGCCAGCTGTGAGCGGTCAGGATCCTCAGCCACAGGAGTGAGTGGGGCATGCTTTGCTCTTCCCCGTGCCCTGGGCTGGAGAGGTTGCTCTAGTGAAAATAACTCTGCAGAAGGAAATGCTCAAAAATCTTGTTGTCTAGTTTGCATTATGGGTCATTTTATCTCAGGCATTGACGTTGTATGGTTCCCTTTTTTCTTTTTAAGCACTGTAGTATGCAGTTAGCTTCTGGAGTTCATAACTATACAACATGCTTAAGCCATAGGCATGGCAGGATTTAAAACTGGCCTTTTATATGTGTGCTAAGACTTTTTAGATCTACAATATCAAGTGTGGGAAGTATGAGTTTGGCAAATGATGAGAATGCCACAACCTCAGGGTGAGACAGCAGTGCGCTGTGGTTCATGAGGGAGGACTTTCCTGCAGGTGGGAAAAAGTCCCTGCCTGTAGCTGGCTGCCCTGCCTAGCCCCTTTGAAACAGCTGGAGCAGGTCTGTTCAAGGCAGGATCCTGAGCTAGACTGGCTGGCCAGCGGGTGTTTCTGTTAGAGCATCTCTGGTGCTGTGACCTCCTTGTTCCAGTGGTACATTCAGTCTGTTGTGCTGCTGTGCCAGGAGGAGGCTGGGAAAATCACTGAATTTCTATAGTATTTATAACTGGACTCAGCTGATTTACATTGCCTGATGTTAAGGAGGCCATCCCTGGGTAGAAACAAGTTTAAAATATCAAGAGCTGCAATGAGGGGAAGGGGTTTAGTCGTTATGTGTTGCAGGTTTGTAATTTCTTTTGAGCTGTGCTCTGTTCTGCTTGGGTTGAACCATGAAGATCTGAATAATGTATTCAGAAAGTTATGCTAACTCTTTATGCTGCTGAAACACTGAAGACTAGTAAATAATTAATAAAAACATTTCTTCTGCAGCCATGTCCTTGTGTGAGTCACTCAAGCCTTGCTGAATATGCTGAGCAGTTCAAATGCAATATTCTGTGCCTGCAGGATCAGAATTCCTTCAGTGTTTCTGTTCTGCAGAAAAATAATTCCCTTAAAGCTACTTCAAGAATTTCAACTAGATATTTACAATTGGGAATGATAAGCTATGTTTGTGGTAAGTAGATAACTATGTAGATAGATGTGTGTGTGTGTATATATATATATATATATATATATATATATATATATATATATATACAAACAGATACAGGTAAATGGAACTGAGGCCAAACTGTAAGCAGCAGAAGAAAAGCTGGGACTAAGTAGAGTCAAGTAGAGTCCAAGCAGATGTAGTAGAAAGTTACTGCAATCTAATAATGCGTGTTTCCCCAGTGACTTAGCACCTCCAAAGCAAGTCAGTGTTGAAAAACAGCAAGAAGACTGGCTTGGGGTTTTAATTTTGATTCAACAGCAAAACTTAAGCTTAAAAATGAAAGTGAAGTACATTTACAGTATCAACCAAAATTGCTGCTCTCAAAGGAGGTGATTCCGTTTGCTTGCTGCAAGGGCATGTGCCTGCTTGTAGCAGCAGGGTGTGAGCCTTTTCCAGAGCAGAGTTAAAATCTCTTTGTGTAGAGCAGAATCCATAGTGATCTTTATACTTCCCTCAGTGTGTTTGTTTTGAGCATGGGATTTCTAGACATCATTGTTTGGGTCACTTCCATTTCTGTTTTTCTTAAGTATACTTAAAAAAAGCCAAGAATACATGTTGTTAATTTACAGTGTTAAATATCATAGTCCTTTTTTTCACCCTTTTAAATACCATTGCCAAAGACAATGATAAAGGATAGTAAATAGAAGGCTTGAGCCACTTAAATTATCATGTGTGTCATGCTGTTCCAGTGAATTACATTTTAAGGTGCCCTTTCTTCGATATAAGAAGAGCATTGACTGATAAAATAAGTATTCAGCACAGCTCTCATGCAACACAGGAGTGGCAACAAACAAGAATTGCTCATTTTTGAAGGCAAACCCCTGATAGAGTTTAAAAAGCCTTTCTGCTGAGAATCCTCACCCACATACATAAAATTTGTTGTATTCAAGTAATGGCTGTGGTGCGTGCTCTTTTTTGCTGTCCCACAGAAATGAGGTATGTTTTTAAAATAAACATATATCTGAACAAATCCCACTTAATACACTTTATGGCTATAATAAAATACTAGTTTAAATATACAGTTAGTTCTTTAGATATCTTTGCTTTTATATGCTTAAAATGATTATTTTATGGTGGGGTTCATCTGCAGCCTCATACATGGGAAGGAAAATAAGCCACTTGAAGTTAATTGGCCTAATTCATTATTTTCAAAATTAATATTAAAGAAGTAATGATACCGTGTGATTTCCAAGTAGTTGATACACATTCTGACAGGCATCTCACACATTGTCTTCTCAGGTAATGCTGTACAGCATGTGTAGTAATTGCTGTGCAGCTGAAGACTCCCTTTCTATGAATCTACAGTGCGTTGCTATTTTGTTTTCCTGGGCATACTGCTGAAATATTTAGGTGTACAATCTAAAATGGGTCTTCTGACAGTAATAATCAAACAGGGTGGAGACCTGAAATTTACAGTATAATGAAAATGACATCTGCCTAAATGATAGAGGAGAAAAAAATGGATTTAAAGAAAATTCAGGTTTTTTGTTCTCTTACCTATAATTTGGAAAAAATTGAGTGAGAATGTGCCAGAGCCTCTCTGGGGTGGGGATGGGAATAGGACCACCTCAACAAGTTCCCAGAATAGTTCAGGTCTTCCCAGACAGTCATCTAGAAATGTCCTAGTGGGTGAACTACTGGACAGATTGATTTGTGGTATTAATAATAAGAGAGTTCAAAAACATTGGTGGCAGGAAGGAACTTGACCTGACCCAGACAGAAGAAGCAGTCATGGGAACAGCAGGGAAAGACACATTAATAAACAAAAGGCCAAGGCAGCAGAAAAGGGCTTAGCACCTGAGACGTGTTTCCTCAAGCAGATTTGAGATATTATATATTTGAAGTACCAGTATCATAAATACCCAGGTGTCTGAAGGTATCTGTCTTTCAAGATGCTAAGGTTAAAATTCAGGAGAGCAGAAGGAAGCAGATGGCTTTGCATAATGATGGAAGATGGAAATGGACAGAGGCAGGACCAAGCCTATTACTGAATGCAAGAGTGAGCCTGCATATCTGTATGAGAAAAACTGGCAAGGCTGCAGGTGTTATCATAATTCCTCTCAAATACAAATGTCAACAAAGGTTAAATTAGTATTTAAAAAATCATCAATACCCTGCAAAGTTCTGGACACTTACCCAGCCATTTTTAAAAGGGTGGGTATCCCGAGTCAAACAGCTCTGCTTAGGTAGGAGTAGAGGTGTAGATTTTAACACAGGATGGAAGGATATTGGAGGAGGGAGGATAGAAGAGTTGTTTCTTCCCCAAAAAAGGGTGAGAATTACTGGATCAGGAGATTAGCAGAAATAAATACTTGCCCCTAAGTTGGCTCAGTTGCTGAGGAGTTACATTGTATTAGAGGGAATTGTAAACACAGAAGTTTTTCCCCTTTGACTGTAAGTTTAAATTTTCAATTAGAGTTATGGTTTAGAAACCATCTTGTTGGAAAAGCAATTCACACACATAATATAAATGTGCAATCACATTGAAGACACAATCCTGTGTCACAGTATTCTTGTGAAGAGGCATAAAATCTGTTCTCAGGATGGGGGAACAATGGACTTCAACACTTGTTTTTGCATGGCCACAGCTTGATTTTTCCTTTGGCTCGTGTTCAACATGGAGCACCAAACCACGAACTTACGTGGTTGTTTTCCCCATAATGTTCCAGCATTACACATTAAGCATGAGTTGATCTACCATGCTGCTGCTGTGCAGCCTTCTCCCTTGGGCTGGAGCTGACAGCAGGACCCTTTGCTGGGCTGATTCAGCTGGCTAACTTAGCAGAAAACTTGAGTTTTGTGGCAATATTCTGCTGGTTCCACGAGTTGAATCAGCCCTCCATGGGGTCTGACCAGTGCCAGAGCTGGAGCAATGGGGTGGGACAAAGAGGGCAGCTGGGACAAGAAGAGGAGCAGTGGGACCTCTCTGTCCAGCACTGGGGAGCTGTTTAGACTGATACTGCCAGGACAGCTTCTCATTCTTGTGCTGGTACCTTTTGAGGTGGGTTCAAATTAACAGCTGGTTGATGACCACTTTTAGGGAGACCAACATACGCTTATTAGTTCTGAAAGAAAAGTTCTCTGCCGTAAGGAAGCTTTTTCCTGTTTCCGCTTCAATATTGCAATATAGATATAGGGGGTAGGGTAAGAAGGGAGATGTTCTATTCACTTCTCATAATGTGGTTGTACTTCGACATTTTAATGACTACTTAACAGAATATTGTCTTTCTTAAGATTCTCCTATTTAATAAGGTAGAGCAAGGTTAGTAGGACTTGTTTGAGATGACAATTTACTAAACGACATTATAATTGCATGATAGTATCTATAGTGATTGATATTACTGCTTAACCTGGGGATACAGTTGGTGATGTGCAGCCTTGTTATTGGCTTTGTTTCTCCAGAGAGCTTTAAATTTGGCTGAAGCTACATTTATTTTGCCACTTAAATGCTTTTCTCCAAACACTTGCTTCCCTGACAATTGTTCTTAGCCATATCTGTCATCTAAGGATTTTAGAACATTTGAAGCTAAATCTCCTGGTGATTTTCTTTTCTTGTTCTTTATCTTTTTTTCTCTTTCAAGCTGTTGCTATCAATACTGATTTTAGTATCTGTCAATTTAATTTCTTTGCTGCAAGTACCTTACATAATAGCTTACCATAGTGTAAATGCAATGATTTGTTATATTTTTATACTGCTAGAAGTTTGCCTGTCTGAACCACAAGTCTGATTAATAGTATTTGTTAAAATACTGTGTTCATGACATAAAGCAAAGAGGCACTAGAAAATGCAAGAGCTTAGTAGCAGCACTCCAGGCAAGAGATAATGGTGCACGCACCGGAGGAGGGGAAAGTCTCCCAGGGAATATACAGGCAGATCAGGTCACTGAAGTCAGAATAAGTATTCATCAGTGCACTTCCAGCTTACAGTGCTTCTGACAGGAACATGCTTGTGATTATGTCTCCAATTCACATCCAGTTTGCAAACCATTAAGGTGTGGGACACACTGTGGGATGCCTGAAGGCAATGGGATGCAAAACAGAATAACCTTTGACCATAATACATCAGTATTTGGGATTTTTGCATAAAGTGCATAGGTTGTACATGTAATACAGCATATGTCTAGGCAGTCTGTGGCTGATGAAAGAGCCTGCGAATGTTAGAGATGAGTGGGTTAAGTTTTAAAAGGTAGAAGGTTGAGACATGAGCAGGTGAGGACAAAATATGATCAGTTTATACCTCTTTTCATAAAGTTAGCCATAGGGAAAATATGAATCTCTGTGGGTAAGTTAAAGATGGCTCAAGGCTGTTGTCATTCACTCAGCAAGGCTGTGCTCCTAGAACAGCTGCTGGTGAAGAGAGCTCCTTTGCTTTTCATACCTCTGAAGTGAATCTTTTCACATGCTCTTGATAGCTTCTTTTTGAAAGATTTCTTCTGAACCCATGTGCCGTTGTGCCTGTTGATTGTTTTTGAGATGGGACGGGGGTCTGCTGGGAAGGTGGCAGCACCATGAGCAAGCAAAAATGGAAAACTTTTTTTTTAATTAGTAAAATGTTTATCAGTATGACTAATGGTCCAGAGAGAACAAGATGATTTCTAATATTGTTCCTTGACCATCTTTCTGCAAGTTCAGTCATTCCCTTTTTCTCTCCTCCAGCAGTCTTTAGCTCAGTCCAAGAGGGTAAAGTACCTGCAGGTGAAAAGTTAGACTTCTCAGTATTTGGTGGCCCAGATAGCAACCATCTGTAGGCAACACCGAAAGATACATTTAAAAGTTGCTATGGGAACTATTGAATCAAAAAATGCAATGGGAGTCTTTTGATTTGTATTAAAGGGCTTTAGAGGAGTTCATAATTCTGGGAGGTCATCATCACTGACTTCTCAATCAGTTGATCTGTCCTGTTGGAACAAGAAGAAATAAGTTTATCCTAATGAAAAAAAGTCTGTTTTCTGAGAAGATTATACTTTACTACCAGCTGGATGGAGATGGGAGCAAGGACAAGAAGGCTGTTAGCTCTCCAGGACAAGGGGCATAGGGCATCTGGTGACTGTTGGTATCTAAAAATGTAATTTAGAGAAATGAGATGCTGGGCTAACTGCAGTATAGAAAAAGAAATATGGGGTACCTGAGGGACTGTGTGGGATAGGAGGCTATGTGTATTGGCAGTGTCACATAAAAGTGGGAGAGAATGTGTTGTTGCAGACTTGGAGAAGTAGAGGGGATAGAAAGTGTGACAGTACTTTTTTTTTAACTTTGTAGCATGATGTGGATGGAATCCACAGGCTGTTCCTCATTGCCATTAACTAGTTTGTCCTTCCACAGCAGTAATCCTTTTAGCTAGGCATGGCTAATGTTTGCCTAACATCAGTGATAAACAGACAGAATGCTGTGTTCATGCATGAAAATTGTCCTTATGGCTGTGGTTACTTTAAAAAAGTATACTTTGAAATACCCTAAAAAGTCCTTTTTCCAGGACTCTGTGGAGGATGCATCACAGCCTGGTGCTGGAGATCCAAACCGATAGAGCATGCAAGTTGTGTGAAATAATTGAAGAATGGAACTTTGTAAAAACATCTTTTGAAGCAGTGTGGAATATGCTGTTTGCCTTCTATTTGCTTCTAAGTTCTTAAATTGTTTAAATACCACCTTTATAACAACAGTGCCATTCACTTGGCAATTTGTCTTTTTTTTTCCTGATGATAAGCGTGTTGGATACAAAAATAGCCATTTTGCTTGTGATCATCAAACTTTAGCTAAATTTCAGACAAAGAACTGGCAGATCTCCAGAAAAAAATATTAGAGCAGTTCAAGCAGGGATTAGTATTTGTTACTCATACACTTTGTGCTTTGAAATCTCTGTGTTTCTTTTGACATGTTCAAAAATAATGAGCTATTGTTCCGCTAGAACAAAATTTGAAGTACATCTGAATTGAATATTGCTTTATTTTTGGATGAGGATGTATCTTCTGCAATAACGAAGACTAAATATAGTGTAAGAAAGTGTTACATGTTTGCAGAAGCAAAACACCCCCTGTCCCTGCAGCGATGTGCATTGCACTGGTTTAGTTCAAGCTTGGTCAAGACACAGCCAAACCCTCTTGTTTCAGTTTGGATGGGAAGGATTGGATTTGCACTTTGGTTTCTCTAGGTGGAGCTGTGCCTGCGCAGGACTTGTGTGGGTGTATTAGTGAGGGTAGAGAAGTCCAAAATTGAGAGGTCTGTGCTGCATTTTCCAGAGGGCAAACCTGGCCATTGACTGAATGGATGAAAAAATTCTTACCTCATGGTCTCATCCCAAGCTTTCTGTGGTCAGAGTAGTGAGCTCTGCTCCCATAAATCAATTTGTCTAAAAGTGTGTGGTCCTAATCAGGCAAGCACCTGTCTTGTGGCTTCAGTGGGATGAGTCATGTATTTAGGAGTTACTTGGGTGTTGGAGAGGCTGATAATCTGTTAAATGGCATTTCAGACTTTTTTGAGATAGCTCTGGTTTCTGTCTTTGAATGTTACAAATATCATTCCCAATTTAATCCCTCAATCCTCTCAGTTTCTTGCAGTTTATTAAATTAAAACTATATTCCATGTCATCTTACATAAACAAATGCAGCAAAACCCCATGGATAAAGTTTTGCAAAGCTGTGTTGGGTGCAGGAAATCTGACTACGAGCCCAGTGATCAGGGCTGCAGAACTAGTGCTAGAACTACACCTACTTATCTTCAGAAAGCACTGGCATATACTGGTTTCTTAAATACTCAATGTAATTAACTGTAAAAAAATAAAGGTACCTGATTTCTGATCATAAATCCGTACTTAATTTACAGAATATTTTAAAGCTGCCCATTTGAAGGATTAGAGAGTGGAAGAAAGAACCATTGTTTCTCTATCTTCAAGCTACATGCAGACTGTGGCATCCAAGAACTGTTTTTTGATAAGCTCAATATGACTTATCTCCCAATTGAAATATACATTGTTTTCCCCTTTAAATATATTCTGGGATTCAGATTACTTTCAGCTGTTCCCTTTCTCCCCTTCTCAGCTTCCAACTTCTTTTTGTTTTTAAAATGCAGAGAAAATTATTTGCTTCAAAATATGTATCTGTTCATAACATAAATTCAAGGAGAGGATGGGGAAAGATGTATATGCTTGGCTGAACTAATGAGAAAATGACTCAGCCTGTGTGTAACATCTTCTTGTATCACATAAAGTGTTTGACAAAGAAAAATGGATTTTGCTTTAAATACTTAGAGCCACCACAATAACTGATCATATTTTGTAGATTACAATAGGCTTAAAACAACAATAAACCCTGAGCCTTACTGCATGTTCTCTCTGAAGTTTATAAATATGAAATGCAGCTTAGTGACAAATCCTTGATTTGAATTTACGTAAAACATATTTTGGTGACATTAAAAATCTTAATTGACGGAAGAGAGCAGAAATGCAGCACCATAACCTTATCACCCCTCGCAAGAGGTTATTTTCAATCCACTGGGAAACAGTACGGGCAATCAACTGTTACAATTACTACCCTTGTATTTACTGAAAGTATAGGGGAGAAACTGCTTGATATTGTGAAACTAAAAGATAC
>JAVJGJ010000047.1:35038105-35062267 GCA_035590215.1 Microhierax caerulescens | reverse complement strand
CAGATCCCTCTGCAGAGCCTTCTTGCCTTCAAGCAGATCAATGCTTCAGCCCAGCTTGGTGTCATCTGCCAACTTACAGAGGGCGCACGCTATCCCTTTGTTCAGATCATTGATAAAGATGTTCAGCAGGACTGGCCCCAATGCTAAGCCTGGGGAACACCACCTGTGACCAGCCCAGCCACCAGCAGGATGTGACTCCATCCACCACCTCGTCCAGCCAGCTATTTACCCAGTGTAGAGTACGGCCGTCCAAGCCACGAGCAGCCAGTTTCTCCAGGAGATGCTGTGGGAGGTGGTGTCAAAGGCTTTACTAACATCTAGGTAGACATCCACCGCCTTGCCCTCATCCAGTCAACAGGTCACCTTGTCATAGAAGGAGATCAGGTTGGTCCAGCAGGACCTGCCTTTCATAGCCCCATGCTGGCTGGGCCTGATCCCCCAGCTGTCCTGCACGTGCCGTGTGGTGGCACTCAGGGTGACCTGCTCTGTCACCTTCCCCAGCACCGAGGTCAGGCTGGCAGGGCTGTAGTTCCCTGGATCCTCCTTCCTGCCCCTCTTGTAGATGGGCATCACGTCGGTTTCAACTGCAAGTTTCCAAGAAAACCTTTACTCACATCAGTTTCAGGATTTGTTACTACATTTTTCACAGGCATTTGCTATAGCCTCCATGCTTGGGTGTTTGATTGCTCCTGGAGTGAATATTGACTTTCTGCTGAGACAGACATGGCAAGCTGAAGTGTTTTGTTTAACATTTAAAAGCTACTCAGGCAGCCTGAGGTTCGCATCCAACTTGGGAAGGGAGGGAAAGAACAGAAGAGCAAGATGCAAGGAAAAACATCCAGAAAAAAAGCATCTGTAAAAAACAGTTTTTGTTTAATAAATTCAAATCTTTTTTTGAATAATAGAAAAGTAGATTTTGAAAAGCTTCTAAATAGCTCCCTATACTGAGGTCAAGGAAGAAAATAATCCCGTCCACAGCAGAAAGCTGATCAATAAGAAATCTAAACAGGATGGTGCCTTTTATTGTGGCTATGTTTGATAGCATTAGGCGATGGTGAGATTCAGACCGTCTTAGTTTAGAAGCCTGTGTTTTCTGTGTAGATGAGAGATGTGCTTCCCGCAGGCTGTTCATGTCAAAGATAAATGCCTAAAGTTATATGGCTTCTCTGACTTGCACAAAGACAATGTTTTATTTGTTTCTGCATCTTAGCACAGCAACATACCCTTGAAAACCTGCTTGCAGTTTAGAAATCACACTGAGGCCTGACTTGCCTTTGCCAAACTGTTTTCAGTTGATGTAAGAGAAGTAATCTGTTGATAAAGATACTGTGGTCCTACTGGCTGGGTCTCGCCCTCTCCCTAGCCTTCACTGATCTTTCAGTGCCACTTGGAAAGATGCATTGTCACTCGCAGAACAGACTGCATTGGAAAAAATGCCATACACACTGCAAAGCGTGTTTCACGTAGCGCTTTGTTGAGTCTCCAACTCTCTCAGCTCTATACAGCTCTTTGTATGTAGAGTTGTAATTTATCAAGTAGATCGCATTCATAAATATGGTTGCTGTGTCATTTTTAGCACATATGAGTTTAATGGAAGGAAGCAAAGGGGCGAAAAGAAGTACTTCCAGAGGAAGAATTTCAGGGTCATGTATTAAAGCATGGGAAGAAAGTCATGTCTTAAATTGAAGAAAGTCATATCTTAAATTCCCAGGTCCACTTTGTGGTGTTGCAGAAATTCTTGGTTTCAGTGAGTCGGTGTGTATACTCTGTACTGAAGTACATGCTACGGGTGCCTGTTGGGAACTGATCCAATAGACTCAGGGCAGCTTCTACAGTGTGACAATTACTGGACAAATCTGTAATTATAAAGTATTTGATAGGAAAAAAGTTACAATTTTTACTATCACTGAAAAGAAGTGATGCCACATTTTTTCTTCATTTCCTAAAACAATTCTATACATTTTCTAAAGAAATGCAATGAACTACATTCTGACACTTTACTGTTAGTACCATTTGGAAAAACTATATTTTTTCCCCAGATGTATTTTTTCCCTAGATGTGTTTTTTCCCCAGATGTGGTTAGAGCCTCAGCAACAGAAATTACAGTAGTCAGCTCTGTTGTGTTGCTCTTGTTCTTGATTTACAAAGACGTATTAATCCCAGTTAATCAGTATCCATAAGTGTAAAGATAATTGCATTCTAAGCTTTTTAAATGGGAGGGTCTTCCAATTGTTTTTATATTTTTAAAAAATTGCTTTTTGTTACAAGACTGGGTGATCAGCAAAGTCTTAAAATTGCTTTCTTAAAACCTCTTCATGTAACCAACATTTCTTAAGTAGCTTCATATGAGTTGCCATCAAAAATTAGCTTGAATAACAGAGGAATTCAGCTCAGCTCTTCAGTCATGTTACAGGTGCACAAAACGTAAAGCAAGGGAAGAAACAAATACCCATTTCACATGGATTTTAGAAACAGAACATCCTGATTTTCTTTCATAGTTTCTATTTGTCCTGCTCTTTTTACTTTATATAAAGGAAAGGTGCCGATAAGACATTCACTTGGTGTTCTAAGGTGTCTAAATAAAACCTGTGTTGAAGATTGCTGTCCAGAACCCATTCCTGTTTCAGATCAACTGACCTCTTTCAGACAGATAATGCTTTCAGCCATGGGGACACAACACACTTTTTTTCTCTCCAAACTCTTCAAGGAGCAATAATAGAAGAACAAGATTAGATAAAGGAGGGACACACACCCCATCCAGCATCCTCTATAATGTTAAATTAGCTACCAGAAAGGTCTATATCATTCAGATATCATTAAAACTGGATTTGTGTATTGTACTTGATCAGCAATAGGAGAATAACAAGAGAGAAGGATGCTTTTTCTGTTTCTCAGTTGGTTAATTTCTTTTGAAAGAAGATGGAAGGTAGGTTTAAGGTTTCCAGACCAAGCTGGTTCTAGATAACCACTAGCCCCTTCCATTATCTCTGTTGTCACTACTTCTTTCTCCTCCCTGTTTTCCTTTTGCTTAGGTCTGTAATATACGTAATTTACAACTTGGTTCTCTTTTTCAGATGTTGTCTTGGTGATTTTTTCCTCAGTAATATCTCCATGGTTGGACTTTCTTGACTAGTCCAGCAGAACTTCTTCCATGTTCTTGCTGTTTTGAACCTTCATTACAGGAACTTCTGACTTGAATGCATTCACATTGTGCATGTGTGTATTGAGCGCAGTTGCTAAGATAACATTTTTGACAGGTTTTTTCAGCCTTGTACTGCTCTGGATTCACATTTTCCTTAGCTTTCTTTCCTCTCTTCCATCAAACACTGAGTACCCACCCAGGCTGTCGTTTTGCCATGATGGTCCTATTCTCTTCCAAGAGATCTTTGCCTCGGTTCAACCTTTCCCTCCAGTCCATCTCCCCTCTATGTTAATATGGGCCACCTATTGAAAAATTTTCACTGTTGCCTCTTCCACACAAGCCTGTCACACCATCATGATTAAAATATTCCTGCTGACATAAATGTGAGAAATTTTGCACTAAGCTTTCACAAAACGTTGTTTCTTTATGTCTCAATCTCGTGGTTTTTTTGGTGGTATCACACCCCCACCCATGTTTTAATTGGAAGTTATTTGGAAGAAAGAAACATCTTCATTTTTACTTTATCCTATTTTGTAGAGTACCCACGAAACTGTGATATCTGCTATGCCTGAAGGTCCTTCACTGTGTTAAAGACTAAGAATAACTTACAAGTCTGACAGAGAAAAATGAGTAACTGAGTTTTCATGTCTGCCTGCTCCAACTGTCCCAGCTTTAATTTCAGGTTTTTAATATTCACAGTAAGACTAAGTATGGTTAATTCCATAGGAATTTAGATTAAGTGTTTTGAGCCTGCAGACCAAGTTAGCTTAAATAGTGCTGCCATGTGCCAATAATTTTTTGTCTTCCAGGATTCTACCCAGAAAGATACTACATTAGAAAATCAAGGCAGTTGCTAGGCTTTCAGGCATCTAAGTTTGGAAGTATTTTAACTCTGAAAGACATCCAAAAAACTGAGCCTGAAATGATTCTCTGTGTTCCATTCTTGTCAAATTAATTCCGTTTGAGAAGTTGCATCTGTAGAGTTTCGTTAACATTACTTCCAAACCCAGTTACCCACCCCCCTTTCTGGTTCT
This sequence comes from Microhierax caerulescens, assembly GCA_035590215.1. NCBI lineage: Eukaryota > Metazoa > Chordata > Aves > Falconiformes > Falconidae > Microhierax > Microhierax caerulescens. The sequence continues at coordinate 35,058,091 of JAVJGJ010000047.1, read as the reverse complement.
TGACTGATGGAGTTATTGAATACCTCACTGGATGAGGTTATCTGGAGCCCTGAGGATAAAATTCTGAGAGAGTTTATTACTGTGATAGAATTTCTATGGATTACTTATCATCGCAAGACTGTTTCTTTGTTATTTATATATACAGTTATGACACCTTATATAAATCTACAAATAAGAACAGAACAGTACATGTCTCTTATGAAGGGATTTCAATACTCACTCTGCTAAAGCTCTACATCTTGAAGTAGTCCTTCTGTATCATTTTAGCAAATTGACATGTGTTGTTAAATGGGCTGTTTGGTGTTTGTACAGTCCTGAAGGTGGCACTGTGACTTGGATGCAGTCTGTATTTTGCATAAACTTTCCACCTCTACATCACCTTAGGCTGGCTCTCCATTGTGTTGGTTCTTCTCATTTATGTTTTTTGATATAATACTAGCAGCTTATGTAGCAGGTAAAACTACCTGTGTAGAGAGCCTTAATTGCACATTAAGCTGCTGCCTTTGCTGAGCTGAGGGAACTCAATCTAAGGCAAATTTGAATTAAAGTAGTTCTGGCCATGCACAGAATTCATTAGCTGCTTAAAAAATCTTAGTATTGTTAGCTAAACTGATGTGGATTTGAATGTTGGCTGTAGGCTGTAGGCATAAATGATGCACGTGCACCACTACTGGGGTGACGAAAGAATGGCTTAACCTTTTCTGTCTTCTAAATATGCCTGATTTCACAGAGTCTGGATTAATGCCTGTAAAGAGAAATGCGGATTTACCATCAATATAGAAAAGCAAAATGTTCTTTGCTTATAAGGGACTAGTTATTCGCTGCTCTTGAGCTGTATCTACCTTGCCCATAAAACCGCCACCACACTGCTCCCAGTAACTGGGAACTTGCTGGGAACAATATCCTGCTGCCCACTAGGAAAACAGCAGTCTTTCAGCAGCAAAGCAAGCACACCACTTTCAATAGATAAACTTCTCTACTACATCACCTGGATTAACATTGTATAATACTGATGTTCATTTAGAAGCAGTAAACCAGTTTAATAACTCTTAAGTTATATTTTGTTTCTTTTAGCTAGACACATAGGCACCATTACTACACTATACCATCTCCTTATTGATCTGTAGTGCACTGCGTGAAATAGGCCAAGCTGTCATCAAAGGCACCTGGGCTGGCTCCAGGAAGATGATGAAGTGATAGGGTAAATTTAATTGATGTGGTGTATTATTCTGAATGACTAAACTTGGCTGTATGTTAGAGTGGAAGTGTACCTTTTATCTTTGTTTTCCTGGAACTGAGGCTATACAACTCTAGGCTACATCCTTTACTCAGGCTTACTGTACATTTCTGATACTATAGTGCTCTAATATCTTGCTGTATGTCACTGTCACCTCAGCTGCGAGACTAATGCAAGAATTCATCTTGTGTTGCCCTTATATCCTTTGCACAAGGCAAAAATATTTACCAGACTAGAGATAGAAAGAGCAGTCACTGAGTAATGTATGTGGAAAATGATCTATGAATGCAGACCTCGATTGACTGGAAATGAAATACTGTGATAAAAATCCCATTTTTGAAATGTGCGATTGTGCCAAGGAGTGCATTGCCTGCTCTAGGGTTTTACAGAAGTTGTACAGTTTAAGCTTTACTTTATTTTTATATACTAACTGGAACATCAGGAAAGTGTACTAATGGGTTTGGAAAAACAGTTATTGTAAGACTATAGCCAAATTACCCAGCTATACTTTGCTGAATGCACTTTACAACACTGTGTTTCTTATGCCATTCTGGATTAGAAAAGCTTTTAAACAAGGGAAGGAAGGTGTCAAGAGATCTGAGGAAATAAAAAATAAAAAGTAAAACATTTGATTTGACTTACTTCAAGTTCATATTGCTTAGTAGTAGTAGTAAAAGGTCTGGTTTTGAGACACTTGCTCTTTAAGCTGGCAATGAAACAGCTCATGGTAGAGAGAAAATACCGTTAGCTTTTGGACGTGGCTGCTGGAGGATGGCTACAGTTTAGGAAGCATCACACCAGATTTACCTGAGACCGATATCCATACCGGCTCCCTTCACTTGGTTTAAGTATAGGAAGCACTCAGCATGCCTTTTTGTAAAATCAGTTGAAGTATCCAGAGATGAGAATGTGTGTAAATAAGAGACATGGTATCAATTTTATTTTCATCTGTCATTTGGACAGGTATGGAAGCAGCAGGAAAAATGGGAGAACACATAAAGCAAGAGACAAAGGCAGGAGGACTCACTCTGTGGCCCTTGGGGCATGTGGAGAGTGGGCTGTTGTGCCAGCATGCAGGGAAGTTAAGCTAAAATGCTGCTCAAGGACAAGGGCTCCTGTGTGTGTTACGATGTTCAGCATGGTATTTCAGAAGGCTTAAACATGCAACAGTTTTTTTTATGCCTGTGCTTGCCTACCTGCTGTACAGGCTCAGGGCACAATAGCTGATCCCAGCTGCTGACTTCTGCTCTCTTACGTTTTTCTGAAAGTCAGGCTTTGCTCAAGAAAGTGTTGTTTGATGCATATGCCACCCATGGATCCATCCTGGAGCTGCTAAGGTTTTGTAGGAGTTAGTAGTAAAGTGTGCAACGAAGCGAGTTAGGTAGGAGCTCAAGGCTGTCAGTTTGGGCCAGTGCTGCAGGGTGTGAAGAGAATTTTGCAATTGTACAGAGACATTTTGGTTAAACCTTTGGGAAGAATGCTTTCATTCCTAGAATGTTTTGGAAGGTTTGCAAATTCTAGTTGTGGAATGTTTCAAGGGACAAAAGCTTTGATTGCTGTGGGTGGTGTTAGGGGACCCTTGGCCCTGGAAAGAGGTGCGCGAGACCTCTGAGAAGCTGTGTGAAAAGGTGGATGGGCCTTATTCACTGCTAGTTTCAAGAAGTTCAAGCCCCTGAGTTTTATTAACTTCTGCCAGAAATCTAGTATTGCTTTCAGTATAATAAATTATGGAGAAAAGCTATGGAGAAAGACCTCTTTCTCTATGGAGAAAGCACTGGACTCCTTCAGATCCAGGCTGCTGCGGCACAACCTGCCCCAGCAGAAGAGTGGCTGGGAAATGGCAGTTCTTGCTCCAGAGAAGGGGGAGATTGGTTGAGAGTGACCTTTCGGCCCTTCAGATATTTCATAAATGTGCTCTCCTGAGGTGCTGTTATTTTACTACAGGCATCAGAACTTGTGCTCCTGCTGGCTCTGCAGCTCTTGTTCATTGACAGGTTAGAGCAATTGACACAATTCCTACTGGGCCACAGCTTTGGAAAGGTCATGTACGCCCCTGCGAAGCCTGTTGCTTGCCTTTTAAGAACAGTAGGAATCAAATGTTATCAGTAACTGTGACCAACACAGCTACAGGAGATGTTTTGCAACTTAATATTCTATTACAGATTAGAGCTGCTGGGAAAACTTTTGAAGTGAAACAAGAAAGAAACAAAAAAGTAAATGAAGAGGTCTTTAAGGCTGAAGTCTTTTAGCAACCCAGTCTGTTGGTAGAGACTCTTCTGGATAATGTGTTGTGGGTTGCTCTGGAGCATGTCTGAAGGAAACAAGCAAAGATGTCAGTGAGAGTCACCAAATAACTTTTTTTTTTTTTTTTTTTTTAACAAATTGGGACCCCTTACCCCCCCAAAAAACCCCAAATGAACAAAATGCCTACCACCCCAAGTCAACTGGTGCCGATTTTACAAGAAAATGATTTTGTCTTTGTGGACTTTCTCAATGAAGAACATGCTCTGTATTGTGTGTCTTTGGGTGCTTAGTGCAAGTGTGGGTTTGCACCATAGTTCAGGAATTTTAAATGCAGTGTTTGTCACCTGGGATGCTGCATTGCCAGCTCTGCTGAAGTCGGGAGCACTGTGTGGTTGCACCAGCTGCCTGTGAAACACTTGTGGAAGTGATGGCTTGCTTGCAGCAGGGAGCTGGCTGGCATTCAGAGGGAAGGAAGATAGGGTAAGAACAATAAAGAATTATAAAAGGTGACATTTTGAGATCACATATGTGCTGTATTTGGCTGGATCAATGGTTCTAGTATCAACTAAAGTGCATAATTCTCTTAGGGAGCAGGTTGTGTTGTATGTATGAACTCAAGAGTTTCACCTATTTTTTAAAATAGGTTTTGTGGCAAGATACAGTCTCAGTGGTAGGAAATTAAAAGTTCATTAGCAGCTCTGGTACTGCGCCGAGTAGGACATTTCTATTCTGCGTGCGATATCCAAGCATCTGCTTTGCAGTCAGGAACTGACTTTTCATTGTAGTAATGGGAGTGGGCTCCTCTAACATTGCTTGGAGTAAGAACAGTACCAAAGATTAGTTTAACTAAAATTAATGAACCATACACATTGTGTAAGCCACAGGTACTGCATGCTTCAGGATGGTTAAAAATCTGCAGAAGCAGCTATAAGCATGTGTTAGTTTATTTTGTACCTGTCACAAACACGTGTGTTCTTAAAAATGGATTTTCTTCCTCAGCTGCAAAAGGTACCTGAAAGGAGGCAAAACTGAACTAAATGACACTTGTATGTGCATTCTTATTGCACTCCAAAGAGTCGTGACTGCATGTAAAAGCATTAGACAAATATCTAATCAATGGTTAGGTTATTCTGATTTGCTTGGTTGGATTTGTCTAAGGTAGATTATTAATAATAGGACATCTTGCCTGCCTTGAAAATAATGCTTTAAAGCTGTTTTCTAATTCTGGAGAACCTGGTTCGTGACATGTAAAGCCATGTTTGAACATTGGTGAAGCTAGGTGCAAGTATAAGCTGTTTCTGAAACGGGTGCTTAGCACTTGTAAACTCCTACTGAAATACATAAGCTGAAGCATTCAGAACTGGAGGCAAGGTTTTAAATTCAACCGTCTTATCTTCATTTGTAAAATGAGCTTTGGTTTTCATAGAGTATGATGCATATGTACAGTAGTGCTTTGAGGACCTCTGTCATGTGAATAGGTATATGTAGAATGAAGAGAGAAAAGGAGGTTTTTGTGTCTGATTTGGAATTTGGCTTTAGCTTGATTTATTTGTTTACATGGCCCCAAGGCCAGAGTGTGTGAGATGAAGTGCTGCTGCCAAGGTTACACACATTAAACTTGGTGGAAGACAACAGAAAAGGTTGATAGCAATGCTGTCTATTGCCAGCCATAAAGGCCTACGCAACGTTCTTGCATTACATCTCACTGCCTATGTTAAAATGCACTTGATTCCTCATAGTCATTTCTATCTTAGTAAAAATGTGCAGCTCTTAAAACCACAGAAAAAATGGAATGGCAGTTTGGTACTTATGGTAATAAACTGCTGCTAGATTCCTCCCGTAAAGCAGCTGAAACAATGTTCTGGACTGGCCGCATTCAGAGCTCTGCAGCACCTGCAAAACCCAGCCAGGCTGTCTCTCCTCTCTGCCGTAGCAACGCTGAGCCAGAAGCAGGAGCTGTAAACTTTAAAATATGGCTTTTCAGCCAGGGAGCCTTCTCCTGCAGTACCGAAACCTTTCCCTGCATTTCAAGTGAGTGGGAGATTGTTTCCCCAGTCATAAGTCTGACTCTAAATGCTATAGCAACCAAAATTAGACCATACATCATCCTAATAGTACTTCTTAAAGAATTCTTTACAGGATCAATTCAGACCATACAAAGTGGTGAGGTTTTGAGCCCAGTCACTAAGTATAGGACCATTATGAATGTATCACAGGATGAAAGGGACTTGGGGAGCAGGAAGCAACACCGCGAAGTGGTAGGAAGAACATGGAAAGGGACGTAGCTGTTGACAAAGTTTCATCTTGTAGTTTGCATGATAGTGCTTAGCATTATGGTACCTTCTTCATGAATTTTATCAAAGCTGCATTTGCTGTCCCCTTTTATTGCCTTTCCAGAGGGAAATCACAGCATGGTTTGGGCTGGAACAGACCTTTACAGATCTTGTCCAGCGGCCCCTCTGCAGTGGAGGGGGCTGTTAGGAGGGGAAGCTCTATAAATGCTGGAGGTGTCTGCTGCCCAGCAACCTTGCTGGTTGTTGTGTGTGCTGATTTTTAGTAACAGACGATCAGATTTCTCAACACGGCTGACATATACTGTTCTCAAGTACAGCGTGCCAGTTGCCTTAAACCTGCTGTGCAGGTGGTAGGGCTTGTGCAGGTGAAAGCAAGGTGTGTCAGTTCTGCCTGTCCGCGTGTGTTGAGGTGACTGACTAATAAGCATTGGTGATATCTGTGTGAATTTGCAGAAGATAGTGGGGTCCTGGGGTATGAGTAGGTAGCTAATTTGACCTGAATTTGCTCTTCCCGATGAGCTATGAGCAGCTTGGAAGATTGGTGGAGATTTTACTTATGTCTAAGGCAGTTGTTGGGGGAACCTCCTGCAGCCTAAATAAATTCAGTCCTTGTGCTGAAGCGCTAGCAGCAGTGAACCTCTAAATGCTCTATACTTGAGCACACTTTGTGAATGACCAGGGCAGTGGCCCTGAGCACTGGCACAATGCTACTAGAGCACTGAAACTCGTTTTTTGGGTTTGGATTTCAAGTGAGGACTCTTGTGTGCAAGCATGCTGTTTGAACTCAAGAGGCAGTTAAGATGTTCATGTGGACTTCGCCAGAAACCACCTTTGCCCAAACTGACAATTCCACAAAGACAACTGATTTTGATCTGAAAAAATTAAAAGATGGAAAATCCCTTCCTTCCTTCTGTAGCGAGTTCCAAAGATTCACAACGCTTGTGGTTTATAAATTTCTGCTTATTTCTCATTTGAATGTTTGGCTTTCATTACCAGTTGTTTGAGTGTCCCAGTGTGCTTGTCTCCTCTGTATTGAAGACCTTTTGATATTTTCTCCTTACAGAGGTGCACCCATAACCCTGTAACCTTCTGTTTTGCCTTGTGACGGATGAATCAGATCAGGCTCCTTAATCTTCCAGTGTAACACAGCACCATGTATAATGGCAGTTATTTGTGTCAGTAGGAAATCTTACACTGAAAAATGTCATTGTCAGGAGACAGCACAGGAGTTTAATACATCTGTGTTGGGTTAATGTAGGCCAGACATCTCATGATTTGCATTCATCCAAATACCTTGCCTTGCAAATAATCTTTGAAAGAGTAGGATACACCACAGCATTCATGTGAATGGCAGGTTGGCAACTTTTACATTAGCTGATAAACATTAAATAGTTCAGTACGTGATGCGAGTAAATGAACATTGACTTTATTTATGCACACGCATGGAACAAGTCTTTCTTTTATTTGTATGACAACAGGGATGACAAAATCTAATGAGAAAAAGTTCAGGTCATAAAGAATTATGGATTAGTGGTGGATAAATAGAGAAATATGCTGCTCATATAGGTGTGACTGGATTTTAAAGAGGCTACTCAAAATGAGAAAAGGCCTCTGGAAGTATAACTTTATCCCCTGCTAGCTCATTGCTATCCTACTCAAGTAGTTACCTAGTTGCAGTTTCACAACTGGCTATGTTTGAACAAGGGAAATGTCTTGACCAATTTGTATTTAAGTTGTGGTTTGAAATAAAGTAGTACTTACAGTATATAATGTGTAATTTTGATAATAGGCAGCAACTCAAGCTAGTTTTGGAGCTCCTTAGACTAAGTAGGAATGCTATGAAATACTGTGCCAGCAGAGCCAGTGAGACCACACTTGCTAAAAGGCAGGAACAGGAATGAATGAGCTTGCACTTCTTCCACTTCTTACAGGCAGAGTGACATTCTGGATCATAAGACTTAATCCAATCTCTCCTGTTTTCCAGTTTTTCCAGGTTTCCTGAGGAAGACTGGGGAGTGGAGAGCAGGACTGTGTCTGTGGTTTCTCTGTTACCAGTGAAAATGAGTAGTTGTTCCATTGTTTGTCTGAGAAACTTAAATACTTGGAGTTGTGTGTTATATATCAAAAAGTAGGCAAGGATGCAAAATCTCAAAGGTAGCACTTAAAAACATTCCAAAACTAAGAGGTACTCTTGCTTTGTTTAGAGCAATACCTGGAGAGCCTGTCCTTTGGTTCAGTGAATGGAGTTAATACTAAAAATGGAGCAAATAATCACAACTATTAATTGGTGAGCAATCAGAGGCTCCCTCTGGGTAGAAACAAGGAATAATACAGAAAATATTTCCCTCCCTCTCCATGATTTAAACACTAGACCAGTCACAGCACAGTCACTGCAGCATTAACAGCTGCTAACAAAAAGTAACCTGCACTGTGAAAGATGCAAGGGAAGAGGAAGTAAGAGAGCTGCTATAATTATTTCTCAGACATACTCTGTAAGTCCTGAATGTATAAAGTTGTTTGAAGCTTCACATGATCTCCTCTCCAGCTCTGCTGAGCCAGACCTGAGCTCTCACTGGAACTGGGTGGGGGTGGTGAGCTATTCCCTGCTCCTGTGAACAGAGGAGAGCAGGGGGTGGGCAGCCAGGAGGCCTTTTCCCCTTCCCTTGTAACTCAAAGCATTCTTCACAGAGTTGCTGAGAGGGGTGGGCTGGCATCAGTCTTGTCCTCTTCTGCTGGCACAGGGGAATGGACACGGGTGGAGAAAGGGCACATCTCTGTGTGTAGGAGGCAGTAGGGGGTCACTGGCAAGTGACAGTAACAGCGCAGCTCCTGGGCTTTTGCCAGACTGCTGCAAGCCCAGCTGGCCTTTGTGGATTCCAGGATCTTGTTAATTGATGTGAGTGAAGCTCACTGCTCCGAGGAAAGAAAAAAGGACTTGTGAAAAGCTGCTTTTGCAGTGAGGATGTGTAAATACACTTGATAAGGGTTCTCTGGTAATACGCCTTTAAATAGCTGATAGGCAAGACTGCAGAAAGATAGGAAGTTAAGGCCAAATGAATCATACCAATAGGCTTTGCTGGGAGTACTAAATATTTATGTTTGTTGTTAGCATGTGCATCGCATTATGTGCCATTCGTCTCAATATAAATACTGAAACATCTGACATGGCATTACTCACCATGTATAACCTGTCAGAGCATGTCACTGTAAATCAGTCATATTGTTGCAACCTCATTAATTAATGGTTAAGTAAAAAAAAAAACAACAACCCAACACAAAAAAAAAAAACAACAACAGATTTTTCTTCCTGAGTGAGGAGCAAAGTTATGTATTATTTAATCAGTCACAGTGAGAACCTACCAAAGTTCCCTGACTATTTTTATGTGTTTCTGTACTCATGTGCGATTTTTTTTTTAAATATATCTTCAAAGGTTGCTTTTTCTCTACACCATTTTCATAGTTTAAAATGTCATGTCCATTAAAAAATGAATGAAATTTGTGTTCTTTATATTCTTGGGGAAAATCTCGTTTGCAGTAGTAACATCACCCCATGGTCCAGTACTCTTTAGTTGCAGTACATGGTGAGAGAAACTTTGGGACTATCCTTCCCATATCACAAATCCTTAGGAAGGAAGGGTGTGTGAGAAAGAGAGAACGAGAGGTTTGTAGCACAGCTTCTTTGCTGGCAGAAACTGTGATGCTACTGAAGAGTCTTTCTAGCAGATGATTTGGTCGTGAGACATCTGTGTCCACAGGTTCCCTAGAGATCCCAAGAAAGAGTAGAAGCTGGCTATTTAGGAGTAGCTGAAAGACTTGAACTATAACTTGTGGGATGTCGAACCATTTTCTCCAGGACAGAAGTTGTGTAGCCCCACACACACTTGTTTTCGCCTCTGTGCCAGCCGGTTACACTGTGGCCAGCTGGAGCCCTGTCCTCTTCAGGAGCATCCCTAAAACTAGGTTTGGGTGGTGCTTAAAGAAGAGGTCTGCAGTGGTCAATGATACGCTCTTAGTTTTTGAGGACTAGTGCAACCCTGACAGGGCAAATTTTTAAATATTTTAGATTACAGTTCCAACAACCCTAGAAGTTTGCTCCATGTATCTTCTCTTTCTTGAGCACAGACAACTTCTCTGTTAAAGAGTTGAACTTTACATTAAATATCTATTTAATATCTTTTGGTTTCTGCTTATAAGCAGGCTCTTCTTCACTGTGTAGGTGATGTGAGTTTTCTCTCCAGTGGAGCTCATACAATGTGAAGTACCATCATGGGAGGAGAGGGGCAGAGCTGCTGTGCTTCACTTGGTTTTTAGTCATCTGATATAACTTTTCCTCCTTCCCCAACTAGAATTTTTGTGCACATGAAGCTGAAGTCAGTTTGGCTATAAAAGGTCATCAAACACTGGCTAATCTATCCAGTATCTATAATTAGAACTTAGAGAAAAGAATCTAGTGGAAGCACTAACAATCCCAAAGAAGCTAATTAAAGCTGAAATATGAATATAGTAGCACCCTCCAGGGAAAAAAAAAAATAAATCAATCACATTATTGCATTGAAGGAAAAAGGTTCTGAACCTCAACTCAGATACCCTTTGTATTCTGAATTGCACAGCCTCCATCTGAATCTGATATTTTATTTTTTTTTAAGTTAAATTAACTAGTAGGAACTTCTGCTAGAATAACAACCAGGGGATTGTATTTTATTTTTTTTTCTTTAAGAAAGAAAAATGAGTTATTTCCTCTTGTGGCACAAAAGCCAAGAAGCCCAAGCATCAGCTCCTTTCCACAGATGTATAGCAGGAGTGGATCTACATTTACAGAGTTGCATCAATGTAAATAATGGGAGAACAAGGCTTTTGTAGGGTAAATAATCCCTTGGCAATTCACAGTTTTTGCAGCATGAGAGGTGCCATGGCTTTGTGTTCATTTCTCCAAATCTGTGAGCAGTCAAGTCTCAGCCCTGTAAAGCATTTGAGCACATGCTCAGCTCAATGTCCAGGCATCACCTGGAAGATACATATATTTATATTCACATCTAAGCACGAGCCTATGTAGCCGTTTAAGCTGGGGCTTGGGTGTTTTTTTATATTGACAAAAGCAGGGGTATAAAGGGGAAAAAAACCAACCCATCAACTACTAACTCACTTTTATTCACTTCCTAGAGCATCCTGCCTCACCTTAAAACTTTAGTATATATGTGTCCCAAAGGCCCAAAAAACTCAAGCAAACCAGCATCTTCTCCGGATCTCTTAATATACCTGCTTCTGCATTAAAAAAAAAATAAATAAAAAATTAGCCCATGTATAGACACTGGGGTTGATGGTATGCATTTGGGATTAATAGCAGAAAGGAGTTAAGTGATTGGCATCAACTCTAAGCCTAAGTCCAACAGAGAAAACCCATGCAACACCCTTTTGTCTTCTTTTCCTGTAGTTACCTTTCTGTATATATAAGCATCAGCATATCTTCTTAATTCATAAATCTAACCTTAATTTAACACACCTTGGGGTCTCTGATCATGCAATAGTGATGCTAACTTTATCCTTAGGTTGCTTTCTGCTCAAACTGCAGGGCTGGCAGACCCTGTGGGGAAAGGTGAGGAGTTTTTAGGTAAGATGCTGTAACAGTAATTAATTTTGGACAAGAGGCCAAGTCAATACTTTCCTCCAAGAAGGAAATGAAGGTGGTGACCACTGGGGCAGAGGGATTTAAGGCAGTGAATGACAGAGGCAGGTGAGGGATGTGAGAGATGTCACTGGAGGAAGGAGCTCAGAGCGGAGCTTTATGCTACAGCAAATTTAACCTGCTGCTGGGAGCAAAAGGGACAGGCATATGCCTTCCCTTTGCTCCAGCCATGAGCTTCTGCTGCACCCCAATCCTGGCATCAGTGTCCATTTAATGAACATGGTCAGGTGGAGGGCAAATAAAATGACTGAAAACTTGATGCCAGTTCATGGGCATTGCTGTGAGCACAAGGGAGTGGAGACTGAGTAGCAGTTTGTGGTTAGGTTGGCTTATCCCTGACTTACAACTGCAGTTCTTAGTGGTGTAAAACACAGTTTCTCCTACAATTTGTTTTGAGCAACCAGTGGAGCCAGGACGTGGACAGAGCACAAACGCTGGAATCACCTGGCTTGGGCTGACCCAGGGCTGGCTGGAGAGTGTTCCCAGCTTCTGTGAAGCTGTCCCTGAGCTGCAGCAGGATGAGGAGGAAAACAGCATGTTGTTTTCAGGCGAGGTGGTAGGATCAGCCCTTGGACATGCTGCTTTTTCAGGGACTGGCATGGCTGACCACATGCTAGGGCAGATCTGTCCTCAGCTTTTAGCCACTCCTTCCTCCCTGTTGCAGCAGATGAAAGGAGTTGGGGACCAGAGCCTGTAATCTTCATGCTGCTCCCTGCAGAGCCCACAGTATGGGACCTGTGCTGTCAGAGGACAGGGGAGGTAACTAGCTCAGTCACACAAGCCAGACTTGATGCTTATTCAGATGCGGTGCCGATCCCGTTGCCTCTATGGAGGTCCCTACAAGCAAACCAAACGTTACATTCAGATACTCAAAGGAGTCTGAAGCTAATCATTTTGCTTTGTTTCATTAGCTCAGCTGTAATGTAGCAGAGCTAATGCAGTCGTATCCCAGTTAAGGTACCAAGCAGCTTTAGCTGCTTATCTGCCATGGAAAGAACCACATTCACTTTGGCGATGAAAATTAAATGTGGAAATAATTCCCTTTTCCTTTTTGGAATATTACTGTGCTATTAAATAGGCTTAAGACCGTTAAAGAGTAATGACATGAAGTTGCATGCGTCATTATTTTAAAGGAGATTGAATGAAAATATACTGTCTATCTGTTCCAGCCCTTGCCTAATCCTCAGTTTAATAGAGATTTGTAAGGGCCATGATGTGCATACATTTAATAACAAAGCAGAGTCTTCGATCTCCAAAGCTGGAGTTTTAGTATCTGTACTATGAATGAGGTAAACATAAAAGACACCAAAGATCCCATTTTCTCAGTCTCAGTAACTTTGAAGTTTTTCTGTTAAATAACATAGTTAAACCTAGAGAAATTAAATACAAAATAATAGTAGAATATCAGATTCTTTGCTCTCAGTTACTCTTAATGTAGTGTCTGCTTCCAACCAACTAATGTCTATAGTTAACTCTTTAGTTGCCTTTGGCTCCACTGCCCTGATTTGAGCAGATTGGGGCTGCTGCACAGCATGTGGTGGCTTCCCTGGTTTACCAATGGGGAGGTGAAACAGGAGAAGACGGAAGACCAGGTCTTCACTCCTAAATCCTGTGGTAACTCAGGGAGCAGAATCTGGGTATTTAAACCTGCGGCCAGCATCCTACTGCCTGCCCTAAGAAACTTTATTAGCTGAGCTTGGACTCTCAGGTCTGGTTCTGAAAATTAAGGTTTTATAAGTATTTGTCAGTGCTGGATGATTGGCAAGATTAGAGCACAAGTTGTCATCTCTTATCTCTGTTGTACTTGCCTTAGTTTGGGAATTGTGGGTGTGTTTGTGGGAATCAACCAGCTTTTTTTATTCTATGTAAGAAAAAAAAAATAATCCAAAGATCCTTTAATACAGGACTCCGATTTCATGTGAAGGAAGCCTGACATACACTGTCTTTCACTTTACATCTGATGCACTTAATGTACAAGGCAGGAAGAGTTGCTTTTTGTCGCAGAACAAGGAACTCAGTGAGGTTGAGGAAAATCATGAGCACCTTGACCCACTGCCCCTTGGCCCTGAAGATCTGCCTCTCGTGCACCCTGGCTCAGCCAGCTCATCCTGTCCTGCATGGCTTATGGCCAGAGCTTTAAATAGCTCCTGAGGCACGTGGTAGCATGCAAGGCAGAAGCAGTGGGACATATGTCCACAAAACTTTTCCATCTTCTTTTGTGTACCTCTGCATTGGCTGCCCTGGTTTATATTTTGATAGATCTCTCTGGAGTCTCAGATCAAGCATGCACTTAGATAGTAAGGCAGTTTCTTTAGAGTGGCTGAAAATTTGATTTTCTCTCAGTCTGAGAGAAAAGGATGGACATGTATGTGTGCATGCACGCAACCACACACACAAAGCCCTCTGAAAGTCTGGAAATCAATTCACTGCATTGCAAAAACTTCCAGTAATGTCTATAATCTGAGCTGGCAGCAATTCTGCAAGCCGTGGAAAGGCAGACCCTTCCCTGTGACTTGCAGAGGGCTGGGAAGATGCAGTCAAGGAGTGAAGTGCCTGCAGTTCCCCCAGGCTGTGCGTCTGAGCCCTTGAGGGAGGAGGGAGTTGGGAGGGTATTTTTTTTTTTTTAAGACATTGCACTTCAAATTTATTTTGATTTGGAAGTAGAACTAGATTATATCAGTGGGAAATCTTCACATCTTAGTTGCCTTCCTTCAAAATAAAGGACTGAAATGGAATAGAAGATATTGCCAAATAACTGGAACACGTATTCAGAATAAAATATTCATACAAGCTGGAAATAGGGCCTGTGTTTAATAAGAAAAAGAGATTGTACAGTGTGATAGCAATTATGTACGTTCAAATATTGTGCATTTCTTCCAGTTTTAGTTATAAACCCACAATATATAATTAATGATCCTATCAATAATGTATTTCTAATTTTAAGACATGAAATAAAGTCCCCTTGCTTATTTTTACAGGATGGCCCTTTAAGAGAAATCTTTCTTGTCATTGAGTCTTATCATGAGACACAAAGAAAAGATCAAGAGGCTGAAATCTATGATAGATTGACAGAGAAGTTCCTGTTTGTAAAGTGAGAAGTATTTGAAGTTTTTATAGATCCCAACTTTCCTTTTAAAAAAAAAAAAAAAAAAAAAAAGAAGTAAAAAAAGTGACTGCAAGATGAAAGCACCTAGTTGGGTCTGAAGACCCATTATGGGATGCAGTTTTATCTCTTTCAGTCACCATCTCAGGTCTGGACACGTAAAACCAGAAACCCATTAGTGTTTGATTGCTCTGTGAAATAAATTGGTGGGTTCAGACTCATTGGAAGTAGACCACGTGCCCATTATATGAAAACTACCCTTAGAGATGTCTCTAAATTGATAGTTTTGTGGGCTGTCTCAGCGAGACAATGAGTTCTGAGGCATATGAGAAGTGAACATTGCCTTTGTATGGGGACTATTTCTGTCATCTCTTATGTTGGTATCATACCAATCATTGGTCTCCACTGATGTCCTAATTCACCATGACATATCTGAGGCAATGCTGGCCTCCAGGGCCTGCTGTACAGTGTAACGGTGGGGCACCAGAAGGAACTTTCCCAGATGCTCATCCATAAGGTGCTCTGCAGGTGCACTCTGAAGGTGCAACTTTAATGAGTTGTCTTTGTTTTAAAACCATTGTTCATGTTGTTCTTGGGACAGACGGACAAGCAGTTTGGTTTAAGAAAAATATTACAGTCAGTGTGAAGCAAAACAAAGAGTGTCCTCCCCCTTTTTTTTCTTTTACCTTTTGCACTTTTGCTTCCCTCTTCTCCGTTACTATTTAAATGTTGTTTGATCCCTTTTCCAAAGCCTCTCTTGCATTTATGGCAAGTAGTTTGCCTTGCATTATCAATTAACACATGTAGCAGCACCCCTAGCAGTGTAAGCCAGTTATATTTGCTAAGCTTTCCAAGCTCTCAAATGTGCAGTAGTGGCCAGATGTTTCTGGAAGCCCGTCATCCCTACCCTTCACACATTAGTGGCAGCTAATGTTACCACATCCTGTAAACTTAACTTCCTCAGCCTTTTTTCTCAACTTACGCATTTCTCAATGAATGATGGGCTTTTCTTTCCTATTTTTCAAGATTTCCATCAGTAGTATGTCAAAAAAATGGTATAAAACCAAGGTAAGTCTTAGTCGAAGCAGTCATCCTATTTAGGTACTGTCTTGATCAGCAAACACTTTTCTTTTAAAAATCAAAAGCAGTGGCCACTTGCTGCTCTGACTGCTGTGTGAGTCACTGGAGCTGGTCCTCCTGCGGTGGCCCATGTATAAACACTGATGCTCCAGCAGTGTGCTATGGTAACATGGGTGCTGCAGGTACGGGTACTTGGACAGGAAATTAAATTAAGGATACAGTCATTTCAAAATTCAAAGTGTAGAGGTATGGCTAATGTAATGGTAAGCAAAAATTATTTTCAGTTTAAATGAGAATTTGTTGCGACTACACCTGAACTGTGTCTGTATTCATTTCCTTAGTCATCCCTGCTTTTGCTTTTACTCTCAAAAGTAGGTATTATACCATAATACTCAAGCAAATCACTAAAACTCCCTTCAAAACCCTCTCTGAAGGACTTGCTGTCTTCTAACGAAGAATACAGATTACCATTTGAACAATATAACTAGAATGCAGGATTTCAGTTACTGATAAAAAAATATAGGGAGTGAAATTTAGGAAATATGCTGAGTAACTTTTAAAATAGAACAGGTTAAGATTCTCGGTGTACTTATGAACCGATGATGAAAAAGTGAAGGTCACTGAGTTTATTTTGCTAGTTATTATATACCCAGCTCCATGCTACTATGCTGAATCATTCCTAAACTTAGTACCTACTTTGGCTAACTAAATTACTCTTGTAGACTCCTCTACTAGTTCAAATAATTTGTATTATTAATAAATAACTGTCCAGTTTTATAGTAGAGTGGTACAATTTCAGTGGCAGATGTATTGCAGTGCTTTGTTTCCGTAGCAGATGTGTCTTAGCGTTGTTTTTGGTCTCAAATAAAATGTGATTTATTTAGAGGTTTAAAGTCAGTTTCCTTTGCAAAGTGCTTAGGGATTGAAGCAAATATTCTAATGCAAAATAAAGATAATATCTAAAGATTATAATCTGCCTTTCAACAGCAATTAGTCCCAAAAAATCACGAGGCAGAACTGCAACATGAGAGTGGCCATACTAATTAGGAATAAAAAGTAGAAGGAGGAGTGAGAAAGGCAGAAGGCCAGGCAGATTTGCAGGTGGCCCTGGTAAGCACGACAGAGCTTTTTGCAGCTTCTGTGGCCTGGCTGGAGAAAATCGACTGTTTCTCTCCGAGACAGAGGCAAGACGGGTGCTGCTGGAGCCCAGCTGTCTGAGTATTTGCTGGCAGATATACCTGGTGTGGTGGAGCTGCTGCAGAGAGGTCTTCTCCTGGAGGTACCAAAAAGTTACACAAAAACCGGCGCTCCGGTCCTAGAAGCTCAAGCAAGACTTAAGTAACTTGTACTGTGTTAACAAGAACTTCATGATGAGACAAAGTGCAGTAGCCAGCGTAGGTGCCTCTGAGAGCCAGCCTGCTGAAGAATGCTCCGTTTAAAGAGACGCTAAGATGAAATGCTGCAGAAACATGCTTACTCTTCACAGGAACATCTCATTTCAAATGGTAAATGTTCAGTTTAGTGTGGATCACTGGTAGCTCAGGAAGACATTTCTTCAAAGGTGCAAGGCAAAGAGACTGGTATTAATAGCTGAAGTGCTCTTTAAGCATTTCGCTTGCCTTCAACTCATCTCTCAAACAGAATTTCAACAGACGTCTCTCTTGGAGGAAGTAGAAAGTAGTCCTTAGCTGAAATGATTTGTGGAAGTGAGCACAAACAAGAATGCAGCTGCCGAGGAAAACAGTTTTCCTCTCCTATCTTACCTAGCAAGAGGATTCTTGCCAAGGTGAACAACTAACCAACAGGGGATCTGATCAATAAGGCTTTTGCCTACCAGGAAAGAGAAAGACTAAACACAAACTGTTTATTGTGGGACTATAAAAGGAAACGGGCGTTGAACTTCGCACTAAGAGCTGCATGGTGAACAGAGCCCCATTGTGCTAGGGCACTGTACAAGCAAATACTGAGAAAGATAGTGCTTACTTTGAAATGTTTATCCTCTCATAGGGAGCCAAGGGGATGGAAATACACTTTGAGAGGTTAGCCTTCAAAAACCTAACATGCAGATCATGTAATCTAACACCTACTGGGATATTCAATGATTGTTAGTCATTCACAGTTGACTCTCAATGACAAACAAACTTGTTTTCATCATATCCCTTAATTTGTATTCACGGACATTAGACATCTGTGAGAGGGAGATAAATGTGAAAGACGGTATTGTGCTCCCAGCTGTCCTGCTCTTCAGATAGGATGTGTCAGTGAGATCATGCATGCCTGCTAGCATCGTGACTGCGAGGAACCTCCCAGGCCATGGTGAGGGAGCACCTTTGGCTGCACAGCCACCATTTACTGCATTCAGATTGTCGACATGTCACAAATATCTCTTAACATACATGAGAGAAGTTAATTTTCAATTCAATCCTAAAAATGCTTTGCTGTATTGATAATATGATGACAGTAGGTAATAGCCCATTTTTTTCTATATAAAAATCAAGTAGAAAGAAAATGTCATCATTGTGGGGTTTATTAGTATCCTATTTCTGTTCCTTACCTGAGTCCGTGAATTACATGGATGTAAAATGAGTGTAAAATGAAGTAGAAAATGGAGAAAATATCTGCTGTATAGATGGAGAGGATAGAGGAAAGCAAAAGAGGTGGTGAAAGAAGAATAATAACTGTTGCTACCCACAGAAAGGTTGGTTTGTTTGTTTTTGAGGCAGGGTGGTTTCCTTAGGCAATGGATGATGTGACCTTAGCTATCACCTCTGTCAAAAGAGAATGGAAAGGCAGAAGAAAATGAAAATGTTTACAATAAATGAATATAGCTACCACACTTATAAAAAGGAGAGATATTGTATCTCTTCAGATCACTCCCACAGGGAAATGTGGATTATTTTTCAGTATGGATTTTTCTTTTTTTTTTTTTCATTTTGAGCATTACGTCTTTTCCTCTGGCAAGAAGTGGGCATTTTCAGAAACATTGCAGTGAGCTGAACATTACATGCTCCATAAGCAAAGGATAAAAAAGGATAACAAGATTTTAGAGAAGGTTGCTGTTTAGGAATGTGAGACATTTACAGGTTGTTACTTACACATGTCTTTACATTGTCTGGCTCAGTGTAAGAAATACAATAATATTTTGCCATGAATTATATTACTGTCCACATTTACTTATGCTACTTAGAGGAACTTGATATAACTGAGAATTCAAGACACCGTCAAAGCCTGTAATGGTGTTCACTAAGGAGGGCAGATTACAGATGAAGAGTGAAACACCTATTTTAATGTTTCCAGCTGTTCTGCACCAGCTCTTTGTATTGCATCACAAGTTTTGGAGCAAGATCTGGCAGCCCAGAAAGCAATGCATTCGTTTCTTCTGTTGAGGTAGTACAAGTAACCTGTATAGAGCAAAAATACATCTGGAATTGCATCTTTGTTTTGGATCTTTAAATTTCTTTTTATAGTAAGGCTCAGCTTTCTGGCAGACTTCTCCCTGAAGTCAGTGGAAATTCTGACTGCACAGAACCTTCAGGATGGGACTCAAAGGAGTCCTCATACTTGACCTGACAGAAGTCCGTGACGTAACTTTACATTTAGGTAGTGTGGGTTTTTTTTCAAATTTCTTTGGACAATTGGAATTTTTGAGTGGCTGGCAGACAGGACAGAATCATAACAAGGAACAGAAAAGCAAACAGTTTGCAAAGTGGTGCTTAGTGTCTTATGCTGTATTTTTTTGTGATGCTATATAGACCATTGTGATCTTCTGTTTTGCATGCAAATACTCTGCTGAGGGAGGATGTGGCTGAAGAATTACTGCAGTTGTTGAAAGTTAAATTACACTATTCAGTGGAAGACAGTTAGAAATTGCCCATGAAAGGCTCTGATTTTAGGCTAGATTATTTTAACTCACAGTGTACTGGAAACTTTGTCATAGTCATCAAAAAGCCAATGGCAAAAGAGTGAAAGAGAGTAGGCTTTGTCAGGACACGGGTTCTGGTACTGCCCTGGCGGAATTTCTGCATGGCAGATGGGTTGTGAAGGAGTGCCCTTTCCACCTAGGAGAGAATGACAGCCTTCTTCCATACTTGGGTCCCCGACTATGCCAAGATTTGAGACAATACTCTGCTAATGATGGCAGTGGTACATCTCTCTGAGTGATGAAGTGGATTTTGCCTGGCTTTGTATTACAGGGTTTGGCCAAATGGCGTGCTAGGGACAGGCCTAAATGTTTTTTTGTTACTTCTGGACATAAAGAAGAAATAGTCAAGGTAAAAGGAAGGCCTTAGCTGAAGAATGTGTGTATGTATGTCTTAATTCTCATATGAGATGCTGAGGTCATGAG
>JAVJGJ010000047.1:34998298-35038005 GCA_035590215.1 Microhierax caerulescens | reverse complement strand
TGAGATGCTGAGGTCATGAGTTAAGTAATACATAGTTTAATGCCACCGATACTCTTGCATAACCTTTATTACTTCTAAAGAAGCCTGTTCCCCAAAGCAATATTTGATACAGGTAAATGTTTTCATGTGCTTCCATAAATGCATTCCAGAAAAGCTGTGCCTCTCTGCTGCCACCATTGCTGCCACCATTGTGAGTGGCCTTGGCTTTCTGTTCAGCATGTCCTGGCTACTCCTGGTGGGACAGGGCGAAGGCTGTGCTGTGTCTGAGAGCTGGGAAATCCTGCTGGGTGCGATGTGACCCCCTGCTTCTCCTCACAAAGTTTGTATATGGCTCTGTCCCTTTTCATAGGATTGTTTCTAATCGCAGTGTGTGCACTGAGTGAACTCTCAGCACAGCCGGGACTTGCACATCGTGAAAGTTAATGAATTCTCACAGAGTCCGCAGCCTGCACTTGGGAACAGGACATTCTCATCTGCCTTCATGCATAGCTTTGGTGCTTGAAAGAGGCAATGCTGTTACAGATGACGGGTGGGGGGGATGAGGAACTGCTAGCACTTGGGTAACAACCACTATGTTCCCCACGTTTCTGGCTCTGCTGAGAGAGCAGAGACAAAGTTATTCTCTTAACAGAGTTATTTATACACGATGTGACACAGCTGCCTTCTGAGGGATGGCAGCTTGCCTGCCTGAGAAACAAACTTTGTTGTGCCACTGGTGTTGTTTCTTCCTTAAAATATCCCATGATGTTAGATCAGTGGTGGAAATGCTATAAGCACCAAAACAGTGATGAAAAGAAGAAAAAAAAAAAGAAAAAAAAAAAAAAGAGGTGTGGAAATTGCTTTATGTTAATCATAACCTCAAAAATTGACAAAATTGATTTGCTGTTTGTATTTTCCTTCCTTGTGTCAATAACAAAAGGCCTTCCGCTGCAGGAGGATTAAAAATAAGGAGCCTGTGTTTCCCCTTGAGCCTGAACTTCATTTTACATCTTCAGATTTTTTTGTTGCTGTACAGTAATTTCAATGGCTGCTATGAAATAGTTCCTAATTTATAATAACAATGAAAAATCAGGATCAGCCCCTCCTTTGTTGCCATGCATTATGAAACTGATTTCTTTTGTGTGAGGCACAGGTACAGCTTAATGAGATGTTCCTTGGCTTTTTGCAGAGACCGTTTGCTCGAGCAGGCAAGGTTTTAGCTGGGAAAAATACTTGCATTGTTCTTGGGAGAACTTCAATCTATCAGCCTTTGTATTGCCCTGCTTCACCCCAGCTCTGCTGGGCTATGTTTATGTCTTTCTCCCTATTGATGTGATGTCCTTTTGCTGCATGTTTTCATTTGTATGCAGTAAGGCTTTCCCCCCTTGTTTTCCTTTTTAATTTTTGTTGTTGCTGGGAGAGTATTCCTACTCATATCCTGTGGCCTTTTTTATTCTGTAACAGTAATTGTTTTGCATTTTCTTGAGGCACCGAGCCATTCCAGTGGTGGGAGATAATCTTTTTTTCTGTGCAGTGAGTTATGTGCATGAACAGGCAGAGTATGTGGACTGGGTTTTAACCTTCATTGCTATTGGTTTTCACCTTTTCCAATCTTATTTTTGCACTGTCTTTTTGTCTTTTTTAACCTAGTTTCTAGTGATTTTGAGGTGTTGGCCTTGTTTTTGCTGTGAGATAGCTGAAGCTTAACTGTGTCACATGTTTGTATGCTTGTTCCTTTAATCCATCCAAATTCATCTTTATGAACTCAAAAGCATCTTTATTCATATTGTCCTTGTTTTTAATTTAAAATAGAAATCCCTTACCAATGTAGCAGTGCATTCAAATAAGAATTCAGAATACTTACAGCCTGCTTATTTTGATGGTATAGTGTGCTCATGTACCGATGCTCAGAGCCTCTTGACTGTAACACTAGTTACTGGAAGGGAGAAGAGCCTTGCAAAATCATAGTGGTTGCTGAGGATATGTTTGCCTTTGAGTACAGGTGAAAGTACCAGTCTATTTGATCTTCAGCTTGATTATGTGGAGACAGCGCATTTATAAAGCAAATCCCCTGGGGAGAAGGAGCTAATGGTCAGCTAAGAATGTCTTTTAGCTTGCTTCAAGCTTCTGCCTAGCACTGCTCTGTTGCAGGTTCTTTGTGCTAACTAGATACAAATAATCACCAATATGATGGAAGCAGACTATGTAAGGGAGGAAATCCTGTGCACAGGGTGATGGAATACTGACTGTGTATGTGCAAGTGATGAAGTTATGTCCTAGAGGTAAGACTTTGGTTTTCCTTTCTCACCCTTTATTTTACCTTTGAATTGGATAAATACCATCCATGTGCAATGAGGTTTCCTCGACTGCAAAGGAAATGCTGAGAAACGTGTTTCTGTCTGTTCTGGATTTGGTGTACTGATTGTGCCTTATGTCCTTGAGAAGGACATTTACTTCTCGCACTGACAGTGTAGGTTCTGGTACATGCAGCCCCTGTGGGTGGCTGAAAGCAGTACCTAAAGCCAAGACGATCAGAAGGGACATTTTACTTGAGCTAGATTAATGTGAGGAAGTCAGGCCAATTCTAATGTTTCACAGGTGGGAAACCACAAAATATTTGACAAGCTGAAAGCTCAATATGATTTCAGTTACACAGACACTAATGTCAAATAAGCAATTATACAGAAGTCAAACTTCTCCTGTAAATTTGTAACACAGCAGAAGAACATTATGCATAATTACATTACATATCATTTTAAGGATGAAGCTCATATTCCAGGCTCCATTAGCTTTCAGAGTCTTTGTAATATATCTGTTGAACACATCCTAAAAGTTAGAGACAAGATTATCATTGATTTTTATTCACAGCAAGAGATTTAGTTGACAATTGATGCTGCAGTTTCAGTTCTATTTCTTTACATACCCGTTGTCTTAAATTTTGGTATCTCTATCCACAAGACCCTTGCATGGCAGCAGTCGTGATTCTGGGCGTATTTTTTGACCTAGTTAAAATTCTCTTATGGCAATGACATGTGGGTGCTGAAGCAAATAGCTGCAGTGACTCATCAGTTGCTGCTCCTAGGTGCCTGCTCTGCCCTGTTGCCAGAGGTTACAGACTATGTAGCAGAGCTGCTGGAGGCAAATCGATGATTCTACTTTGCTCCTACAATTCATAGCCTGACATTTTAATGTAAATGGCAGTTTGAATATCCTAGGCCATGAACTGGAGTGACTGAGGAATGGGCCCATAGGAAAGTTATCTGAATGTGATAGTAGCTTACAATTCAGTTCGTCTCCTGCAACCCTGTTTTTCCTTTTCTCTCAGCAACTTCAGACAAACACTGAGCTTGTTCTGTCCTCATCTGCAGTGAATGTCCTCTGTTCCTACACACATAATGATTACTGTCTGTGGTCAGAAACCTGCCTTGGAGATGTGGCTATCTGGGAGACACTGTGAGGGGGGTGGATGAAGATGATGACCCTGGGAAAAGAAGACTAAAGATCAGCTGGTTGTTGTGGGTATGGGTTTAGTGTCTGCAGATTTTTTTTATTTGAAGAATTTGGCAAGCCACATTTAATGTTATTCCTTCCTGGGGACATGGCATTTTGTCACTTTGCATGCTAACACTCGCTGAAGAGGAAAAAGTAGAACTGTGTGATGGAAATATCAGTTCTCTTGTAAATTGGGCTGTTAGCAAGTCTGGAATCAGATTACATATGAGGTTATTATTTTTCAGTATTGGAAAAAGCTGCTCGGATATGTGGTCTCAGCTGACTTGGGCTTCAAGTTGGGCAGGTTTTCATAGTGTTTGGAGGTGGGAGTGATGGCTCTCTGTTTCCCAGTATATGCTGGTCCTTAAGGTAATGGTATTTCTATTAGAGATGTAAATTCTAAACCAGGAAGAGTCCGATTTCTGGAGTAGTGTTAAATGCACATAGTGCTGCTCTGAATCAATAGAATTAATCAGTTCTTTCTATGTGTTTTGTTTTCTAGCCTCTGTTCTGAATTGTTTTGTTTTGCTAACACACTCACTGTGTCAATTTAAGTG
Organism: Microhierax caerulescens; assembly: GCA_035590215.1. Taxonomy (NCBI): domain Eukaryota; kingdom Metazoa; phylum Chordata; class Aves; order Falconiformes; family Falconidae; genus Microhierax; species Microhierax caerulescens. The sequence continues at coordinate 35,033,977 of JAVJGJ010000047.1, read as the reverse complement.
GGTAGTTCTGGGTTAGAAATGGGACTCTCCTGTGTTCCCATCAGCACTTCAGCTTTTGAAAACTAAAGGTGTTTGATACTGTTCTCTTTTTAAGCCCATTTTAAAATAAGAATAACACAATATAAATTGTTGGCAAAATTAACCTTCTGAATTAAAATTCTGAAATGTGGTTCACAGGCAGAAAGTCAATTCTAAAAGTAGTGGCACTGATAGGAAAATCTGTAGATTCAGGGGAGAAAAGTGACTAATTTGATTTCAAAGCAGGATTAGGTTTAATGACAGGCATTCCATAAATGCTGTATAATATAAAACAAATTGCTGCATAGAGGACTAGTATTTCTGCTTACTGTTATAGAGGTGTACACCTGCTTTTCAAATAAAGTCATGACCAACTTATAGAAGACATAACACAGCTAGAATAATACAATACAAATTGCCTCATCATCATGGATTGATCTGTTTAATGAAATGAAGCCGCTGACCTGTCTCCATTACAATATAACACAGCAGGTGGTAATGTGAGATACACAGTAATGTGATGCTTTCTAGTGCTGTATCATATTAATAATTTTTGTATTGTTGTAATACTGATTTTGTTGATCCATGCTGTGAGTACTGACCTGACCTTTTCCCCTCTCTGTTTCAATCACACTGTAAATAGAGGAACCGCAGCGCTTTGCAGGAATGGGTATGATTCAATAGCAGTAAAAGCATGTTCTCCATTGAATCCCTCTGTAACAGACTACTGACCCTTATAAAATGCTTTTGTACAAGTATACTCATTATTAGCTACTGTCAAAGAAACAAATGCTTTCTCTCCCCTCTGAGATTAAGTGCTCTGAATGACAAACAGAAGAGGAATGATACAGTAATTTGCTGATTTAAGGTGTGGGAAGTTGATTCACACTTTGCAGAAGCAGCAGTGATGTCAATCCACCAATAGAAGATTTTCAGACCTCGGATAAATGGAGATGCTTTTGACTATTATGCACCAGTTTCTTAAACAGAGATACAGAATGAATACCTACTTGGGGTAGGCCTTGTTACTGAAAGTCAGTATTTACATATACAGTGTAGCTACAATATTAGAAATGGCTCTTTATTCTAAAGATAGGAAATTCACAGATCCTGCCGACGGCCACTGTACTGTAATGCTAACAACTGCTGGCAACATGAAACTAGGCTGTTAAATGTTTCTCCTCTACTTGCATTGTTTTCTGCAAAAGTATTGTATGTATTTAGCAAAGGACAGTTTGACTAATCTGTTTTATCTCTTTTGGCTCCTCTATTAGTATTTTGGCACTTTTTGATGTGTTGAACAACCCTGTTAACAGCATTTGGGCTTCTCCTGGAAGCTCCTTCTTCAAGTGTAGTATTTGTAGGAGTTGTGTTTGTAGGGATGCACCAAGACTGGGAGTTACTGGGTTACATCCTTCATTCTGCTGTCCTGGACGGGGTACACAGTTGGATTGGAATGGATTTGGAAGGAAGGGGAGGCTGAGAAGAAACAAATGTCCTTTCCTATGAGGCAGCACTCTGCTGTTGGACTTACAGGAAAATGTAAGGAAGGTTTTCAGTACTCAGTTTCTGCAGTCGCAAAGCATAGCTTTTGAAAATGTCAGGCACTTGCTCCTGACTGATGCTGTGTGTTAAATGTGGCAGTCATCCAGGCAGGCAGCCTCTGGAGTCTGCTTGCCTTTGTCTCTAGCTGCGACCAGGGCAGAGATCCCTCCCAGACACAGCACTGATTATACATGAGTGGAAGTGTGTGTTTCTTGAAGAGGTGAAGACTTGATAGAAAACATTTGCTGCATTTCAGATAATGCAGAGATAATAGTTCACTCGCATTTTAAAACTGCCCGTAAGGAAAGGTATAAATCAATATTATTTCAGGCAGAATAAAAGGTAGAATGTGTTAATAGAATAATAATGATAGAAGCACTGAAAGGCTGCCTTATTCCAGGAGATTGCTTTGTTGCAGCAAGGCATGAGTAGTGTTTGATCAAGCCACGAAGTATTTGTTTCTATCAGGTTGTCTTTATGCCCATATGCTTTTATGCATAGTCCCCACCTGCTGAGCCGTGCAGCTGGTGGCCACACTGGTCAGTCAAGCTGCACAGGTCCTGTGTCCCACACACAAGCTCACAGGAGCTGGGGCTGAGCTGCTGAGCGCTTGCTGTGCTGCTCTGAATGCCTGTGTATGCACGGGCTCTGTGTCGGAGCATAGACTGATGGGCTACCCCATGCACAGCCACACTCTGCATGCCTGTAACCACAACTTGCTACGTGCAGTAAGAGTCTATATATACGAATTAGTGTAGGGTAAAAAGGTAGAAGACCGAAAAATTCTCAAGATTGTCATAGTTTGTGTCTCAAAGTCTTTCTGCTTAGTGAATTTTATGTTCAAGGGCTGTAAAGAAATGACAGCAAGAGAAATTTCAGTATGGATAGCTGTGCTAATTGAGCTAATAAAACCTTCCAGTGAAAATGACAGATAAAAGCACAACAGGATTGGATTTCTGCTGGCTCCTAGAACAAAATTAACAAAGGAAAAGCTTTTTTTTTTTTTTTTTTTTTTTTTTTTTCTCCTGGGAAGTATATTCATTCGCATCTTTGTGTCTGCTTGTTCTTAGTCCTGTATTTAAAATAGCAATGCCAGGAGATGCAGGAAAAAGTGAGTTTACAATTGAAGCTCTGAACTACTTTCAGAACAGTGCTAATAAGCAATCTAGTTGCAAGCAGATCAGTCAAAAGTTTCAAACATTACGTGTGTGTCCCTAAATGTTTGCTGGTCAGAAGAAGGAGGATCTGACAGTTTGTCAGAGGAATAGAGAGAACAGAAACATAGATCATGTAAACCAGAAGTGGTGTAGCCATCGGAGCAATCACATCTTCCTTGAAGGTGATGGGTCTGGACCCCCCAGGTGGGAGCAGGAACAGAGCTGCAGAAGAGGTTGAGCTAACTCCCCAGCAGTTGCATGCCTGCATTCTTCTGTAAGGGTAGAGCTTGGTTTTTTTTCAGATGGGACACCTCATGACCAGATGATGATCTGCATGCACAGTGCTGCCATTCAGCTGGTGTTTCTGCCGCTGTGCCATTAATCCAGATTAATTGCTGCTCCTTCCTGAATGCTCTGCCTTGGTTTCCTGACCTAGTCCTGACCTTGCACTTTGCAAGGGGCTGGTAAGTTTCTTGTCACTGTGTTGGCTCCATACAGCAGGAGTGATGCTCTTGTTCCTCTGTTCTGAATTTTCCAAGGACAAGCATCAGGATGTCAGGACTGCTTGGGTTTGGGAGCTACGGCCTGGCCAGAAAGACCTGCTAGGATGGAGCTCTTGCCCTCCTGAGCAAGCCCTACAGCAGCGTGGTGTAGGACAAGCCCCAGGAGCAGATGCATACACAAGGGATGAGCTCGGGGTGCAAATGTCAGTGGGAGAAGGGAAACCAGATTGCTGCCAGGCAGACAAGGTCTGTAGAGGCAAAACCAGATGTGTCAGCCTGGGAAGTGTTGGAAAGTAAAGCTGGAGGGAAGGACAATTTTGCAAGGACACAGTGGGTGGGATCAGAGGCAGGATTTGTTTTCAAATCAGATTTGTAATTTGTGTCTGAAGAGTTACATGGTTCTTGTTTAGGGTTTTGTATTCTAATTAAACAGCTTTGGAGACTAAAGCCTTTGTATACTTTTGGCATGGTCCCCCTGAAGGCTGCTCCCCTCCGGCACGTGCCCTGGTGAGTGCTGCCCTCCCAGCTGGCTCCGAGGCTGCCTGCCAGGCTGTCTTCCCAGCTTCCCACCTGCATCCTTGGTGGAGTTTGTTCCTAATGTTTCTAGCAGCAGAGACACATGGAAACCATTGCTAGACCCTGCCATGTGCCTTGCGCTCTGCCCTTAGCATTATGGAACAAGTATGTCCAGACATGCCCAGGCTGTTGCAATTTTCCAAGTGGACAGTAGGTCCTGGCCTTTTCTTCAGGAAACCCCGGCAATCTTCTGCCAGGGTTTATCCCTACCAATGCTCAGTGCTGTTAGAGGAACAGTCAGAGTTACTTGAGTGACAAAATAATTTTAGCACTGAAATGTTTTTTATTTATGTTCAGTTTCTTTGTCTTAGCTGGACCAGACAATGTGCATATCTAAGTAAATATTTCCTTCCTGTAGCTAAGTGGGGAGTTGCAAGAGGATGAGAGAATAAATAGTTATGCAACTCAATTAAAAATTTCAATAGGGGTTGCAACCAAAAATACGCTTTTCTGATATCTCTGTTACTGTGACAAGATTTACAAATTCCTGTTACTATAAAATTTTGTATGTCATATGACTTAAAAGAAAAATGCTTCTGACAGGAATAGCAGAGTTTTATTATTTTATTTTATTTATTTTAAACAAACATGTATGGGTACTGATAATCCTGGCAAGAAAGAATTGACTCATCTGGCTGGGTAGAACCGATGGGATTTCCGTATGAGTTTGTGCAGAAAGCCCATGGACCTTGTTCCAAAGTGGACCAAAAGGTGTGTTGAGAAGGAATATCTTGGTTATGCCAGGCTTGTTTTCTGATGGTGCTTCCATGCCTCTTTGTTGGTCCTGCCACTCCATGCAGCTGCCTGTGATGACGCTGTGACAACCAGAAGAGACCTCAAACCCTTCCTTTTCAGGGATTGTGGAGTCCTTAGGGCAGTGAGTGGTATTTCTGCAAAGGAAAATGGTGTTTGTAGGCAACTGAGACACAGACTGAATTTAGACCATTTGAAGAGGCCATGTGAATGCTGGGCGATAAGTATCCTGAGTATAAGTAACCTGAGAAATCAGGTATTTCAAAGCACCTCTGGGACCTCTTTCTGTCCACAGCTCTCAAATTTCTTATTGTGACTTATTGAGGTCTATTATTTGTGCACTTCACAGGGTTGCCATGGAATTTATTAGGCTGAGTTGTGAATGCAGAGAGAAGTTGCTTTCAAAAGAGAAGGAAATGTGGTTTGCAGGGCTGCCTACAGATTTAAGACATGCAAATTCAGTTTCTTAGAACTTCTAAAAAATTATTTCCTTGCCCACATTTCCTCTCCATACTTTGGGCTTGGAGAATTTTGCTTTTTAATTCCTTGTTTCAGGGTGTTTATATGAGAATAACAAGAAGAGAGAAAACCATGTCTGACAGCTCTCCCAATTTCCTCTTTTACATATGCAAGAGGTGCTTTCTAAAAGCAGCAGCATCCTCCATGCATGTGTAAATGAATTTGTTTCCTTAGTAATGCAGGAAGGCTCTGTGCTTTTGGATTGTTTTCAGGAGGGATTTATTCAAATATACAAAACCAGATAATATTTTGGGTTGAATTATATTACCATGAGGGGAAGGGACAGCAGACATTTACCTGGAGCATACACAAACAGCATCCGTGAATCTTGCTGGGATTTTTGGCAGGTAAGGCTTCAAAGAACCAGGCAGAGCAGCAAGGGCAGGTTTGGGGTTTACATGTAGACATCTTTGTTCCCATCTTTGAAACTGGAATGTAGTCAGCTTCTGTCAGAGTCTGGTGAGCCAGGGATCACTAAAGAGCTGAACAGGCGACCCGACACATGTGAGCATGGGAGGTGGAGGAAGCGCTCACCAGGAAATGAGGTCAAGCCCATTTTTTTACAGAGCAACTCAGCAACACAAGTTTACAAACCCCTTTTTGATTGTGAAGTAGCATTTGAATAATTTGACCTGTATGATGGTACAAAAAATAAGCCATGGCTGGATTAGTTTTAGATTTTACAAAGGAAGATTTAGACAGTTACAGAACCGGAAAGACTGGAAAAGGAAAATGGGTGGAAAAGCAGTATTTTCAGGTTGCTTAGCTAAAGAATAGTCTCCGCACAGTTGGATAACAGTTACAGATGGAATTTGATACATGAAAAGAAATACAGTGCTAGATGATGACTGAGCAATGTTCTTCAGTCTCATAAAAGTGAAGTAAAAATAGGGTTGTTACAAGATAATTTGATCTCAGAAAACATTGGAAAATATTTTTCTAGCAACAGAATACCTAAAGGAAAGTGAAAAGAGAAGGTACCTGGGGACTAGCTGTGTTAGGGGGGTTTGTACAAACCAATAGTAGAATTATGTTTTATTTCCTAACTAGAAGTGTTTGACAAAATCTTTGGGGATAGTTTTCATCTGTATCCTAAGGGGGGAGTCAAGTTCAAGACATCGAAGAATGTATTGATTTGAAATATCATAGTACAAAAAGGCAAACTGAAAGCTAGAGACAGAAATTTTCCCTATAAACCAGAAACCCAGTATGACTTTATACTATATACTACCTGTAGTTATATATGCAGTTTATCTAATAGAGTAGCAGGTCTCTCACTCTTTACCTTTTTGTTTCAGACAAAGTTGTTAAATTTGATCAGTTTACTAGGTTTTTTGGGTTACACAAAAGTATTTCAGACTATTTTACATTGCAAAGCAAATCTAACAAAGGATCCCAACCTTGTTACTGGAACGGAATTCCTCTCACCTAACTTCAGCCATCTAGAAGATTTTTCAGCTCCCTGAGAAGTCAGTGAGGATCGAGAGGCACTGCCAGAAAGGGGTCCGTAATTGCCTCTGCAGTCTGAGCCTAAGGAGTAAGACTGTATTCTACTCTGAATTCAGGTTTTAAATTTTTCCTTAGGTGATGACCATTGGCCTTTTATAGGTTTACTGCATGCATATATTTGCACCATACTGCAGCAACATCCATGATGCTGGAACATGGAAGGGAAAAAGGATTCTCTGTGCATACAACGCTTTATTTGCAATTCAGCTTTCATGGGAGGGCCAGAAGGATTCTGGAAAACAATTCTGTACTGGTTTCATAGCAGTAGTTAATAAAGACTATTCCTACACTAGTATTAAAGATAAACATATTAAGCCTTCTTTTTTAATATCCCTTTAATACAAGGAAATCACAAAAATCTCTGAAGACTATACCTAAGTATAATGAAGTCTTTATAGGAGGAGAGGGGAGCGGAGAATGCAGCTTCTGCTTTCCTCTCTGTGCAGATACTCTCTTGAGAGAAGGAACCTGCTAAAGATCAGCCTGACATTTCCCCTGACCATACCTCAGAAAGATCAGTGGACAAGAGATTTGCTCAGAGTTGATCTGTGGAGGATATTTATGCAATTTATGAATAACCTTTTTCCTTTGGACCTCCCTCTTCAATCTGGGGATAACTGTTTTTGACAGGAGCCCGTATATTGCAATTATCTGTGCATAGCTCTTTGGGCACAAATAGCATCCCAGGAATTAGTGGGTGCTCTGAATGGAAAGATGGATGTTGTGTCGGGGGACTGAAACTGGGTCATTCCTTATAGGAGAAAGAGGAAACTTTTGGTTTAGGATCAAAAGAAAGATTCCCTGCCTCAAACTGCCACATACTTAGCCTGTCCGTCAAATCCCAAATATTTTTCTTTATTTGAATGGAGATTCAATTCTTTCCAAACATGTATTTTAAACTTACCCTCTGCACTGACTATATATTCATCTGAACTACAGAAGCACTGTCTGTTCCTCTAAAACTTAAGAAGATGTGCTGATATAAAAATTCCTTAGGATAGATTTTTCCAGTCTATGAGAGGTTGATTTATTGGCTTTTCTGGTCAACCTAAAATCCTACATGTCAATAATTGACCTTTTGAAATTTCTTTTCCTGTAAGATGAATTAGCAAGAATCAAAAGTCTTCAAAGCCCTACTTTTCATTAATGTGCTTCTCCCTTTAATTTTTGGAAAAAACAGATGCTGTTGAATGCTACTGAAAGCTGCAGGGTAGTGAGAAAGACAAGTTTCTTAGGTTCTTAAAACTCTTTGGGGCCATGCGAGTTTGACCAATATGTTGATTCTTACTTGGTTGTCATTTTACTGTGCCTGTGAATGATTTTAATTCAATACTGAATAAGAAAAAACCTGATATTCAGAGCAGAATCCTATATTTTCAAAACCTGCCTAGATGAGTCAGGAATTAATGTGGAATATTAGTTTGAACTGTACTTGTAAGGGAAGGTGCATGGGTGGTCTGAAAAGTTGGTGGCCCTGCAGGAGCATCCACACCATCCTTCTGGAGAAGGTTGCTTCTGATAGCTTCACTGCCTGTAAATGATTTTGTAAAGCGTCATGTTACACTTCTTGTGAATGATGAATTATTGGCTTAATTTGGACCCAAGATAAATAAAGCTTAATTGTTTGGTATTTCAGAAGGCATAAGAATTACCTTTTGCTTGCTAATGGCAAATTGCAGTTGTATTTATGTTTTGCTGAATTCTAAATATGGAATCTTTTATCTTTTAATAAGCCCCTGGGTGTTTTCAGCCAGCCCTGGATCTACTTACCAAGGCTGTGACATTTTCCAAATGGCCTCTCTATTTCCAGTAATTTTAAATCCCGTTCAAACTCATGTTATTGTTATGTCAGAATATTAGGGCTTAAGCAAGGTATGAAGGACAGGAATTTGCAAAAAAAAAAAAAAAGAAAATACTGCATTGCATTTTGAAGAGCTGCATGTTCGCTCTTATTTTGTCTGTGCTCGTTAAAGCTCGATTTTTACCTTGGTTGGATTAGTTTCAGACAGATGAAACAGCCTTCGCTTCAGCTGGAGGAGGATCTCAGTTTTGCAAGCAATGCAAAGGTCAGAGCCAGTCTGAAGATATCTCAGCTTCAGTTTCAACGTTTCAGATGCTTTATTTCCTTTTATTTCATGCTTCCTTCAAACTAAAAATGAAAGCTTACAGAAAGCTTCACAAAATAATGTTTCCATTAACTATTTCTACTTCTAAACATTTATAAAAGTGTCAGCTTTCCTTCACCACAGTAACTATACCACAGGGCAGTAACTATAACTTGATTTTTATAAAGGAGGTAAATGTGTTGCCTGGTGGCCACATTGTCATCGTCAGCAGGAGTGAGAGCAGGGCCCGAGACTCCTGTTCTGGGGTCTGGTGCAAACTGCTGGAGCCAGTCATTGATGGATGATTATTGGTGGATTAGTTGGGCAAACCCAGCCAAGAAACAAAATTAAAACAAAATTATGCCATTTTCTGGCAACTAGCAAAACTAAATTAAGCTGTCCAATTCCTGATAAAATCACAGCAGGGAAAGCAGAACAAGTAAATCAGAACTTTGTTTTTCCTTTAGTTCCTGTACTATTTTTAAGTGATTCTGACAGCTTGTTAAATGGCAGTCTGGAGAACGGCTTGAAGCACTGACTGTCACTTAAGGCATTTTCCATGGGAGGCTTTGCCCTGAGAGGCTGACTAGCAGCAGAATGCCCATTCCCTATGGAAATCAAACCCTGCAGCAGCCCAGGGACTCAGTCTGTGGGTCCTTATACTTTCGGTGTTAGTTCTCCGTATAGTCTCACCAGTGTTACATGCTTGGACTATGCTGCATAACTTTGGAAACATCAAAATGTGGTGTTCAAACCTGTTTGCCCACTGTAGAATGTGCTTTGCAGTAAGTATAAGTTACAGACCCCGTAGAGATCTTTGCTACCCCTCTGATGGACTGTCAGTCATAGTGATGTCTGTCCAGTCACTGCCAGTGCACAGGCTCAAGCAGGAAGAAAATGAATGTTCTGAATATCCAAATATATATATAATTCTAGGAAAAGAAAAAAAGAAACTTTAAAAATAAAAGTTGTCCTAACTTCTTGAGAGGGATGTGATATTCACACCACCTAACTTGATATCACACTGAAGTGCTTGTGTTAGGAGTTATTGTGTGGGGGTTGCCAGTCTCTGCCAGTGGAAGACAGCACGCCTCTTCTCTCCAACTAGGTACCACACAACTGGTTGTGTTGCATCATTGCCTTTATAACTTTTTGTGTCAGACTTTGAATAAACTGGGAAAGTCAATGACATAGCTGGATTGTGAATTCAAAAGACCATTTACAAAGGATTATAGTAAAAGTGTCCCTTTTTTCCTTTACAAGGTTTTGTGGTAGCTGGTGTCTCTCATTTTTCTGTTAGTGATGTGTTCTGCAGAGTGAAGCAAAGCTTTCTTGTATTTAATTCTGAGTAGCATCCCTGATGCCTTGTAAATTTGGTAAGAATTGAGTACAGGAGCACAGAGTCCCAAGCATGATAATTCTGTAGATTTCTTTTTTGTAGTGAAGATTTTCTAGTATCAGAAATTACACTTGGTTAACAGGACCCTATCACAATATATTTTAACATGGTGTAGCTGAAACCACGCCGTAAGTAATGAATTTCTTTTTGAATGACAGAAGATATCTGAGTTTCTTCATATTTGAGGAAGTTATGTATCAGCTTTTATCTCTATGCAAGTATGAGCTAACATTTATATTTACTAGATCTCGTATCAGCCCCCCTTGGATTTTAAAGAAGAGTATGTGAACCAATTAATATTTTATATGATAAAACTCTTCTTCCTTCCATGTCTAACGCATATTATTTGAGGTTTGCATTATAAGACTAGACCTTATCTTTGATAAATCAATCTTTAGAATTTGGAGTGGCTATGAACGATTGGCTCCTGATCCTTCAGAGAGTATTTAGTAGAGAAAAAGATCATTTTAAGATCTTGGCATTTGGGAGGGACTGCAAAGACTAAATTTAGGATGGAACAAAATAACTGACAGAAATGCGACTTTTATGCAATAGAAACTATAAACACAGACTACTGTGATTTCTGGCATTTTACAGCATTGTTTAATTCTGTTCAGACCAGGTTTGAATGATAATTTGGCAGTAGTGCTCCCTTTTACCTCTCATCTGAAAATGGTGAAAAATGTACGGCAAAGAGTATAATGGAAGGGATTTATGGTGATCAGCAGTTTGCATAATTTGTTCAAACTTGTGTAAAATTGGATTCAGATGCATCCTGCAGTGAAAAGCCTTTGTTTTTGAAAGGCTTGGATAAACATGGCATCCACAGTCTCACAAAAAAAAAAAAAGAAAAAAAAAAGAAAAAAAAAAGATTTTTTAAAGTCTTTTGCTAAATCTAAATCTTTTGCTAATCCTGCTTTAAGCAAAATTTTAAGGGGTGGAGTTTGTTTTAGTCCCATTTCATTACAAATGTTGGAACAAGAACATTTGCACTGGCAGAGTTGTAACAGCTGCAGCAGTGCTCGGAAATGATTGCTGGTGCAGGGGGACAGCAGAAGGAACCTGTGCCACCGAGCAGCACGCGAGGTACTGCTGACCAAGGATGTGGCAGCGGACCAGGGCACTAAGGCTACTGGTGCTCCAGGTGACCCACAGCCATCACTGCGAACTGAAAACACTACAGCCAGCAGCGTGCTGGGATAGAGGGTTGAGATTGAGCTCATTGTGCAGATGTCTTCATAAGCAAGGGCTTCTGTATGGCTTTTAGGATGATATTAATTGATTTGTACCTAACACACAAATTAGTTTTGAAGCAACATTATGATGGTGACTTGCTTCATCAAAGCATGCTAAAAGGAGATTAATCCGCTGAGTGTTTTGAATAATTTTATCCGTGTTTATTTTTGCTGTACTTGGTAATATCAAGCAAAACATTTGATAGGAAGACATTTCCTGATCAGTAATTTCTGTTTAAATGGGTAGTGGATGACTAATTGTTGGTGGGATACTTCTTTAGCATAAACTCTCATTTTATCCATATATGCAGATGAAGGAGCAAAATAATTGATCAGTTAAAGTGTTATTTGCAAATGAATCTGGATGGATTTTGGTCCTTGTGAAAATTCAGTTAAAAATGCTTGTTTACAAGTAAAGTAGGCAGGTACACTGGCTGTTCAGTGCACAGCCTTAAAATTTTGGCTACCAAACTCTAAGCAGGGTGTTTCCATGTCCCTTTTTAATGGGATGGGCAGGTACTGTGATTTCCTGAAGCAAACTGCCACCCAGTCTGTGCGATGTCTTGTAAACTGTGCTTGGGCTTTTCTCAGTAGGCTCTCTCTGGAGAATCAGTTTCATACTTTGTCAATGCTCGGAGTGTAGTACAGCCTGCACTTTCTGAGAGGGTTTTCAGAGTTTTGGCAACCGTTTTTGGTATGCTTCCCTAGCACTTCATTCGTGGTCTTTAAAGTGACCAAGACCCAAAAACTTACATCCAAATGCCTTTACCGATCGATCCCTGTGAGGAGCAGATAGCTCTGAAACCTCATGTGATTCATCTGCAGGATACTGTTGACTGAATCAGTGAGCCTACCTGCCTTCTTTTGAAGCCTGTTTCCATTGGGAAGGAGAAGCTGCATGGTCTCTAGACACTCTATACAGCAGAACCACAAACTCAGACCAGCCTGTTCCTCTGGGGCTGTGGCCAGTCAGTCTGAAGACCAGAGCATGTAATGGCAAACACTTTCTGGATGGGCAACCCCTAGTGAGTGAGGAGGACAACCCCCTGGTCCTGCTGGCAGTTCTGTGCAGCTGTGATAACTGGTGCTATGGAGGGAGGTAAATTCCTTTTACCTGCTTTTTCCCATCCCTGGTAAATCTGCTAGGCAGAAGCTGGTGTAATTTCCTCATCACAACGGCTTTCCCTTTTCTTGCCCTTGTGTGCCATCTTCTACCTGCTTCAGAAGCAGCCAGACTCTAAGGCTTTACCTAAGTTTCTTTACCTAAAAGGGTGCATCCAACAGGCGTTGATCACCTACAGGAATGGTCCTCCTTGGCAGTGCCAGCCTTAGGAGAGGGAGGTTTTACACTGCTGAACCCAGCTGGTTCCTGTGGATGCTTCAGGGCAGATTCCTTAACCTACTGTCAGCTCCAGCATCAGCAAATCCCCAGATACCAGGGACTTTGGCTTTGGGGACCCCATGGGAGGTCACAGCCCTCTGCCCTGTGCACATGTGCTTGTACCTTATCGCAGTGGCGTGTGGCTCCTGTGTGCCCGTGGTGGGTCTGCTGTAGGACTTACTGAGTAGCTGCACTATGCAACTCTGCTTCACCATTTCAGTGTTATTTCCAGCCAGTGAGTACCTACAGAGTTCTCTTTTGTTTTGAAGAGGAAGGGGAGCGTCTGAGAGAGTTGTCAAAGCCAAATGGAGTGATCTTTGTCTGAGCTTACTTTTGTTCTGATGTTGGTTTCTATGCCTCATTAGCTGTGCTGCGATTTATCTCTCTGCATTTCATCATGCTGTGTAATGTGGCAGAGTGGTGCAGGCTCATGTCATGTGTCAAAATCTAAGAAGTCATCTTGGGGAAAAATTGAGCATTATTAAAAAACTTCAGAATTATTTATCATTTTAAATGGTTTAAATAGTGAGGTTAGTATCATTTTAAATACATAAAAGTCACCCTGAAAGCATTCACCTCATTGATTTCTGTGGAATGGCTGTAGAATTCATCTCTGTGCAGGGAATCATCGTGGGACCCTTGTACCATTTATTTACTGTTTTGGAGAACTGATCCAGAAAATAGAGAGGGGAAGAACCTTCAGTCACCGTTTAATCCCTTCTGCTCCAAACAAGCATACCAAGCTGAAACACCCTCAACATACAGAAGTTGTGTTTCTCTTCTACACAAGAAACATGTTTCCTCCAATATGCTCTGCAAAACTTGTTCAGATAGTTGACCTCATCTCCTGTCTTGTCTCCGACACAGCAATTTGTGGTACTCATCAACTGGAAGCACCAATCAACAGATGTCCCTACTTTTATTGGGAATATGTCTGGCATTTAATTTCAAGCAAAATCAGCATTGCTTATGAAAAATTGTGACTAACTGGAAGAGGGAATGGAGTTGTTCACTATCAACAACTGCTTTTATCAAGGGTGTCCCACCTTTCGTCTGTGCAGGTAATACGTTTCTTGCCAGTACTGTGTAGTTAATATCCTGTGCTGTGCTATGAGTAGTACAAATACTATAGGGCATTAGCAGAAGGCAGAATGTAAAAAAATATTTTAACACTGAAAACTTTGATGCTGCTATTGAGACTTCTTGGGCAATCACCAGTTACGGCACTAGTTGACTTTGTCTCACACAAAAAAACAATACACTTCCTAAATGTATCCCTTCCTAATCCCTTTGTGTTCTTCAGATTAGTGCTCCTACATTATTAAAAAATAATGCTTTTAGTGATCAGTTTAAACATCAAATGGAAACCATATTGTCTCCAAAAGGCACAGACAAACTTTTGAGGAGCTGAGAATGCACTGAGTCCAGTACTACAAGCCTGTAGCTAATTTTATGCTAAAGCTCTGCGTGGTGTCAGCACAACCAGTGCCTGCAGAGCAGCCAGGCAGCTCTGATTTGCTTTTTGCTCCCACTCTGTTGAGCTGGGTTTTTTTATTATGCATTTAACAACAACTGTACTCTACTGGCCTTGATTGCTAAAATTTATGTCTATTTACAGTGCCATTAGTAGCATCCAAGTACATGTTGTTATTATGTTGTTTTTAACATCCTGAAATCATATAGCTGAAAGTTTTCATTTAACACACTTGGTTGCACAGTATGCAGTATTGGATAGGATAATGAAACTCCATCTTTCTAGTTTTATTGACCTAATTGTATCATCTGTATCTCTTTATTAGTTTATTAAAATACCCCTTCCCTCCCAGCGTAATGCACAGAATGAGTTACCTTTACTTTACTGTCACTGGGTGTGAAATGTTTTGGGTTTTGTTGTTTTTTTTTAATAAGCCCTTTGTATTTTGGGAAAACTTCATTTTCCTTACAAATTTCCATTCTTCATGACTACTAACTTCTGATGACAGTGTGTTGAAGGGGATCCTTCCCTATTACATGGTATCTTACATGGTCAACTAAAAATCAGTCCTGAGTCAGATTTTATCTTCTTCAATATTCTCGACTTCAGTTCCTTAACCACAGGCTACTTTCAATCCCCACTTGTAGCAATTCTCTCCTACATCCTATATCCCTCCTGAAGATAGAACCATAGACAAGGTGTTGACATCAAAGAAAGGAAAAAAATCATACGTTCCTAAATTGAAAACTAGTTGTTTAGCTACATGTCAGGTTAAAGTTAACGTTTCTCTCACCAAAATGCTTTACGTCAGGGTAGGAGGGTTCAGAGACCCATTGGCACCAGTTACTTTGCTCCCTTTATAAGGGAAATACCATTTTTTTGCAGTTTTTATGTTTGCAAGTGGCACTAACATAACATTATTCTACTCATGTTTGAAATGCTGAAATTGTGTTAGAGAGATACTGCTATTGTGTCAGAAATGTATTCAGTAATAATAGCTCAATATTTTTACAGGTGTCTGAATAGGTGTCATTCTCATGGGTTTATTATTTTCTTGTTTCTTCCATTACTGCTCTGTTGTTATCTCTGAACAGTTTCAGAGGCTTTAGGGGTTGTGTTTTCAGATATCTAAATTTAATTGTGGATTCTGCAGTCTTGAGCATAAATTGGTCCATTTCTGGAGTCACCCGTGCAGTTGCACGAGTTGTATTTCTTGGAGCCTCGCAAACTAACTGAAGCCCCTGAAGAGAGCTTCCAAAGTACACACATGGACAGGAAAACTTTCACAGCTGCCCTTGCACACACACAGAGAATTTGGGAATAGATTCTCAAGTGTTTGCATCGAGATCTACTTCAGTACTTACATATCAGTCTGCTTTGCATATTAATTATCTACAGATGTAATTGCTGAAGTTTTGAAAATGTGAATACCTGAATGATTCAGTAATTGATGATTCAGTTACTTCACTGTAAGTGCAATAATAGAATGCCTACTGCTCATCTCCCTGCAAAATTTTATTTTATATTTTAAAAAAGGAAAAAAAAAGTACATATGTATGCACATCTCTGTTTATTTGTGCTTGTGGAGTAAAAGCAGGAACAACACTTAAATAGGACAAGTTAACATCTTAGTCATGGTTACAGTGAGCAGCAGTGGAAAAAGTCAATACCAGCACTGGTATTGTCCAGCGTGACAAATTATATTCTGAGCTAATGCAACATGCTTGCTGTAAAATGACTTTTTGAAGCAGTTAATAAGAGAGAAATCTGTTCACAGAATTCAATATTTGTGCAGAAGTTCTTCACTTCTTTTTTGCGACAAAACTTCAGTCTCGACATACTGTTTCTGCTGGTGTTTGTGAGGCTGTCAGGACCAAAGCAATCCCTAGACAAGAAAAGGCAGTCTGGCCCAGAAATTTGATCCTTTGTTTCATCTTTTAAACTGCATTTTCTGTTTTGTTCCCACTGCCTTTATCAAGCTGTTTCTCAGAAGTCCTGTGTAAGGTGTTGGAAACTTCTGCTAGACTAAGACACAGCTTTGAAATGAGCCCTTTGAATAGAGGAAGGTACTTTTGTGCTTCTGAAGAACAACTGGAGAGAAGCACGGAGCCTAGGGCGTTGCTGCCCCTTGAGGGGAGGCTGTGCAGAGCTGTGGCTCATGCAGGTTTTTATTTATTTTCCTAGTTAGTATTTAAAACATCCCTTAAAAGCAATGCATTTAATAATTTAGGATTCATTGAACAAATGCTGTTTTATTGTATTTTTATAGTGTGTCTGTTTTCAAGTATAAAAAAATGCCAAGCAATAAGATTTTAAAATTGTTTTGAATTCTGAAAATATAAGAATCTACTGCATAAATACTTTAAAAGTCTTGACCCTTTAATCTATGAACTTGCAGAACCATTTTGTAAAGCATTTCTGGTTGGTTAGAAGCACCTGTGTGGGCCAGCTGAGCTGGAGGAGGAAAGGGCGTTTGGGTAACTGTGAAGTCAAGGATATGATATAGACAGCTGTAACTGCAGGTAGACTGACCATAGTGATGGTGTTTTATAAATCAGTTTTATAATGTTTCAGTGTTCCTGGCAGTTCAGTGCTAGTAGGGAGGAAAAATACACAAAAGGATGCCCAAAGTTATGTTGGAACTATTTTTGTAGTTTTGGTATGAAATAGGACAGAACCAATACTGCTGTGCTTTCATCCAAGGCTCACATCCCTTACGACCTGTACTTATGGTTCAGGGTAGCAAATTTTATGCTTTATTAATTTAGAGCTCTGTATTTTGTTGTGGTTTAGTTACATAGTTTTCCTCTTCGTCAGGTTCAAATGTACCCTCACCATTTTGAACTTACCTGAACAGATCTTCCAAGTCTGGAGTTTAAATCAAGTCGGTTTTGAAACAGGATTCTTAAAGAAACCCAGAGACCTTGCAGGGAATGCTGGCAGCATCCCAGGAGCAGCTGTTGGGTTTTACCTTCATCCTGAACCAAAGTTTGAAGCTTGTGTGGACTTGCTCTAGGTGGTGATACATTTCAGAGGCATGACATGAGGTCCTGGGTAGGAGTGGGCCATCAAAGGTCCCGTGTTGTTAGCTGGTAACAGGTTCTGGCCAAATGCCACTTGAGGTTGTTGCAAGGCATGTATATAAACAGTGTTTCCATTTGAATGGAGTATTTGTGTTCGATTTTCACCACGATGTTTGTATGAAATTCCCTTTTCCGTTAAGTAACTGCTGTCATCCACATTGAAAATGAAGTGATCTCTTTACCTGTCTTCTTGTGTTAACAAGAATGAAACACTCCTTGCCAAGTCCTTTATGAATTTCATGAGTAATAGTATAAAGTGAAAAAGGTTGTTCAAATCTTCCCAAAATATAAGAACTGTCACCTGTGTGCACTGTGTTTTTCCCAACTTGGGTGTCTTATGTAAAACAATAGCAAAATGTCAAGTGGAAGTAAATCGCTGTGCCCAGTGCCTGTCATGCAAGCAGAAAGACATCTCAAGCGTGAACAGTTCCTTCAAGCAGTCTTTTTGTTCGGAGTCTTGAATTTTTCCTTTAAACCTTGAAATGACCCCAGCCACAGTGTTCTTGTCCAAATCCAAACTGGCTGGCAGGCCAAGGAGACCAAATCTTCTGATCAGCACTGAATTCAACTTCTTTTATGTAAAAACCTGATACTATTTTAATATAGATATGTATATATAAAATTCATTAGTACTTAATAGAACTTGAAGCATCAGAAAGAGACACTGGGTTAGTTACTGTACCCTGTGGAAAAGATGGGTGTATAATATTCCTATCCCTTTATTTTTTGATTTATTTCCTGCAAACAGAATAAATAATCTCGAGAGAGAAACTGGTGGCTTAAAAACAGCCAAGATTCAAAGGGGTAAAGGCAGGTTTGTTGCAGGACAGGTATTTTTTTTTTCTTTGAGAAACAGAACACACTTGCTTGGTCATACTGTACCAGACTGGAGGAGAGCTGTGCATAGAGGTAATTGGATATTTGCTTGGCTGCTTTTCTTGTTTCTAATGGAAATACAAATGAAAACTATAAACCATTAATCTTTAGTTTTGCTAAGTATTGAGCAGCATTTAAAAACAATTACTTTGCTTTGGCAGCAGAAGTCGTTAGAGGAGAGGGATTTAGCATCTGCACCAGCCCAGGACTTGTATAAGAGCAGGCTTGTTTCTTGTTTATGTCGTAGTGGTTATAAACCAGGTAAAATTATTTACTTAGGGCTTCTATTTAAAGCTCAGGACTTGAGGAATTCAGAAGGTTTTGCCAAATTGATTTTTTTTTTCATGTGATAGAATAATTTTTTTCTCATGTTTAAGTGAGTTTATAAGGGAATATAATTTTAAAAATGCATTTTTACTACTCCTTTATTTCCTATCTCTCTGCCACCAATATGATTAGTGAAATGCTGCCAGGTGTAAAAAGTAGGAAATTCAGCATCCAGTGAAACAAAGGGAAAGCATCCTGTGCATTTCAGCTTCGAGCTCCGGCACTGCAGAAGGTTCTGCATTTTTAGAAGTTAAAATGTGGTTATCTGTGTGTTCTTCCGATCTGCCATTACCTGCTGTTACCACTCCAGGAAATGTTAAGCCATTATAATTTGCATAAAAAGATGCACAGAAGGTTTTGGTATTCCCCTCTGGAGTGTGCTGGAAGTGCGTGGGAGAGCCAGAAGTCTTGAGCAGACCTTTGGTCCTGAGCTCGCATTGCTGAATTGTGGACGTGGAGCCTCTCGTAATTAAATTTCCCACCATTCTGCCATTATTCCCATGTACTGTATTCTCTTTCTGCACATTTCTAATCTAAAGCTGAACTGAGATGCTGGAGTGGCGGTACCCAGTGCCATGCTAGCCAAGCCTGAGCTGCCCAGGGTGGTGTATAGGACCTGAGGTGTGATGTCCCTGTGCCCAGGCTGCTCTGCCTGGGAGGCACTGCGGAGGTGATGGCAGAGGGAGGACTCCTTGCCAAAACGTGAGCCTAGGCAAACCACAACTAGATGTGGCACTGAAGCACCACTGTTTTCAGGTGGTCTAATCAGAGTAAGGGTCCTTACAGATAGCCAGGGCTTTCACATTCTTGGGTGTGCCAGGCCATGAGATCATTTAGAATTCAAAATAACACTAAAACCTGGGGGGAGATAAAAAAAAAAGGGTGTGTGGGGTTTTGTTGCCAGGAGGTGACCAGATAGCATTGCTGTTGGGCTGCTGCTGTTCCCTAAGCTTGTGGCACACCTAGACCCTCAGCTTTAGTGTGGCTCCTTGTCAAAATTAATACAGCGGTTCTGGGGATAACCAGCCCCTCTTTGTTGCTAGGAGATGCTTGAATCTCAGCACTGCCAATGTGCTTACAGCACCCAAATACTTTAACATTTCTTCCTTTTCTAAAATGTTCCAGTGTGGAGCAAAGACAGGCTGGGCTGTAAAATCACTTCTAGGTCAAGGGAAAGAGAAGTATTGCTGCTGAAATTGGCAGGTTTTTTTTAAAGAATGAGCGAAGTCAGTGGCTCCTTCAGCATTTAAAAGTGTGTTTTATTTAAAGTTACCAAGTGATGTATTGCATTTCTTTCATGTAGACCTCCCAAAGACTCTTCTCTTTGGGACATGGATTTGGTTTTCATACTGGGAAGACTTTATCGAGCCAGTAGGAGCTGTTACAGTAAGCTGCTGCTCAATGGGACCATGTTCCTGTGTGGTCAGTCAGCTCGTGAGCAGGCAGCTGGCTTCCCCCTGCACATCACAAACTTCCTAGAAGATAGAATGCAGTTCATGATGGTCATGGTTTTGGTGAGTGGATCAGAACAGAGTCAAATGTCTTGATGTGTTGAACAGCTCACCATGTCTATGAGCCTCAGCTGCCTCCGTTCACCCTCAGTGCTCAGAAGAAAGATGTAAAGCCAAATAAAGAGATGTAATAAATAGGACCTGACTAATTTATTCACACAATAAAACAGCAATAGTCTAAAGTTAACTGAGCAAAAACAGACTCACGCTAAAGTGCTAAATTAATACCTCCCTGCTGCACAGAATCCGTTGCTCGAGTGCATTTTGCAGAAGTTTAAAAAGGTGGCATTAAGTGTGAATGTGTTTTAAAGATTATTAGAAAGGGCACTCCTTGTAATTCTGTTTTCCATTATTTTTAGCATTACATTCAGAATATTTTAAAATAAATTGTATCGGCAACTCATGAACTGCACTGCGTAGCCACAGCTGACTATAAAGACGTTCAAGACCAACAGTCCTGATGCCTTTTTCAGCAGCTAACCAACGTTGGAAATTCTTCTCCATTGGGTATTTATTACCTCCTTCCTTCTACTGTATTGTTTCTAGCTTTCAGCCCTGCCTTGCAGCAACTCTCCATGACAGTGCTGCAGTATATCCTGCTATAGCATCTGCAGGTCTGAAATCTCCTTGTGCTCCCCACCTCCCTGGCATGGCTGTGCTGTGTGGCACAGCGGGGTGGAGAGCTGCCTGACATGGTACCTCATCCCGCTGCAAACACAGGACAGGGCACCTTCCAACAAACCCAACAAGTTGTCCAGAGCACATTGGCCAAAAATATTTTTGTGCATAAAACCAGTACAGGATTCAGTTTGCATTCAGATGGTAGGATTTAGTCTTGAGGTTTCATGACTTAACTGCTGGGCTCTGTCCCCCACATTTGCTTTGAGTAGTGCCACACTCTGCAAGCAGCCACGTGGAGTCACAGAGTGATTGGGGGCAGGTTGTGACCTTCTTGAGTTCATTGAAGGAAGAGTTGCGCTGCACCTTATGTGATAGTGCCTATATGCCACTATTATGGTCTTGCTAGCTTGTCTTCTTATCTTCGTAGGATGGCTAGACACCTTTTATCAGTGGTGCTCATCACCCTGATGTGTTTTTTTATGTACAAAATTTACAGCTACAAATCCCAGAACACCTATTCAAAGAGCAGGCAATGTTGTCTGTACCTCTTGATGGCCTGAACAATGAAGGAACCTCAAATAGTAGATAAAAGTAGGGAGGATAACTGAGTAGTGAATTTTTAAATGGGAATGTTTAATAAGCAATACAGCAGAGAAGGAAATGGCAAAACCTACCCCCTTCCCTGATTGTGAAGTAATTCTGAGCTAACCGCAGCTCCCATCCTGTGCCTGCAGATCTCAGATCTCTCTACAAGCTGAGAAATGGCTCTTTGTAGCCTTGTAATACTTTTATTGCTTACAACATTTGTTTTAGCCACAACAGCGAAGCACCCTTCTAAAAGTAAAATACTGACATATCTGAAGGAAACCCAC
Organism: Microhierax caerulescens; assembly: GCA_035590215.1. NCBI lineage: Eukaryota > Metazoa > Chordata > Aves > Falconiformes > Falconidae > Microhierax > Microhierax caerulescens. The sequence continues at coordinate 35,012,513 of JAVJGJ010000047.1, read as the reverse complement.
AGTCCATAACATCATTTAGTAGAAAGAGATTTTTATGTTGTTTTCTAGCTTCCATCTCTCTAATGTATTTTAGTGATGGATGATGTTGCAAAAAGATCCTGCCCAGTTCATGATGCTATATAATCCACAACCAGCAGCTGGAGTAGGATTGCATTCACCTTCGGTAGCAGTGTGGCTCCCCTGGGCTGTTATTTCCCAGCCCCTCTGCTCAATTAGTCTGACTCCTGTCTGCATGAAAGCAGAGTCAGAGAAAGTAGGAAAACTGATGTCTTCGTCTGTGTGGTGGATCCTATTACAGTATATGGGTGTTAAACATGGTTCTGAAGTGTGAACCTTGGATTTCAATATAATAATTCTTGTCTAGACTCTTTCTCTAAGCTTAGTGGAAATTGCTAATGTCATTTTACTTATAAATTATAAATGTTTCTACAATGTTTCAGGTAATTTAATACTCCCTAGAAATTAAGCCATTAATCCAATCTCCATCAGATATTTTCATGCTTTTTCCTGTAATAATGCACAAGAAAAGCTCTCCTAAAAGCCTACAAAAACCTACATTGTCCTTTTTCAAATTTCTCCTTGATTTTTGCCCCTAGTGTACTGCCAATAAAATATTCAGCAGCAGCTAGGCAGCTACTCTTCTGTAGCCACTGCTTATTGTGTTAGTCACAATTATCTCTCTTAATATCCACCTGCTGTTATTCTAGCTCTCGTGGCCTTTTCCAGTTGTGCAAATATATATATGCATGCTCTTGAATTCATGAATAGGATGAATAATCACTTTAGAGTCTTTGGAACAACCTACCTCCCTCAAGATAAGGATGTGAACAAGTGTTCAATCACAGATTTAAATTGTAAACTCCTTGGAGCAGGAATTGGTTTCTGGTAGGTCTGTATAATGCATTTTGCACTAAAGGACTATTACTGGACTTCTGTCCTACTCTGAATAAAATGCTAAGGTTATGGTTTAAAAGCTCTTTGTCATAAAGCCCAGTAAATACAAAGTTGGTACTTTCGAAATTAGTAATTAATCACAACAAAATAACTACCAGCTAAGGTGAAGTGGTAACCTCTGGAGGGGTCAAGATTTAAAGCCAGTTAGGGTGGCGTGGCCTACTAAGAATGACTAAGTGATCCCACTGCACGTGGAGACAGACGCCCTTCCTGGGGCAGAGCCAGCGCTCTGGAAGGGAACCGGCAGCCAGGTGCCTTCTGGCACGCAGAGGCATGCTTGGAGGGCAGGAGCTTCCCTGCCAGCGAGGTCATGGGCTGCAAGGCCGCTGGGATCCCTGTGCGACCGGCCGAGCGAGGGAGCCTCCTCAGTGGGTAGCAATCGTAGTTCCTTCCAGCGTGCTGCAGGCACGTTGGGAGGGGAGAGGGCATACTGCTGCTGCTTGTCCTGAAGCTGCAGGGACTTTGAAGATCGTTATTGCTAAGAGGCTTTTTGTTTTGGATCTGTTTGTTTCTTAGCTTTCCACAGTGTTTCACAGGTGGTTTTTCTCTGTTTCATTCTTCCCACTAGCCTGAGCAGTGGTGTTTGCCCCTGCCTGCCCCAGGGCTGGGCAGCACGCAGCTCTGGCGATGGCTTGCTGGGGCATGTGTGTGAAGGTGGCTCCTGGGAACTGCCCATATGGGTTTCCCTCGAAGACATGAGCAGGGGTGGGTAACACACTTGCAGGCAGTTAGTAATTTTTTCCTGATGTATGATTTTGCACCATGTACACATATTCCTGCGTGGGGTAACAGCAATGCTACATCCTCAGCTTCACCATTTCCCCTGGTGTCTGTGACTACTAAATGTACCTTATCAATCAGTAACTGGTTATGAGGTTTTAAGAAGGACCACAGTTCTGTTGTGGAAGCCTGGTCTTGCCAAATCTTTCTGGGGTTTAATCTAAAATTGCACAGTGAGTGGGAAGACTCATTGATTTTAGTGGACCTTGGATTCTTAGCTGTGTAGTTACAAGGCAGTAAATGCCTGGAAAAAACTGTTTTTAAAATAACAAGGTGTTGGAAGTATGAGCTGTGAATGGAGAATGTGTCTTCAAGTGACTTCTGCTGAGTGAAGGGAAAGGTGGTCAGTAGTGGGAATGCACATCACACCAGGTGTGTTTGAATCACCCCTCATGCCCCTTTTGGCTAACAATTGAGTGCACTCACAGTAGTGGAAATCTGGACACTTTCTTCTCAATAATGATTTACAGTATGGAAAATATGAAGTATAGGAAAGTTTTGGATTGCAGCCCACAGGGTGGAAGTGAACGATTGCAATAGTTGAGCCATCGTTCACCGTGCTGTCATCATCTATTGAAAAGTCAGAGACTGTAAGCAGCAGCTGTTCAGGGAGACAAATCAGTTGAAAAAAATATGTCTTACAGGTTTCCAGATACTGACCCCAGGAATATAATCAATTATAAAATCAATGTAATACATGGAACTTTGGATCACATTCTGAGCACGGCAGATTTTGAAGGATTCTGCTGTGCCAAAAATGTGAATGCTACAGGAGTTGTCTCCCTGTCTTTATAAAAGATTATTTTATAAACTGAAACAATCCTGATTCACACATGCCAGCACATTGGCCTCTTCTGCGGCACACTGACTGCAGGTTTTCAGCATTCCCCTTGTATACTTATATCCCAAGCTGTGAAATAGGTAAGGAAGGTACAGAAAGTAGGACTGTGATACTGCATCAGATAGAATGAGTTTAGAGACTGGATGCAGGATCCATTTGTGTTTAATGGGGAAGTCCTGGCTGAAGTAAAGTCAAAGCAAAATTCCCATTGACATTAGGAGGACCGCATATTCTCCCTACCTTCTCTTTTGGAGTTGTCGTCTTCTTTTTTTTTTTTTTTTTTCCATAACAAGACTTCTAAATAGACTATTGGCTTCCCAGCATAGTCTTTCTTACACTTTAGAGTATGTAATAACTGTATGCAGCATATGTGCCTCTTCCCAGGGGTACATATTAGGTGTTTCCTGATCAGCTGCCCCTTACCAGAGTATGATACCAGCTGTAAGAAAGGCCGTGAGCAGCCCATGGATAGGAGCAAAGCTGGGGACAGGGGTGGGAACTGAACAAAGGCATTGGGTACTGACCATGGGACTGACCTTCCTGAATTGTTGTTCTGGGTCTTTCTGTGCTTTTTTTATTTTCAAACATGCCCGACAGGGACAGGATTATAAGTGTAATTAAAAGCCCTTAGGATTTGTGTCCCTATCTGTCTTTAGCACTTTTAGAAAAGGTAAGTCTCTGTAAGAAAGTAGCTAATGGACATTTGATATCTATTTTCAGGTATCCACCTAAGAACATTTTAATGTGTTTTGAAGTTCAGGAATACAATGTAACTGCACTACTATAAATAAATATTCTTGAATATTCCATGTAAGAACCCCAAAACATAATATCTAATATCTATGAGGTCTCTCTGAAATCTTATGTATTGAGTCAGTAAATGTCATAAAAGATGTCCTTGCTATAAAGTAAATGAGTTTGGTTTCTGGGAAGATGGATCACAGCACTGAATCAAAAGGGTTGTGTGCAGTATCTGTTGAGTTGTGCTGCCCATTTCCCCCCAGTACAGAAAGTAGCTAAAGGCGGGGATTTTCCGTTTTAATTAGGGATAATCTTTGAAGCTGGACAGTTCAGCAAAAATAGTACGGTTCAGAGTTTGGCTGTTAGTAGGCCAGTGAAGTTAAATAACGGTTTAGTAAGAGCTAGAAGCAAGGAAGACTAAATGTAAAATACAATGTGCGGTAAGAAATAAGGATTGGGACTTTTCAGCTTTGGGTGGGTTCAGTTCGTATCCCGGCTGTATCTGCACCTGTCCCTGTTTGCTGCGGAGGCGAGGGCTGTGTGTTACAACTCCATGCTTTCAGCAGTGTTGGAATATCATTAACGTTTATGAGATGCTCCCATTCTGTACCACAGTGATAAAAGTTTCTGTTGGTATCGGCATTTTGCTCATCAAAGCCACAGATGTAGGACTATAGTCTTTTTCTCAAGGTACTAGAGGTTGTTTTTTTTAGTCTGAGACTTGGACTAGATGCTCTGCAATAGTCACTTTTGGGGAGTGCAGAAATCTGGGGGGATTTTTGATGTTGCACAGCTGAAATGGTGGTGCTTGGCATCCAGGTGAATGTGAGGACTGCTTCTGCAGTCAGAGCTTGAAATCTGCCCCTAGCAGTGTGGAGAAGAGAGGGGATAAGTAGCGCTACAAATCCACAGTAGCTCATCAGGCTTGGGGGAAGGCAGTCCTTCTCCTGGGTGCTGCCTTCCGTTATTTAGTGCAGGGACCTGAGGTCGAGTTGTTGGTGAGATATTCAGCACAGAGCATCAAATGTGCAGGCTTGGATGAATGCATAAACAGGAGGGAGATTTCTGATGTTGTGTGCCCATTCACAGAAACCAACTTTGTATAAACTAGGGAGCACGACTTTGTGGAACTTTACAGCTTTTTTGCCTTTTTTATTTGTTTATAAAACTCAATTTCTATTACAGGCAGGGACCTATTACTGCAGAAACCATTCTTAGCCAATATATAGCACCACTGTGAATGCTGTGACTTACTCAGTGCTTTAAGGACATGCCGTGCATTGTAAAGACAACATTAATAACAAGAAAGAGCATATGAGAGGCATAAAGTTCAACCATACTATGCTTTCTTGTTTATAACAAGATTTGTGTTCTTTTTTTTTTTTTATGTCTTTTATTAAAACTTCCATCATTTTATTCTGTTTTTTTCAATTACATACTGCTTAACCTCATGCACTATTATAACCCATCTCCAAGAGAAATAACATGAGGTCCAAAATAACACATTATATCCCTCTAATATAGAGAAGGGTTCGTTCATTCAGCGATACATTTCTGAGACAGTTAAAAGTTCTGTAGTTTTTGAAGTTGATAGAATGCCAAACGTATTGAAGTCCAGGAGCGGTTTAATTTTAAATGTGAATAATATAATAAAAGTTCTTTCTGGACACAGGTCCTCATCTTCTGAACAGTTGTTCATTTCTAACAATATTCTCATGAAAAGACACAAATGCTGGCAATGGGGTCAGATATAAATGGTAGGTATGGTGTCGGAGTGCCATTATGTATAGGGTACACAAGCAGAAATAGCTGTAACTCAGGAGCAGGAAGTGGGCAGAAGCAGCCCTGGCTGCCCAGTAATTTCCTTATCACTTCCACTTGCTCTTCTCTACAACTGCTAATCACACGATCGGATGGTGAAACCTAATGGGGATTAGCATCTGCTCTTCACCGATTTTTCTAATTTGAGCAGTTTCTTCTGTCAAGAATCTAGAAACAACCATTTCTTTTTGGTTCCCCAGACCTACCTTGGTAGCATACCGCCATCTCACCATAGGTTGCACTTCCATCTTACCTCAAACCAGTGACAGTTGTGAGAGTTGTTCCTTTATCGCACGGGCACCACAGCTCAGCGTGGGCATCTGGGGTGCAGGGCAGCCATTCCTTAATCAGCTCTTTGCATTTTATTTAAACTGTGAGATGAATGGTAAATTTAGATGAAATTAAGACATTGTGTGTGTATGTCTTATTTGGAAGTACAGGTAAGAATTTCTGAGGTAAAGAAAATATTTTTGAAACCTCATACTGCTGACAGTTGTTATGGGTTGGGGAGTTCAGTGGTTCCAGAAACACAATATTGAAGGTAAAGTGAATACCACAGGCTTCCTGATGGGCCTTTGACTGTTTAAACAGTTCAGCCCTTGGAGTTCAAAACAAGAAGTTAAAGGAAGCCTCAGTCTGATTTGATTAAGACGGCCGTAGATTTGGAGCAATGCCATAAAAGCCTGAAGATTTCTCATGATGTGACTTCACTGTAAAATCTGAATATTGGATTCAAGAGTTTCAAATGAAGTAACATCATACACTACAAATGTTTCAAATAATGAGTAAGAAAGGAAAAAAACATTAAGGCAGTGGTATAAAATATGAGCACCAACAGGAATGGAAGGAAGAAATCCTCTTGATGTACAGTCTTGGGCACTGGCATTCAACCTGAGGCAATCCTCAATAATGTTAAACGGTCAAGAGAAAATTAGATCCACTTTGCAAAGACTGAACTACCCACATGCACCCTGACTTTTCTGTAAACAGCCCTGCTATTGATCCTATGAGATGGTAATGTGGAAGGACAGGTAATAGCTATTATTCAAAGGACATTCCTACTGAGCATAAACAAGTTTTTGGCCTCCAGGCAATGGAAGGAAACTGGAAACATTGTGGTGTTTATAACTGAAGAAGTTTGGAGTTGACATGTCAATATATTTGTGGCTGATTTTTGCTTTCCCATGAAGTATTGTGAAAAGTCTTTCTTGTTGATGTGAGGCTTTTGGAAGCAGGTAATGGCTGTGGGTTTCTCTCCTAACTGGCAACGCACCTGGGACATGCTGCCAGAACTAGGCTGATAAAGCTAACTGACAATTTGTACACATTTAACTAATTTAGGGTGATGTGAAGCCCTTCATGTTCCAGGCAAGTATTATGCCGGGGTGCTGTTTGTTCCAGAAGAGAAGAGAAAGACTCTGCTCGTGCTCTTTAGCAGTTTCCAGAAATTTAAGATTACTTTCATTTAACTTGAGATCCATATGCTCATCAGATTGTGATCAATGATTAAATAGTTTTGAATCGTGACTGGTATTTTGAACATATGACATTCATCATAAAATTATTTTGGATGCTGTTATTCCAGGCACTCAGAGCAGTTTTGATTCAAGGTGAACTACATCAGTCACCAAAATTACATATTTATTGCTAGGGGAAGAAATTCCTTCTCCCGCCCCTAGAAGTCAGCAGTGTATGCCAGCATGTATTTTTACAATATTGGTTTTATAAGAACAGTTTCTCACTTTCACTCATTTGAGAATTGAATTAGTTTTTGCTGCTGCTTCACTGACTTCACAGAACATTTTCCCGCAATCATTTAACACACTATTAAATTCTAGAGTATGTTTTCTGTACATCTGATAATTTGATTTTGAGTGATGTTTGTGTCATTACTAAGCATTTTAGTTAGCAACAACAACGTTAGTAATATGTAGTGAGGCTTTTAACAATGAGCTCAAGAAGAGATGTGGAAATGCCAGTGTGAGACTGACAATGACCAGAATTAATTGCTCCCGAAGCCGTTATCTTTCAGCAGCTTCTGAGGCTCAGTTCAGTTGAACTTGCTGCTTTTGCATTTTCATTGGTTGCTTTAGTTTTTTCTGTTCAGTCCAAACTGCAAAATTGGATTTCTTTAAACATCTATTTTTAAAGAGTTTGGAGCTTCCAATCTAGAAACCCGGAGGTAATCTGAGGACTGTGCTTCTTTCTAATGTCTTTATATTGCATGCTTTTATTCAGGGGGTATCAAATGCCAGAGAAGACCTAATAGATCGTTAACCGTGGCTGTCTGTTTATTCTCTAATTCTGGGCCTCGTTGCCCAGTGCAGCTCATTCCACTGAAAGCACATACTGCTAAATCCGTACCAATTTGAAAGTATCAAGCATGAGAGAAGTGGTGTGTCCCGAGTACCAGCTTTGACAGAGAAGTTAACGTTGGCTTTAGCACTTCATCATGTGGAAGATCTGTGCAAAAGGGAAGAAAAAAGGAAATCCAGTTTAATCAACAATGCAGCTTTATCTTTGTGCCCACAAATGTCCCTGTTATGGCAAAATGTGTTTTTGTCTAGGGCACCATGTTACCGTTCTGTCAGCAGCAGAAGTAGTTTATAAGGTCCCCATCCCAACACAAGGGCTCCTTGGTGGCCTTCTCTCCAGTCTCTCCCACTGGATACAGTGCCTGTTCTCTGTGTTTGAGTGACTGTGCTTTAATGCAGATCTCTGATGTGATCTAATTAAAAGCCAAAAAAACCCATCAGAGTTCCAGTGACTAGAAGCCAGTGTGGCTTAAACTCACCTTTGCAGATTCTGGAAGCGTACAGCCCCCATCTGGCTCCCCATAAAAGCCAGCACAAGCTCATACACCGATTGCTGATGCTCCCAAGAGCAGCTGCCTTTTCTGCCTGCAACTCCAATTACTACCTCTTGCTCTGCTGACTTTACCATTTATGCAGAAGTTCCCTGAAAAAGTTGGGGGTCTCTGTTTGCTGGGTTTGTATTGCCAATCCAAACCTTTCTGGATGTCATGAAAATTCAACTTTCTTGTGATTCAGTGTAACAGCAATAACGAAGTGATGCCATATGCTAAAAGGCAGCAGGCTCGGCTCTGCAGTCGGGGCAGTGGCTGGGGCAGGTATCATTAGATGGAGCAGGAGCAGCGTGACAGGGGCCAGGCTGAGGCTGCCCAGCCCTGGCATCGCTGTTAAGTCCATGCTGCACATGAAGAGACAGCAAGTGAATGTGCTCGAGTACCGGGCCCTGGGTGATCACACAGCTCTGAGTGGCTCACATGGCCACCTTTTGCTCTACCCTGAAGGGATGTGGATACAAAAGAGCTGGTACCTTTTCTGCCACTTGGTCTTCAGGCCCAGGGTCAGTCGTGGCACTCTTCATTAGCAGGACAAACAGCTAACAGAGACCGTATTGTTTTGCTTTGCTTTGTCTTGGTTTTTTTTTCTGGGGATGGGAAAGGTGATATGCTGTGATTAGCAGAAAACCTCTTTGCTGCTTATTGGCTCTTGCATATTTTTGGTTTCTCCCTCTAAGTCTTGTCCTAGATCATTCTCCTGTGGCTTGTGAATGCTTTGCTTTGTGAACATTTAATCCAGTGTGGGCTTTAGCAGTAATTAGTTATGTGGATATTTATGGAGACATTCTAACCTGCATTGTTCATGAATATTTCACCATGGTGGAAATTTCACACCCAGTAAATCACTAATGAAAATGTCATTTCCCAGCTGCATTTACCTGACATGCTGTTAATCTTGCTGTACCCACTGGAGGCAGAATTACTGTCAGATTTTCAACACAGAAAGGAATTGATTTTTAATTAGTGACCTCAATAGTGTAGGTTAAAAATTATTTTTTAAATGGTGATTTAATGGCCATTTTCACATAACGCTATCAGCTTCATTGCCTGTAGTGATGTTTTGTAGACTGCCATTCAAGCAGGTGCTTTGAAGGACAGCATGCCAACTGTTGGGATTGAAGGGATTGAGGAGAATAGCGGTGATATGTGGAGGTGGCTCTGAAGGCAAGAAGTGTAAGAGAGACCCCATGAAACCCAGTACCCTCTGTACTGACAAAGCTTACGAGGCAGCAGTGCCAGTCTCCTTGCACTTGGTCTCTTCCCAAAGTGGTCCTGAACTGGGCCATCTAACCCTCGGATGACATTTTGTGAAGGCAATTATTACAAGATAGATTATTGTGTTTGGAAAGATCATAAATTGTTTTGCCCAATTTATGAGTTGTATCCCTTTTTTTAATAATGTAATATATATCATTGCCAGCATTCATGTGGTAAGACATCTCTCATGTAAGGGATAACAGAATGGCATGGCACAAAAAGAGTGGAGCTTCCCTTAGGTCATCACTGCAGATTAACTAATTGGCTAAATGAAGAAAATTAATGAAACATTAGAGTAGGATGGTTACTGTTAAAAATGATTGTGAAAAAGGATATGAATCATGCCATATGAGGGAGCTGTACCATTCTCCTTTCTTGAAAGTCATACTCTAGCTGCATTTTATTATCCTGTATATTGCTGACTGCAGATGCTCACAGTAAAAAAAAATAATAATGTTAGATACTGGTCAGTGTCTGTGAAGCCTTCAGCTCATTAGATTCTGGGAAAATCTGTATTTCCAGAAATCAGGCCCTGCTTCTGTACTTGTAGGTGTGTGTACCCATGTGTAGACAGATGTTTCTCTGCGTAGATATTACAGCAAGCACCTCTGCAGTCAGGTGAGTGATCACGATTAGGGAATGCTAATGCCATCCCCTTCTCCAAAGGAAGCCCTAGGATTTTCACCTGGATTGCTAATACTCCACAGTTAAGGCTTGTGTGCATCTGTGGTGATTCAGCCCCTGATAAGGTCATAGGCTTCTCATATATCTGCTGCTGTGTCTTTTCCTGCAGGAAGGATGACCCAGATTATCTGTGGGGTAAATATTGAGGTTTCTTACTCAGCCTCGATCATTAAACAGACAAGTTTGCCACAATCTACCTGATAGAGTAGATATCTGATATGTCTAAATAAGGCCTCTTTCTATAACTGCCACAAATACAAATTTAAGAGCTTGAACCACCCAAGAGCTGCCAAAGTCAACCCCAGTTCTTCTGATCACGTAGCTAGATTTTGGAGCAAAGCTTAATTCCTGAATTTAGAGCACTCGTGTTTGAAAACATTATCTTTCATGACTAACAACTCTGTCATGTTGGAGACCATGGAGCTGTGACATGACTAAACACCCCTTTCGCAGACCACAGACTTTTTTTGTATTTTATAGAGGCTCGTAACTGTGGTGTTAGTCACTGCCTTGAGATAACTCCTCTCTCTGAGGTTTTTTGTCTGAATGAACACTCCAGAAGCAACTGTCTCTCACATAAGTTGTACTTGCCTTCAGCAGAAATACAGGGCATTCTCCTTTTCAAAAGGAGAAGGCAAGTATCTTTCTGAGAAACAGATTAACCGTAAGAGTAATTTTTGATTTCATAAACTGGATCTGGGGAGGTGGTATTAGCTGTCACAGAGGAAACGCACTGGATAAGAAAAGCAGCCTTGCTCTGTACATCAAATCATGTCCCAGGGGGTTGTAGGGCTAACATAATAATATGAGACATTGTGTCTGTGGGGGCTTGTCCATTTTTATTCTTTCTTAATGTGCATTTGCACCGTGTTTTGGACATTGTAAAAGTAGTGTTGATTTGGGGCCATGTGCTTTCCAAGTCTTAATTCTCCCATTCTGAGAGTATGAACCCACCAGTTTCCCTCTTCCCCTGACTTTGAAGGGCAGTTCCACTGTACCTCTGCTTATGGGTGACATTTTTCTTTGACTGGAATTAGTTACTCAGTGTTGGTGCAGTTTGCAAGCAGCTTTGTTCCCCGTGCTGATGTGAGAGCCCCAAGCAGCCTGCCAGTGAATTCAGCGGAGCAAACCCTGCAGGGCAAGGCAAGTTTGCCGGAATGGATCCCCGTGCTCGTATTGTCAAACACTTTGACAAAATGGCAGATGAAATTCATTGTTGATAAATGCGCAGTGATGCACATGGGAGGAAAAACATACTCGGTGATGGTCTCTGAACTAGCTATTAACTCCAAGATCTCTTTCCTGGTGGTTTTATAGAACTATCCATTATATTGTCAATTCAGCAGCAAAGCAAAACAAACCAAAACCCCAGCTGGAATGGGAGGAATTACTAGGGACAGACTGGAGAATAAAGCAGAAAACAGTGCTGTGCAGCTGTATAAATCTGTTCTGCACCCACATTTTAAGCACTTTATCCAGTTTTGAGCCACCCCCCCACCCCCCCACCCCCTTCAAAAAGAGATGGTACAACTGGGTAAAGCACAGGCTTTCAGTGCTGAAAAAGAGGGTGTATAAGAAGGGATAAATGGACTCGTACTTTTTATAACAACAAAGAGTAGCTGAGGTGGGGTATGATTGAGATGTATGACATGATGAGTGGCTTGGAGAAGGGGTGTGGGAACTTAGTGTGAGAACAAGCCATCTTCAGATAGATGGTCACACAGAAGGACATATTAGGACATCTAAAAGGAGGTACTTCTTCACACAGCAGTTCAGCTGAGCTGTGAAACCCTGCCATTTATTGGTGTGGATATTGAAAGTTAATACTGTGTCAGAGCAGGTGGGTACATTCACAGAGCAATTAGGTATGTTCACGGAAGACTGGTCTGGCAAAGGCCACTGAGCATGTGTGTATCACCTCTGGCTCTGGAAGGCTAAGCTGAGGTGAATCAGGAGATGTAACAGGGAAGTATCTGACTGTATGGTTGGCTTACACTTGCACTTTGCCTTTGGTATCTAGACACAGGATCCTGGATCTTTGAATTATCTTTGAATTATCCCATGCAACTTTTTTTTACGTTTTTGTCTCTGTTAATCCTAAATCCTCCCTAAACTCTTGTGCAGTGTGGGCACAAGTTCCCAGCAGGCATTCCTAGCAAGAAGAGGTCTCAGTAATGTCATTCATTCAGGTTTAAGGGGACTGCATAGCCTGACATGTCAGATACTCTAGGAGCTCAGTGCAGAGGCTTATTCTCCAAATATGTCTCATTTTTAGTGATTATGAACACAGGGGACTTGGGAGCTTAGTGTCATTTGAAGTTTCAGGAAGATATGAATGGTTCCAAGACAGCAATATTCAAAAAGATTGTTCCTTTGGATGCAAGCTGGTTTGCTGTTTCACCTTTCCGTGCTGTGAGCTCTCAGATGTCACTACTGGAGCATTAATTTTTCAAGTTGAAATGTAGTCCCTCATCTTTCATTAATAAATTTTCTCAGGAGAAGGGGTGATGGTATTTAACTGTCAGGACAGAGAAGGAAATGGTTGTGGAAGCTGAAGATTCTGCATGTCCGCCACACAGGACTCTGCAAGGGCAACGGAGGTCTCAGATCCCTGTAGAGGTGCAGTCAAATTCTAAAGATCTCCCCCTGAAGGCCTGGATCTTTTCAGAGAACAAAACAAAACCAGTGACCAGAGCACTCTGCTTGTGAAGGTTCTTCTGGGACACTTAGCTGCCCTGGGTTTTTTTTGTGCTGAAATTTCGAGAAGGAAACAAAACAGACACATCACTTATTTTGAACTGAAATTGTTGCCTGACTCTCAGCTTCCAACTTTTTAGTCCTAAAGCCACAGAAAAGAGCATTTATGAACCCAAAGACCCCTGTCCTCAAAGTTTAACTCACTTTGTAGCTGTATCTGAGCACCCTGTCTGATGAACTGAGAACTGTGCTTGGCCTGATGGACCCAGATCTTGCTGTCTTCCTGTTTGGGAAACATCTGCATTTGATCCAGATGGAACTGGGTCCAGGTGGTGGGACCAGGGGGGATGCAAGATGTCCCTGTGACACTGCATATTGCTGTGGCTGATACGCTTCAGGTGGGAGAACAGTCAGGTACAGAAAGAGAACTGATCTCAGAATACAGCGTTGCAAATCAAAAGCCTTGAGACATCGGTTTAAATCTTGATTATATCACAAGCTAATATAGATATCCTAGACAGAAATCAGATCTGCTCTCTGCTGAGTTGATGAACTTATTCTTAAAGCAATGTCACTCCTTCAAAAGGGCAGGACACTGTTTTTAGAAGTTATCTTGTATACTACGAAATAATTAAAGAGCTTATTTCCTACAAAAAGACAGATCTCGAGAATAAACTTGTTAGCCAAAGTTAACAAGCAACTAGATGTTCTTAGTTGAAAACCAGCACAGGGAGGCTCCTGCACAGCTGTACAAGGACTTTTTTTGAACAGCTGGGGAGTTGTTTTATTCTTAACTGAGAACTTTGGTGATCAGATATGAAGAAAAGGTAACAGTGGGCCCAGTGCACAAGGTGCTAGTAACAGCATACAGATTATGATGAGTTTTTCCAGGATATTTTCCTTCACACCTCATTTCACGTAGATCTCTAAATGTTCAACGGACCAGTCAGTCTAAGTACTAAGAGAAAAGCAAAAGCTTCAGAAAAACAATCTGAGGTTTAAAACCTGCATATTTCTGTGTCTTTTGGGACTAGTTCAGATACATGCTGTGCCATGTAAACAATTCAGAGATCTTACAACATGTTTTTTTGGCCTCGTGTGTCACATGGGTAAATATAGCCTTTCATATCTAATGTATTTCATGTAATTCCTGGAGATCTTCAGTGTGTAAAGGAAAAAATTATATAAATTGCTTGATAAAGTCATGAATGACTGGCAGATAGTGAAAAATGATGGGATGTTCTAAGAGTGAGAGGGCTGAGTGTGTGAAAAATGTTTTTTTACTCTAAAAGGATGTCACCTTAGCTCATTTAGACTTCTGATTGTTGTAGGTCATTATTTAAGGAAAGGAGGAAAAAATCCCACATGCATAAAGCTTTAGGGAGTTTTTCATAATTTGCGACTGATCCAGACATAAATGCCATATTCTAAAAAGACTGAGTGTATTTGAAGCCAAGATCTTAATCTGAACATGGGATTAGCCAAAGAATTAAGGTTGCAATTTATGTTTCAGACCCTGTATAGTTCATTAAAATGAATCAAAGGAAAAAGAGCCAAGGGAGCCATGGGAACCA
>JAVJGJ010000047.1:34967000-34998198 GCA_035590215.1 Microhierax caerulescens | reverse complement strand
GGTAGCCATGGGAACCACTAAGGACTGCTCAGTCAGGTCACTGCTTCAGCACTTACTCAGAATTGTGTAGTAAAAGAGACCTTGATAGTTGAAAACTCCGGGTGATAAGAAAGAGAAATTGTGGCCCAGATCCTTTCTATGCTCTTTTCTGATTTATTGATGTCTTTGAGAAGGGCAACATAAGCTGAATCCTGAAGCAGCAGGGTTTTTTGCTATTTTTCTTCTTGAACAGCAAAGTGAAAGAGAGAGCAGAGGGAAGCCAAGTGGGATGCAGTCTGTCCCTTCCCTTCTGAAGTCCAGGGAGCTTACTGTGGGACTGGAGGTCAGGGAAATCCTTTAAGACACCGAGTGCCAGAGAGGCAGGTGGTTATGCTAAACTGATTTATAGGTGACTAAGCAAGATTCTTTTGCAGCTCAATCTCTCTACATATTGTGATACCCGCCTACCTTCTGAGCATCAGCAGGGATGTTTTGGCTGAATCAGTCTGTGAAGCAAAAAAACCTGCAGCTGATTGTGCTGCAAAGGGCTGGAGCACTTGCACAATCTGTTGTGGTATCGCAGGGCTGAGTGCAATAGCAAGTTCTGCAGAAGCACCATGTCCTGCAGCCATAGACAAACGGGTATTTTATTACAGATGTAACAAAGCTGTTACACTTCAAATTGGATTGGCACACTTCAAAATGTATCCTTTCTAGGCTGCTATGTTCCAGCATTAGGTAGACAGAATGTGATTTTTTTCTCCTGTTTTGTCTGGTTTCACTCCCTTAAATCAGCCTGCAATATCCAGATCTTGCAGTTGGTACCCGGCCCATCTGATAGCTTTACCGAGACATCAGAACAACTAACCGCTTGAACTCTGCCATGCCTATTGCAGCAGTTTATCACATATAACTGGCTCTCCTGCCTCTCAATTCCAGGTGCAGCTGCCAGCGTCTGTACTTCTGCAGACAAACATGAAGGGACTGTGGGTTTTGTAATGCAGGAGTGGAGGAAGCCAGAGTCTTGAAATCCTTCTTCCCCTGTTGTCCTAAAACTGAGAACCTGTAAGAAAAGGGAGATTTTTTTCCAGACTGGGAGAAAATAAAGATCTGGGTTCAAAAAGGAATTGAAGCCTATAAAGATATAGAGAACTTTCTGATAGCTTCCCAAAGGCACACATGAGCACATGACAAGTCAGCACACAGCTCCCATGGGAATTACGCACTCAGACTAAGAACTCATGAAAATCCTTGGAGATGCTTGTTAATTAATTGCATGTTTGGGCACCTAAATTACATATGGCCTTTGCAGGCTGACAGACTTGTCTGGAAGCAGACCTGGGAGAAGGGGATTCTGTGAACATGGAAGGCAGACCAGGGCAAACTGTCTAGAAGGGGTAGCTAGAGTGATGCTCCAGTTCACAGCCTGGCCAGCTATTTTGTAAAGTGTTTTGATGCTGAAGGAGGCTGCTGCCAACCCCCAGTGACACTAAATGAAGTACTCTGCAAAATATTTGTCCTTCTTTTGTTCCTGGGGAAGAAGTGCAGTGAAGGCAGGAGAGGTTCCAGGTTTGGTAAGCTAGAGCAGGAGCTCTGGCTCTAATGGTAAATGAAGTCTGGTAAGGGCAGTAGTGGGAGATGTGTGTACTGGAGATGAGCGAGCCCTGTGAAAATCTGTCTTTGGTTAGATAAATCCTATGAGCTTAAACAAAAGTAGTGACTGGGACTCTGCAGAGCCAGTTCCATGCTGCTGTGCTAGAGAAGTCTTGTCTGAGAGAAAAAAAGCCCTGAGTGAGTCTGTCTGCTCTTCCTTTCCACCACTGCCCCATTTCTGGTTGTAACTGTACCAACTAATGGTGTGGAGCGTTCCTTTGTACAAAACAGCCTGCCTTCAAGTTTATTTAGCTTTCCTGAGATAAGGCAGACAAGCTGCCTTGAAAAAATCTGGATCATTGTAAATCTTTTCCCAGTAGCTATCTTATGACTACAATTTAGTGTATTTACACATCACACAATAGGATGATGACTTGCAGTAGCTAAAACATGTATTGGAAAAAAAAAAAAAAAAAAAAAAGCTTTATCCAGATCAGTCAGATGCAGTCCTAAAAGTGGAAGCATTAAACTAGGTTTAAAACCTACATTTAAAACCAACATTTTAAAACCTAAGTACATTAAACAATGTACTTAGTGTATAATTCAGGAAAAGTCTAAATGCACATGTCCTTCCCCTATTCTTAATTTGAAACGAAGACTTCCAAACCCTGTGTCCTGGGGCCAGCCTGCCCTGACCGCACTCATCCTGGCTGCTCGTCACACCCTCGCCAGCTTTTGGGCCCAGCAGCTACACCTCGGCTCCGAGCAGGGGCACCAATTCTCCCAGGCACCACAGTTTCATTTCAGTTCTTGCTGCCAGCAAGGAACCCTACATGAATGCTGTTCTTGTAATGGATCACTTGATCATCTGATCAATTGATCGCTTGATCACAAACCTGAGATTGCCAAAGCTGGGTAGGGTGTACAAAACAGGAGGCCTAGAAGGGGAGAGGGATTGAAAACTGATCTAAAGTATTTGTTTAGATTTGAATTGTAATTATAACATTTTCTATTTTTCAACTTTATCTTCACTGCTTAGCTGCTCCACTTCTTTATTGTCTCGTGACTATATGACGACATTGCTCAAGGGCCTGTAGCTATTTGGTTTTATGTCACTTTCAAGATGTAATTCAGACTAATTTGTGAGAATCGTGACCCTATCCTATCTCCTAGCCTCTGAGTGTGATTTCTTTGCCAATTGTACCTTTTTCCCATCTTTGTGCATTCTCTCTTTACTTATGATATGCTTTTTAGAGTGATTATTCATCTAGACTTGGAGCACTCCTTAGTTTTTTTCTCATGCCTGTGACAAAAGCTCTTGGGGATTTCACCACCCAGAATTCAAGAACTTCCAGGCCATCATGCACCAACAGACCCTGAACACATTGGTCCAGATGGTTTCTAGGTTCTTTAATATATCAGATTGTCCTTATAGGTTTGGGTTTGTTTCCTTCCATTTAATTTAAACACAATCAACTTCTTGTTACTCAATGCCAATTTATAATTCACAGTCACATCTTCTGTCATGCCCTCATTACTTACAAACCCAAGTCTAGAATAGCAAAATCTCTTGTTGGTTCAGTGTTTCAGTATGTTGGACTTCATGTATCTCATGTTAATAAAGGTCTTGAGAAAGGCACAGAGAATCTGTCTCCTAGCTCCCATGAAAAGTAAGCATAGCTAAATCCTCTTTCTGCATTTAAAAGCTTTCCTGTTAGTGCTTTGCTAATATAATTTAATCATGCATAGAAAATTTAACAGATTCTGATCTTGGCTTTACCAGTGTTTCATGTTACACCCTCTGTCAGGTACTTTTGCCCCTACTGACAGCCTGCATTCCCTGTCCCCATGCTAAATGTTAATTCCCTCCATAATTATTTTGTAACTGAGCCTTCAAAATGTACAAATTGCTTTCTATCAACTTGTCAGGTGTAGTCACTCTCATGAATCCATTCAGCTGACCCCTACAAAACATAATTACTGCTTTAAATCCTGATTGTCAGTGATGGGTTCTAAAAACTCCTATTCCCCAGGCTTCTCCCTGCTCCTCCCCTAAAGCACAGGGCAGCAAGTGCTGTCCCTTAGGTCACTCTGAACGTGTCCTCATGGACACCTGTTGGAAGCATCGCATCACTCTCCCACACAGTAGTCTCCGTATCTATCAGCATCATTCAGATCGGCGCTCTGAAGGCTGGGCACGTAGCGTTCTCCGTTCAGATCACATTCCCCTGTCTGCTTTTGATGTGTTATTCTTGAGAGAGGGTTTGGTGACTAAACATTAGCAATGTAGTGACTGCGGCGGGTGTCCATGAGTCAGTGTTTGCTTATTCCTTTGTAATGGAATCGATGTTGAATCAAAACATATTTGATGATAATAGAAATGGTAGTATGGCTGTATCATAGCTGTGGCTTGTAATTGGAGGTTAAGATCTGCTCCTTACTCATCCTTCCTCCCCACAGCACCCAGTTTCGGAAGGCAGACTTGAAGAGGGGGAGAACACTGAAATGTGGAAGAGCTCTATGTGAAATGCCTGTCACTGGGAGGGCTGGTGCATCCCAGGGCATGTGAGGAGGAGGAGGAGGAGGCAAAGGAGGGCACAGGGTTGGTGGGACTTGTCAAATCGAGGACAGCTGTGTTGCTTTGCCTTGTTCCTCTTGACAAAGTAATTTTGTGGGAAGGTCTTTGTGTTTGTGCAAAAAGAATACTACGTAAAGAAGAAAAAATATAGTCTCTCCCTTCCCCATTTCACTTCTTTCTCTTCACTTGCCCTCAAATGAAGAAAACCCATAGTTCTCATGGAGGGAGAGAAGGAATGTAAGGGCCCAGGTTTACAAGGTGGGGGAAAGTTTATCAGGGAGCCTGGAGTTGAGGAAAGATCATTTACTTCTAATGCAAGAAATTCCAAGGAATTCAGTGAAGTGATAATGTGGTTGGAAATATTTGTTCTATAGCTATGCAACTTGTGGAAGACCAGCTTAGATCTGGCAGTTGAAATCATTGGCACAATTGAGGCTGCCAAGGAAAAGTAGAAGCAGCAACTAAGCAGTGAGCTGCTGAGCGGTGGAGCTCATTTTCTGCGGCAGTGTGAGCTGCAAGAGGCATACGCTGCGATCCGTGCTGGAAACACTGCTTCTCCAAAGCACCCGGCATCAGGCTGTGGGATCATTAATTACAGTGACCGCACAAGTTAATATTACTAATAATTATATTAATAATGTTAGTTTGTATTGCAGTAGTATTCAGAGATCATTTTCCTGGGTGGAGTATCGGTGATGAGGAGAGATGGCGCTGGCGCTGCGGGTGCTGTGCAGTAGCAGATCACTGGGCTCTCCCAGTGCCCGCCCCAGTATGAGAGCAGCCTCATGTCTGGCCGGTGCGGGCTGGCGGGGGGATGTGGCAGAGCCGTTCTTTTGAGTAGTTGGCAGTGGCTGTGTCACCTTTCATTTGTACCTTCCAAATAATTGGAAGGTGAAACATGTTCCCTGTCAGTCCCCTTCTTTCCTGAAAAGACCTTACTGAAATCTGAAACTCCTGGCTGATTCGAAGATGCAAATTGCTCACTTGTTACATTAGGCAATTCTCTCAAGCAGTGAGTTTTAAATAAATGGGAAAGAAGGCCTTTCTGAGTTGGGTTAGTAGGTTTTATCTGAAAGCACTGATCTAAGCTCAGAGGCTCACCCCTCTCCAGGTGTACCTGCATTGGCAGCGTGATGCACACTCGTGCATCGCTGATCTCCAGAGCCTTCACGGGTCTCCTGCAGGGTGTCAGCCCCACCATGGGTGAGGTTCACTCGTGTGCTGGAGAACAGAAAACGGAGGGGCACACTGCAGCCCATGGCCAGCAGCAGGTGAGATGTGTGCCTCGCCCTCTGACCGTCTGGTGTGAGGTCTGCCTCTGAGCCCCAAAGGCAGCCATACCTCAGCGACACAGTCCAGCCCATGCTTTCTGGTGACCTCAAGAATGAACTCAATGTCTGCTAGAGTATGAAGCTGATTTGTTTTGGTGCCATTCAGTCATTGCATGAGAGTGACAGCAGCCATCCTAAGTGGTAAGAGTCTTTGTGCCAAAGGCTGCGAGGGTGAGACTCTCTAGCTGGGAGCAATAGCAGACGTGTGCGGCTTCAGACAGGAGTAATCGGGGGGTCACTTGAGCCGGGGGTGTCCTGCTTTGTGTGCAGCTGCGTCGCCTCCCTTGGCAGCCCCGCCATAGGCAGCATCACTGGTGTTGCAGCTGGGGGGGCTTCCCAGTGCTGCGCTTTGTCACGAGTCGTCTCTGAAAACCCAAGCCAGGGTAAAATTTGTGGGTGGCTTTTGTCCAGAGTAATCACTGTGAGGTGAAGGGTGGCAACCTACTGTAGTGGGTGACAGTGCAGCCCGTGTCCGTGTTGCTGGAGGATGGTGCCAGTAGCATTGTTCTGGTGAGGGCTTAAGCTCGTAGGGAAGTTGAACAAGACAGCCTAGCTTTGCCCAGGGAAAGCCTTACATGAACTTAGCACTTTATTTTATGGTAATGATGCTGAATTCTGATATGAACAGACTGTGCCTTGCATTTTACATCTTTCACTCAACTTTGCTGTAAAAGCTGCTATAAAAATGAATTAAAAGACTTGCTTCGCTTGGGTTAGTTCAGTGTAACTCTTCCTCTGGGTCATTTACTAATTCCAGGTGACTTGTGAATCCAAATGCAAGTAAAGTGTAGGCATCTAAGGAAATGTCAGGGACCTTTAGAGTGGTCAGGACACTGACCCAATGAAACCCAGCATGTGGAGTTGCTGTGAGCAGTGGCCTGCCTCAGCATGTAACTGTTAACCCATCCATTTGCAAAGCCAGCCTTTGCAGTGGGTAGTGTAGGAGCCTCTCTGTGCACTAGCTAACAGCTATGTCTGCTCCCAAACTACAGTTTCATCCTAGATCTGATGTTCCAGCATCACACTGTTTAACTAGTAACTACACAAACGCCATAGACCCCTTTAAAGCACAGTCCTCAGCTCTGAAGAAATGTTATACTTTTGGCCTTTGACCCTTTATCAGATTTAATTGGAGTTTTAGCTCATTGTTTATATTACTGAGCACTCAGCGTTATGGTAACCCAGCATAGCCCATCTGCTAATGACCCATCAGCTGCTGGGTGTTACTAGGAATCAGCCCTGACTGCCCAAGCACCCACACCCCTGACAGCCACATCTGCTTAGAGTAGTGCCTGTGAGGCTGTCCAGGATCCTCCTCTGCGCTCTGCTGCTGTTCCAGTCTCACTCTGTCTTTTACATTGCTGTTCACGTGGTGGTTACCCCCTGCTCTGCCATGGTGCACAGGTGATTTGCTGTTTTCCCTCTTGGTTTGTAAGTACATTTTCTGCCTTCCTATCTAAATTGCTACCTGTCTGGAAGCCACAGCGGTTTTGTCTCAGCTTGTGCCCTCTTCCACACCCAGCAGGAGAGCAGGGCCTTCATCCGTGCACACAGGACAACAGCTGCAGCATCTAGTGCTTTCTTTGGGGGCGAAGGAGCTGTCATGGATATGACCTGGATTTATCAAGCAATGACCAGTTTTGTTCTATGTGTACTCCCAAGTCTGATGTACAAAATTCTTTAGAAGTTTAGCTGTGGGCTAACCATCTGCCAAAAACAGAACAGAAAAACTGGTTGTAGTCACTCTTCTCTCTTGATCTTAGTAAACCTGACTGAGGTTAATTTGTCAGCAATACAATTAGGGGAAATGCAGTACACCTGATCTGCACGAATGACGCAAGAGAACATACACAGGGTTCTGATTTAAATTAATATTGATCCCACTAATAGGAATCAGAGGACCAAAATAAATTACATAGATGGGAGTTAATCAAGACAAAAAAATTCCAAAAAGTAACCTTGTGTTAATGGAGCTGATTTTGCTTCTGTCAAGTACAGACATAGAGAAGGATAACACACTTTGTTGGGAAAGACACTGGGCACTGCTGCCTCCTGCTCTGACTGCCCCGGGCTGCTGAGATAGGAAGTTATTTCTGAGGACCCAATATATGACTTTAAAAAACCCTATTTTTTTCCTATTTTACCTGACTCTTTGTGAAAACACCCAGAAGCCTGAGGCTGTCAACACATTTGCTGTGCCTGATTGATAGCCCTGCTTCCCTTCTTTTGGGGAGTCTCCCCAGCTTGCAGGTGTAAGTAACCTCTGCTGGCAGGGAGCTCCTGCAGAAAAGCAAACAGGTAACGATGAACGGGAGCTGGGGCCAGGGAATCTGTTCAAAGCACCCTGGCAACAGACAGAAAGAGCAAGTAACTTTTTAAAATGCTTCTAGTCTTACATTCAACCTTTGCTGCATGTGACATTGCTGAACAGACATTGTTTAACCTGTAACTCCAGCTGCTGAGCACTGAACTTCCCTCCCCTGGGGAGGGAGGAAGGAAAGGATTGCAGGAGGAGCACATTCTGGGCACACTGGCCTGGTGGCTGCTACAGGGTTTTCTCCCAAGGACCTCAGAGTATACGTTTTGCAGCGTTGCATTCAACAGGTAGCAGAGAACAGCAGTGGCACTCGTAGGATTTGTGCAGTACAGCTTGTGAGCATCTTTGCTTTCTGTGGGCAGCCTCATGTGGAAACAGGGAGCCGCCACTGCTGTCCTGGTAAGCAAGGCAGGGGAGGCAGAACCGGTTATTTCTCTGTTTGCCAGGTGGTATCTGCTGTGCTTTGGGAAGAGGAGTTCAGGGGACTCCCCTTGCTGAGAAATTGATGTGCAGACTGGAAACGGGACTCAGGCAAACCTTGTCTGCTGTGGGAAAACCTGTCGTGGTAGCAACATTCAGTCCCACTCATGCTCACCTTTGAGTCTTAATACAGCCAGGCACCAGGAGTACTTGAGATACTGTAACTCGCAGTGATCAGAGTAGGTCTTCTAAGCCTGGGTTTCGAAATGGCAATGGTGGTTAACAGGCTGCTGATTCCAAACTGCTCGAAATACGGTTGGAGACTGCCTGTCGCTTCTCCAGCTCAGCGGATGAAGTTTGTTTCCACTCCTTACATAGCTCTGTTGTCTGCAGCTCAGATGTCCACCTCGGTGCCTTCAGAGAGATCTAGTGTATGTCACTGGGGTTTCCCCCAGAGCAGATTGGTGGAACTGGAGATGCCATATTCCCATTCTGATCCATGCCCTCCCTTACTGAAGTGTTATGTTACTTTCTCCCACCACTGCTACCACTGACAACAACCATGATGAAAACATTTCAGGAAGAG
Source organism: Microhierax caerulescens (assembly GCA_035590215.1). Lineage (NCBI taxonomy): Eukaryota > Metazoa > Chordata > Aves > Falconiformes > Falconidae > Microhierax > Microhierax caerulescens. Next base: position 34,989,394 of record JAVJGJ010000047.1, on the reverse strand, counting down.
GGTGTGGTGAAATAAAAGACTTTAAACAAAGTTTGGCATTCACTGAAGCTGCTTCTGGAGACTTTGAAACAGTTCAGGGAATTTGGATGTGTCATTTTCATTCTTTCTAGTTCAGTTCAATTTTTATTATATAGACTTTATTTAAATGTCTCAGCATCAAACATTGTGATTACTGGGTGTGGAGCTGTACTGGATTGTTGCTTATTACAGACCCCTCCCTGTTCTTGAAATTAACATTTTTTTCATGACATTTTTCTGACATGATAACTTTATTCATTCAAACTTCATGTTACATTAGTACTTTTATTGCATATTTAATACATTCCAGTTTTGTCTTTGCAACAGTTGCCAAAGTCTTCAGACAAAATCTTCAATAAATATAGAAAGTGTAAATCTTCGTTAAAAAGTTTATTCCAGATGTTTTCCCATAGTAGTGATTTCCATGTGTTTGGTAGAGAGCTTGTGTGCTGTTGTGCTGTAGGATGCTGTGCACACAAATTCAAGGGATGTAAAAGAAAGCCTGAAATATTGAGTCTATAAAATAATATGGCTTCATAATCACTGAAAAGCTACATTATCCCAAATACTCAGAAACAAATCTTTCCTATCCATTAACTGTATTGTTACTAGTGGAACATTTGCTATCAAAAAGGAATAAAAACAGTCAACATGGACATCTTAAAGATATTAGCTGGAAGAATGCCAGGAAATGAAGAGTAAAGCGTGTACATATGCAGTGTGCAGATGTTCTCCACCACATTATGTGGCCGACAGAAATGTGCAAAGACAGTTCCGTTTATCGTCGTAGCATCAGTAATTTGCATTTAACACTCACAGGATCTTTTATCATTCCTCTATACCTTCTTCATTTTCACAGAAAATCCTTCCAACATTAAAATAATTTCTTGCAGCATGGAAGTAATGTATGCCCAAAACAATCTTCTGACTACTTGAAATAAATGCAAAATGCCACCATGTAATACAGTTTTCAGCAGAAGAAAGCTGCTTTGCCTGCCTTGAGGGTGCTATTTGCCTATGGTGTGTGCTAGAAAAACATCTCTCAATCAGTTCTCTTCCATTGCAAAGGCCCTGGTGCTGCTGTACCTCCATCTTCTGCTACATGGATAATTGATCTCTGGGGAACTGCAGTAGCGTAGTCACCCCCAGTTACTGAGCTCAGCTGAGAGGTAGATATATAGTATTTAACAGTTTATGCTTTATGGAGGGGAGGAAGAGGAGGGGGACAGTCAGATTTGATAAGCAAACTATGTTTTCTGAACTTTAAATTCTATGAAATCATTTGCGCTGTCATTAGAGCTCAGACACCTGAGGAAACTTGTGATGAAAGAAAAGGAATGGAGATATGATAATTTCCCTTCCCACTAAAATCAGAAGTTGCCAGCTGGAAAAAGATGACTTTTTTAGAACTTAAAAAAAAAAATAAAATATGTGTCTCAGATATTTCTTGGCTGTGCAGTTATGGAAAAAGTCTCTCTGTTCCAGCATTCAGGCTATTGTCCTTCCAGATGAAGCTGTCACAGTGATCCAGGTTCAGGAGATCCTGTTACATGAGAGGAAGGAGTGTAGAAATTGCTGAGTGAAAGGGAACAGGAACACATTTAATCTTTGATTTAAAACAAGTGGACCTCGCTTTTCACTACTTACAGCTTGTGCCAGCCTTTTTTACCAGTGTAAAGAAAGGGCAAAATACATTTTTCCTTTGACACGCAACCTGTTCTGATGTGGCAGCAGAAGGTGCAGGTGAACGAGAATCAGGGTCATTGGGAAAACACACAAAACACTTGAAATTCTGGCCATGTCTTATATCCCCCTCGTACCAGACCAGCTCAAAAAGCCTCAATTATTGTAACACCACAAAGTCTGGAGCCTCTGTTTCTGAGCAGGGACCCGTGACAGAGCTTTGCCTTCAGTCCTGCAGGTGGCTGCAGCAGGTCTGGGACCCCGATTCCCTGAACTCTGGGGCTCATTTACTGCCAGACCAGCTCTCTTCCCACCAGTTCTTGATTTATAGAAGACAGCAGAATAGCTTGGCTAGAAGGATGATGTATGAACATGGCAAGTATTGAACACACTGCATGAAAAGATAATCAGTTTCCTAAACTTGTAAATTGATTTAATGGAAAGCTGTGCCTGTAGAACCCCCAGAATAATATTGTAATTAATTGCAATTAATAATTAATGGTAGGCAGTTAATTAATTGATTGCCATTTGTACTGAAGCACAGAATGATGACCCACAATAGCAGAGGCTTGTGAGTTGGCCAGTTGCCTTTTAGCTGACTGCGTTACCATCACAAGGTGCCTGCTGTACAACAGGCAGGGTTGCTGCATGTCGGGTACCCACTGGAGGGTGCGAGGGACAGTCAGAGAAAACTTCCTTCAGCCCATCTCCAGCTTCCTCTTCAGGCAGAAAAGCAAAGTAACCCAAATTCAATGTGACAAGTATTTAAAATGCTAATGCCTAATCATTTGGCGTTATGAGGGAGGAAGGAATGGTAGAAGCAGCAATTTCTTCAGGCCTGACATGTTCATGGATATGGACTTGGCTGGTCTAAATTCTCACACTAAATATTCCATAGAAAACTTGATTACAGAAAGGCGAGAAAATATTAGTATTCAAAGCCAAGGCATTCAGAGGTTTTAAAACTTTTCATTAACTCATAAGTAGGAAAGAATGGTAACCAGTGACCTGAGTGCTCACAGCTGAAATGTTATAATTTCATTGGTACTCCTCTCTCTTTTTGGAATAATTTCTTTGAGCAGAGAATTTTTGTTGAATTGAAGAATTAGGCTGCTTTTAATTTTATCCCTTTATTGTGCATTCAGACAGCTGCCTGGCACGTGCCTGTGTTTTGTTAACAAGAGCATGTCCAGGGGATGCCACACTGCTGATGCTAATTAACACCCTGAATGTCACCTTCTTCCTGGTTAGTGTCACTCATTATGTGACATTGCTGAAGGGAAAAACAGAATTCAGAGGAGAATTCTGAGCTGTAGCAAAGATGAGGTGCCTGCAGTCCAAAGCAGAAATTTTCAGATACCTGAATTTTGCTTGACTGAGTGTTTGGGACCATCCTGAGCCTCCTTAAACACTCACAGCTTTGGTTAAAGGCAACCCCAGTTTGCACTGTCTTATTTGTGTGTATTTGCTGGGATGCTGTGACTGCAGGGCCAAATCAAAAGCAAAGGGTGTAAGCAGGAAAGTGGGACATTAGCATAAAGCCATGGGAAGATTTTGCAAAAAGTGTGTGGACTAAGGCCAGGGGAAGGAGGTGTGGAGGAGACCAGGATGCCATGGTGGGGAAATGGGAATGCATGGGTGGAGGAGTGGGAAGGAACTGGGGAGTGGTCACTGATGTTGGGTGTCTGGTTGGGGGCTGAGGACTTTGCCAAGGTATGGACAGGTGTGAGAGATATTGAAGGGGATGGAGAAAGTATAAAGGGTGAGAAGCAATAATCTCTATGAAAATATTTATAGAAGTATTTGAACCTCTTATGTATGAATCTGTGTGAAGGTCTATATCAACTGGGGCCAAGGATAATGTTTTTGGAAAATAAGCTAGCACTTTATTTATTCTTCATGCTTCTGAAGGTCAAGTGTTCTTTGGTAAATTTTCCTAACAGTTTTTAGAGCTGAAATGTAATCACTCAGTAATTTGTATTAAAGTTACTGCTAAAATTTGGAATCAATTAATGTTAACAGTGTTAACTCACTGAACTTTAGAGAAGTAAAAAGGGAATGCAGAAAGAAATCTGCCTTGCTGTCCTTTTCACCGAGTTTCTGTCTTTTACATGGTGATGCTGAAAGGCCAAAGCAGCACTGGGGAAATACTCTGTTCTTCCCTCCTTAATTAAAGAAAATGAACAATTTAAACTCACAGTTGATGGTTAGAGAACCAAAGCCAGACTCATGAACTTTCCAAACATACTTAAGTTCCCCAAAGTCTGCATCGGGGAACTGGCAAGGACTTTGTCTATAACTGCTCAGCTGAATTACTTGGTCTGGTTTTCTTTCCTCTTTCATGTCTGACTCTGCCCAATAACCTCCAGCAGCAGGACCTACTTTTGCTGGTTTATGGGCAGTGCCCTATACTCGGCAATAGTTTCAGTGCCACATCCAGGCCAGGTAGTCTGTCCATCCCAGACAGGCAGTCTGTGCTGGGACTGAGGTGGCTCTGGGGCAGGTATAGCCCAGGCTCGTTGGCAGCATCAGCGTGACCCTCCAGAGGGCTGTCCCCATGTAGAAACTCTCTCATGGCTGCAGTGTAAGAGTACTTACTGCGTTTTTCTCCCTACCTCACACAGAGAAGGTGGAAAACTTTTGCAGTTATAAATCTTGCTTTCAGCCAGCCTCTTTCACAGCTCTGTTGCCCAGCTGTTTACGAGGAGAGCAGCATTAGACGATCATCTGTGGGCAGTCATTCACACCAGCTGCTAGAGGTGGATTAGACGTCCTGCCTGGGGGTTATTTCTGTCCTGATGATAGGGAATTTGATGTGTTTTTCTCAACAAACATCAGCTGTGGTTTTGTATGTACCTACTGCTGTCATTTACTGGTAACATTTACATACCAGATTTCTTGGGGAACACTTTGCTGGCAATATCCTCTCTTACATGGCCAGCTCTTGTGTAGAAAGGGAAGCCAGGCTGGGCTTGGGAACTGACTGCAGATCTTGGCTGCCTGAATCCTCACTCAGAAGTAACCTTGGTGTAAGACTCTAGTTTGCTGCTGCCTACCATTAGATCATCTGAAAAGTCAATAGTAAAATAAGAATTTAGTGTGTGACCCATTCATTGTGGTTTGCAGCAAACATAGGATGGAGGTGATCAGAGGCTCCATAGTTCTGTTTTGAAGTTAATGCCCTTTGAGCAAGGACCAAAAGCAACCCAGTGTGAGTGTAGCAGGGAACTCAGATTGATAGTTGCCCAGCCACTTCTGTGTTCTCCTGGCACTGCCAAAGGCAGGAGCAGGGCTGGGTAGACCTTTGGTATGCCTTGGTCTCATAACAGGTGTCTTTGGAGTAGCTTAAACCTGCTGTGGCATTCAGACAGCTGGCATTTCCAAAGAAACCACCTTCACAGGCCCCACCTGACTGAGCTTGACCAAGCTTGACTCTGTTTGTACCAACTCAGCGCTTTGCATCAGGGTGACCCTGTTCAGCCAAGAGCTCCCCATCAGCATCCCTCATGTCCCATGGCTGCTGTGCCACCACCCTCTCAATGGGGCATAAGAGTAAGGTGGAATGAGGTGGGCAGGTGGAAAAGAGAGGGTGTGGAGTGATGGACATCTCCCTTGCTCACATCCAGCAGTAGTTTCAGGAGGGTGAGTGAGCACTATGACAGCCCTGGTGACAACAGGGGAAACTCTTCATGGTCCTCTGAGCCCCAGGTGCTGTTAAGGTGTACTAGAGACATCTGAGTCTTTCTGATGGGACTTTAACAAGGAAGGCCTCGGAAAGGTAGGTAAAAGTATTCCCTTATATATATATAATTTTTTGTTTATTTTATATATGTTTATATATAGAAAACCCAAATATGTGTATGTCAGTTGTGAAGGAGTCAGTCCTGAAGTTCATAACCAACTCTTCCTTGCGGCACACACGGGGCTCACAGCAAGGTGTATAAATGACATAAAACTAAAAAGAAGGAGCAAATATATGGAGTTCTAAACTTGTCAATGTGTTCGATATGCATTGCAAGTAACAGAAAGAGAGATGCTGTAAATCAGAATGTGACTTTTCTCCCTTCCCTGTATCATAAAACATAACGAGTCTCCACAGACATGAAGGAAGGGCCCATCTCCTTCCCTGTGATTGAGCGGTGCTATAAACCACAGCAGCAGAAAGATGGTTCTGTCAGGTTTACAGGACAAGACCCTGACAGAGTTGTTAGGGCACACCTGCAGGACCAGCCATGAGAGCAAGCCCAGCCCAGGCTAAAAGTGAAGGGGCAGAGGCAGGGGAGCTGGGCTGGGCCTTGGGCACCTGCTGCGTTATCGCTGTGGTCCGGCGCCACACCAGCCGGGCTCAGTGGCACCAGATTTCCTGCAGTGATGGCATGCCACTGCTTTCCAGAGTAGGGAAACTATAAGGAGATCTAGCTTGCCTCTTTCTCAGGAGCACTGTCAGAATAAACATGTGTTGGTCTGAAAGTACTGTTAAGGAACAGTATCAGTGCTTTTAGCAAATACCAGTTTACTGTGCTTAAAATTACAAGCTGCCTTTTGTCTTCCCATTAACATTTACATCTGCTCTAAACCAACCAAACAAAATAAAACCACCCCACACCCAAGGAGCCATCTTTTAGTTCATATGAGTTCTCATTTAAAAAACAGTAATCTTTTATCAAGCCCCCTGACATGCAATGGAGCTGGATTCAGCAGGTTCAGATTTACTGACTTGAATTCACTGTGCCAACTTTTGTTAGAGAGCAATCTGGCCTGATAAAAATTGTGTGTTTTTGCGTAAAGTTCTCATGGAAATGCAGTTTAGAAGACCTTTAAATAAGCAATAAAAATCTTCTATTTCAAACATGCATATATATTTACATTAATCTGCAGCTAAGATAACAAATGCTATTTTTGCCTTAAATACTGAATTTAATGAAAACAGTATTTTGTGCCAAGCTGGTTATAATGATCGTGTAATTCAGAAAATGTATGAGACATTAAAACTCTGTGACATCTCCTTCCCATGCTAAAGGCTGTAAGAGGGATTGATGGGACAATAAATCCATTCCCATAGGGAAGACTGTAGAAAACCCAGGAAGCACTACAAAATATAGCCCACCTGGTAGCTTTATGGCCCTGTGTGAATGCTGTAATCATTTTAAGGAGATGCTGATTAGTATCAGCAACAGGAGTTGAATTGGCAGCAGCAGTAGCATCAATTTCAACAACAGCACTGGAGGTCCTTAAGTTCCCATTTTGTGACTTGGATGGAAATGATTCATCCAGTCAGCAGGTGCTGTTCAATCTGTACTACGTATATACAACTAATAGAAGAAGGAACACAGAATTTGCACTGACAGAAATAACTGAATGCCTCAAATGTCACCAGAACTCCATGATTTGAAAGTTGGTTTGAATTGAAACTGTTTTACTGGACAGTACACAGAAAAGATACAGGCCCAGATCTTCAGTGAAGTGAACGTGGCCACACCAGTTTATCCTAACTGGGAGTGGAGCGTGGAGGTGGTTCTTTCACTTTCATTGTGAGTTTCTGGAGTTTTCCCACAGCTGAACTTCTTCCTGCTAAAACCCAGTCAAGCAGCAGCAGTTGGCCTCAGTCAGCTCTTGAGGATTCATCTGGCTGAGCCTGAAAGAGGAAAGGCAAAGCATTGTAATTTAGGAAAGCAGAAACACATTTCCACAGGCAAGGGTGGTTTTTAGTTTAGAAGCTGCATAAATGTGTTTCATGAACCTGAAAACCAGCATGGCGGCATGATGCCATCAGCAAGAAGCATCAATTATTCTTTGTAAGCTGTTTGTGTCTTTCCATTCAGATCCTGTCATCAGGGTGGATGTGTTCTCAGTGTCTTCCTGGATGTGGTGTCTGAGGCCCAGAAATACGCACTTACGTGCATTTCTCATGAAGGGAGGAATTGTCCACAGGCTTGCTGTGAAATGAGGTCATTAGAGAGACAGGCTAGGTATATTTGATGTTCAGCTGTGGATGAAAATTACATACTCATAAGTCAGTTTGCTTTGGAAAAAATATTTTTAAATTTGGGTTTAGATATAATAAAAAATAACATAGTATAAACCTGATGCATTGAGTTCTGCAGCCCTTTCAGGTCCGGGAGGAAGGACTTTCTCCAGCAGACTGTTCCCATCTGGTGTTGTCCCTTGTACTGCACAGAAACACTTGGCTGTCTCACAAGCAAACTCGCTGCTGTCACACAAGTCAGGAACACAGACAATACCTCGCCATGCTCACTCTGCCGGGGATGACAAGCTGAAGTGAGGAGTCTCAGAGCTGCTCCTGGTTGGGGAGAAGGAAGGTTATGGGGTTATGTGTCTCTGGTGTGCTTTTGCTTCTTTGAAAAGTTGTGGTGTGTGGATTGGAGAAGGAATTGGGCACAAAGCAGCCCTAAATTCATCCTCTCTGATCTTAGAGAGGTAGCTGGGATGCAAGGGTAGGTGTCGAGTGTCCCCATGCTGTCTTTGTACTCGGCCATGCAGGTGGGGATGCTGATCTCTGTGCGATGTGCCAGTGCTTATTCAAGCCACGGCTTCTCTGGGGTCCTGTCTTGCTTGCAGATTGTTCATTTTTGCCACTTTCACACAAACAGGCAAAAATTCTTGGAAGAGCAGCTGGTGGAAACTTATGTGTGTGCCTGCATTTTTGTCTGGAGCTGCTGTTTAAGGGGAAGCTTAATAGGTGTCCTCAGTGAAAGGTGGCTGTTGCCACCAGTGACAGTTGCCTGTGGTGCAACTGTAGCGTGTTGCTACTGACCTGGTAAGGTTTTATTCACAAAAAAAAAAAAAAAAAGAATTGAAAGTACACATGCAGTAGATAGTGTGTTGTTTAGCCAAGATACCATATAGACCCTGAAATGGGCCACTGGTGTTTCATCTTCCTGCCGATAAAGGGCCAGGAGATGTGCTGCACCGAGACCGTTTCCAGCATTTTTACATTCAGGCTGTCCATCAAGAATTTTTCATCTGTCAGTTCTATAGTATATAAAAAGTAAGTTGAGTTTGTAAGACTTGTGTAGGGCCATCTCTGCCTACTGGATTTGGAGTTTATAGGGTGCAGCGGGATTTGCAACAGCCCACACCTGGGCCAGGCAGAGAGCGTATGGCCCTTGGACTACCCCGGCAGGTGAAGTGAGAGAGCTGCCGGTGTGTGTGTGGTCCTAGCACCATGAACCCCGCTTATCTGTAGGGTGTAAAACATATATTTTTCTCCTCACAGCTACTGGGGGCTCCAGCTACGTTGTATCATAAATACAACTTTTGCTGTACCCATTATCTGGCAATTTCTTTTTTGCACTCTTTTCCATGGAACCGGTTTCAACAGAATTTAATGACAAATTGGACTTACATCAGCAAAGCCTTGAGCATGCTGGTCATGGATCTTGTGGCAGAGTAGATCAGCTGCGTTATTCATGGTGGTTCAGTTCCTATCACCATTTCTTTTTTTATTTCTTTGTTGTCAATAAAAGGAGGGTGGGAAATACCTACTGTGCTCATTATCTTTTCTATTCCCCAATTTTTCTGCAAATTTCCTGATATTTTAATTTCTTTCTTTCTCATTTTGGTTCATTTTCCTTTCAGGCATTGTAATTAATGGACTGTTCTAATTTCCTTTGAGACAACATTCTTAATTGCTGTAATTCTCACTTATGTCTTTTAGGCATCCCTGCTGGCATTGATTCATTTGGATTTGCATTCCTGAATGCTGCAACTATACTCAGTCAATACATGTAGCAAGCTAGTCCCTTGTCCTTCTGAATGCTATACAGATTTTTCTTTCCTTTTTTTTTTTTTTTTTTTTTGAGCAAAAGTAAATGGTGACTTATGGTTGTAGAATTGTCTTAAAAGCTGGTGTATGTGTGCCTTTAGTGTGTTGAGTAGGTTGTGCTTTGGGTTGGTGGTGAAGTGCCAGGGGGTTTTACATGATGTGTTCCACTGTGCACGCCTGACCTTTTTTAATTATTTTGAGAATAATAACCTTGAGGGTTGTTTTAAACCAAATGGTGCAAACAAATGAATTTTCCAGGGATAGAAATTACAAGTTATGAATGGGACTTGCAAATTTGGAAAAAAAGTAGTATGTGCTGCTGACACAAGATTTCTTTTACAAAGAAAAGGTGTGAGTGAGATCACATGAAACTGGAGGTCTCCAGCTCGGGTGCTTAATGAGGGCAGCAGGAACAGGACGGTGAATGCCATTACGCAGAAATGTTTTGCTGTCTCTGCCTCTCTGCAGTTGTCCCAGTGCCAGCGATGACCCCTACCCGAGGGATTGGCCTCTCACACTGTGGCAGGAGGAAGCAAGCTGAGGGTCTCCTGCCACTGGCCTCCTGACCTCATCTGATGTTGGCTTTGAACTGCTTTGAGCAGACAGTTTTTTCACTGTCAGCTCGTTTCCTGCAGGCCTTCAGAAAGAGCCACAAGGGAAACAAGTTTTAGTCACAGCTGTAAATAAATGAAACAAAGTGGAGCAGCTCTGTGTCCTGTTACCACACCCCTGGGTCACTTGGTCCTCATGGTTTCTCATTTGGCCTTTAACTCTGGTACAATTACTCCTTGCAGGCACAGAACTTAAAATGAGATGAAAATTACTTGGCTATACTTTAGGGTAAGTGCATCCAAATTGCTCCGAATGCCATAAAAATATCCTGTACAGAGGAGTCCTATTTATAGACACAACAGATAGTCCACCGTTTTTTTGGTATCCCTACAAATGCATTCCCATGGAAAGAAACATGAAGTGTGGTTCTGTGGTCAGCACCTGAAGCAGTTGCATTTTCTGTATTGATGACAGAGTTGCAACGGGGAAGGATTGCTGGGTGGCAGTAAAATGGAAAAGGATTGACCAATTGTATTCTCACCAATTAAGAAGATTAATCAACAAATTAGGACAAGAATTAAAAGCCTAATGCATTAAAATAATATTTATACTGGTGGTTTAAATGGCTTTCATAATTACCTCCATTCAGATTCATGTTGGCTGCACATCATTTAGGAGTGATAAGCGATGGGCAGCACACAGAACAGGCAGGAGGCAGACACCAGATCTGTGCAGTTACAGGTTAGCCACTGGCAAGCCTTCATTACAGCTTTTCCTACTTCCACATGTGTTTATTTGGAATTGTTTAATTGTTTTTGAGTATTCTGATTTTTTCTTTTAATGGAAAGTGTGAGCTATCTTCATGTTCAACAAAGATCCTGGTTTTCGCCTACCCCATTTATTTTTGTTGTAGATTTTCCATTCACAGACAAAACTTAATTCTGATTACCTTGTTCTTTATGAAATATATAGTAAAAGGTTTCATTGCAACTAACCTAAATGCTGATTAGAATGAAACGTGACATGGGCTGGCAGGAAATTCATGGGCCAGGCAGCATTAAAGTCCAGATAAGGCTGTAATGTGCTCTGAGAACAGGCTGTGATGCTGTTACAACTTCTGTCACCTTTGCTCTTAAATGATGTGCTTTCACACTGCCCTGGGTGCTTGGCCGCAGAGCGCTCTGCCAGCCCAGGGCAGACATGTCTCGTGACTCCCCCCAGGAAAGCAGAAGCAGGGAAACAGTGGGGTAAACTACAGCTTCTGTTTCCACCTCTTGCATGATGCAATTCTCCTCCGAGGTGAGCTCCCTTGTTGCCAGCCAGCAGCTGTTGAAACCCTTCCAAATACATGGTGCCTTCCAGGAGGAGTTTGCTGCCAGCAGGGTCTCTCTGAGCCATTGGGTGGGTTACTTGGAGCTGCAGCTCAGGGTGCTCTAGTCAGCACCACAGGGCTTGGAGGGTGCTTGGGGCTTTCCCTTTCCTTTTGCAGCAGACTGCCGGGCCTGATCCCCTGCCTTGGTCCATACCACTGTCTGCGGGGCACTGGCATCACCAAGTGCTGGTCCCTTTGTGGCCTCGCTGCCACAAGTGGGTTCCAGCATGGTGCCCACCTCTCTGGTCCCAGTGATGCTGAGAGTCTCGGGGGTGCTGCCTGCTGGAATAAGTGCTAATTACTGCGTCCTGAGGGCAGCATAATTAGATGGGGTTTGTATCTTCTTATCTCAGAAATTTGTGCTGGGTGAGCATGAGGAGAGCGAAGGAGAAACCTGTCATGCCCTTTTACACTCATTCACTTTCACACTTTCTTTGTTCTTATTAGCTTGGCAGGTTGTCAGCAGGATGGAGAAAAGCCCCTACTAAGAATGCTAGGAAATAGCATGCAAGCATCACTGCAAAGCGCACAGGCTGTGAAAGAGGAGATTCAGGGAAGAGATGAAAGCAGTTGAATGAAAGGGTAAAAGTAACTTAATTATTACTCGGCAAAAAGTATATACAGCCCACCACAGTTTTCAGTGAGGTCTCTGTTAATTTTCAGTCCAGTTGCAGTAGCCTGGCAACTGCCCTCAGAAATTCTTGGTGGTCACAAGAGGTTGTGATTAGGGGCATGATGTCCTGCTGGAGGCCAGGTGCCAATCGTGTACCCTTGGTGTTGATACTGGTGCCAAAGAGGTTTCACATTTCTGTGTGCAGTCATCGCTGACAGTGTTGTGTTAGGGTAACTCAGAAGCAAAGCTCGTCAAAATCAAAGTAATTTTAGTATAAGAATGGTTGAAGCAATGTAAGACCTGAGAAAAAAGCTGCATGAGAGAGAGGAAAGTCTGGGTTGGAAGACTTCATTGACTAGATCCCCTGTCCTGCTGAACTACAGGGCTCTGCAGGCTGGGCCTGCCCCAGCAGTTTCCCATCGACTGCAGTCTCAGTTCGGTTCTCAGTGGATCCTGCATAACCCAGATCCCACTTGGCTTGATGATGCGCACTGCCCAAGCCAGAGGCGTAGACAGGTTTGCAGCAGTGGTCACTCCATGGTGACAGACGAACATTCCTGCTCAGGTTTTTGGGGGCAATGCCTTTCTGACCTGCTCTTTGCCAGCGGTAACTGATTTCTTTTGCAGCTGACTGAGCACAAGGGGACATGGCACACCAGTGGTGGCCCCACCAGAAGGCTATTTGGCATTTCATTGACTTGCAGGTCAAATTAATCTATGCAATTGGTTGTCTATTTCACCACTGATGTATACAATAGTTGTAGCTCCTTTCCAGAGTGGGCTTCACTGAACAGTAAGTTTTGTGACCCCAGTTTGCTTACCTGCACCCCCTCGAGGCAGTATTCCCACCGAGCTGGACATGCTGTGATGTGCTGAGAGTGGACAGGCCAGGCTTTCTCTGCAGATTTGTTTTGGTTTTTTTGGTTTATATTAATAATATTCTCCTTTGCTTTGTGACTTGGTTTAAAAAAGGGATAGATGACTTGAAATGAGAGTGAATTAAAATTCGAGATGTGTTGGGAGCTTGAACAAGCTGGGCTGGATTCCAGAATGCTTCGTGAAGAGACAAAGACAGGACGGAAGGCAGCAGAAGCAGTGCAAGCAGACAAGAAAAAGTAAAGTGGTAGCTGGCAAGGAGCAGGGAGGGAGTGATTCTCCCTTGCTGGCGGGGGAAGCGATACGAAGGAGGTGCTGCTTTGCCTGTGCTCTGTGTAGAGCTGACTTGTATTTTAAATTGCTTTTAAATTAATCAAACTAGGAGATAAATGCTTGAAAAACTCTGCCTCTTTTTGCTTTTATTCCTTTCTCCTACAACCATTGCTACTTCTTTCTTTGCCATGTTATCATTTTTCAAAATCCAGATGTTTCTGCTGGCTCAGTGCAAAATAAAGGAAAATATTACTTGTTTCCCTGATTGCTTTACCCCCTCCCAGGCAGTTTTCCCTAGGATGAAAATCTGAAAACAGCTGTACATAGGGAAAATGCTGCTTCTTTCTGGACAAGCCATATGTAATGAGAGCGCAAATAGCCTGGGCTCACCTGCGAGAGCCTGGCTGCAGCCTGCAGTGGCTGGGAGCCCCCAAGGGGCTGTGGTCGGTCGGGCACAAGGAGGGCACTGCAGATGCAGAGTGCTGAGCAGCGGTGGGAGGAACAATATCTGAGAAAATTATCAATAATCCAGTATTTCTGTGGGCAAAGCATGAGGTGGCATGGTAAGCTGACAGCATGACGTGCTGTCCCACTGGTTAAGAAGTCTTTGAAGTGGTGTGTTAAAGGTAATGAAGCAGTACCTGGTTGACTGGGCTGCATAGAAAAGTTTGTTCTATATTTTTTAGCCCAAGTATCTTTTTAGTAAGGGAAAAAAGCATCAATTCTCTTTTCTTTTTGTTTTTTTTTCCCCTACTTTTGTAATTAGTTTGCATTCATTGCTATTTTCTTACAAAGAAAATGATTTATGGATCTTAATGGTTAATACCATTTTGCTTGTAAATGAACTTAAAATAAGTCAATTTAATGAATGATAAAAAATGCAATAGAGCTGGAGGGAGGGTCAAGTAATTGTTTTTTTCAAATTAATATATTAAAGAAACTTGAGCAATAGAATTTTCAGCTGGCTTCATAAACATAAATAAGCATTTTCTGCAAAGCACTATTTAAGCAGAAAGAAATGTAAGTAAGATGACCAACACATTGTGATATGGCTGGGATTCTGTTTTTGCAAAAGAATGTCATACTTAGGCAAAGTAAATTACTAATGAATGCTTTTATCCTCTGAAATACCAAAGGAGATATAAAAGATTTTCTGTTATTACGCAAAATTTCCAGTGAGGAAAGCATGTGCAAAAGGTAGCCAACGTGCACTGTAAAAATTACTCCTCCAGTACTACTTCTTGTCTATAAAGTCACAGAATTAACTGTGTTCCTCTTGACTCTTTATGTGAAGTTAAAGCATACAAGTACGACTAAGCTTGCCTCCTGTACACTTAGCAGCCTGGAGCCCTGTGAATTTCTGTGCTGTGTTTTAGATGGTCATATTGAATAGACCAGGAGCTAGTCTGACCCAGGTGTTAAGGGTGGTTAAGTTATTACCCTAAAGGGGCACAAAGAATTAAACCAAATGGCTGAATACCAGTGGCTGCATTGTGCGCTGTGAACTTGAACTGCATCTCTAGCAAGAGTAACCCAACTTTTCTTCCTTCCCTGAATTTAGCATATGCCTCATAAATTCTCCTTCCTGGGACTGCCTGACATAGGAGCACACTTATTTAAGGTCAGAGCTGGCTTTTTGATAGCTTCCATAATGGTGACTGCCATTCTTAAGAATATATACTGGAAGAAATATGAATCGACTGGCCTTTGCTGCTTGCTGCTGTTTATCAAAGTTCTCAGCTGTAAAGAACTAAGTATCATTGTGCTCTTCCATTTGCTGCTAACACCACTGAAGCCAGGCGCTGCAGGGCTGACGAATGAACGGCTAATGTGTCTGGTTTTAACAGCCTGGCTGCTGCCAGGGTGTAACTAAAGCCATTTGTTTGGGAAGAGAACCGCTACCACACGCATCTCAGCAAGCGCTAACTTCTCTAAGGAAGCACAGGAAATCTGAATTTAAATTATATAATAGTTTGCACCAATGTAGCACCGTGGAGGTTTACTGTGCTCTGGAAATCTGCTTCATCCCCAGCCTCTGCTTCCGCCTGGGTAGTCTCTACACATTAAGATGTACAAGTGGGAGAAGTTAAGTAGGGCTTTCTAGATTGCACTTCACCAAGTAAAAACGAAAGCCAGAATGAGTAACTTCAGAAGCTTTTGAGGGCAACCAAGTGTCTGAGAAAGTGATGTAATGTGCAAGAAAAGAGTAGAAGTTCACCATGGAAAAACAAGCTGATGTTCTGGCAAGATTTGTCTGTTCATACGGTAAAGCACGACAGAATTCCATAAAGGTGGCTGTCATTATTTATGTGATTTACAAAATTCATCTCTTATGGGGATATGCCTGCCTTGGCTGTTGTGGGTGGCAGCAAAGGTGATGGCTGAGACTTGCTCAGGTTACCTGGTGGGGCTGTGGAGCGCAGTTCTCCAGTGATGCAGTAGATCTCTCTGGACAAACTGCCTCTTTTGGTTTGGTCCTGTGTGTCCAGGATGTTCTCCTGGAAGAAGGCAAAGATTATAGTAAAGAATGTTGATGCTGTGGAACGAGTAATTTCATCTGCTGTGCAAAGTTACCTGTGGTTGGAAGACTTAGCTGTGCTGGCATAGCGAGGTTCTGGGTATGTGTGCCTGTCCCTGTGTCCCGCCAAGTGTGAAGAGCCAGACCTGAGATGTGCCGTTGCTCCTCAAAGGCTACTAAAAATGCTTAAGTGGCTCATGAGTTCTTGGTTCAGTTGTTTGAAGAAGAAAGGATTATTATATCAAAAGTTGGGATGTATAGATAGTTTCGTCATGTCTGAAATGTAGTTGTGTGCAGCACCACAGTTAGGTGTAGCCTATAGCATTTTAAGATTTACACAATGTGGAGAGGGGCTCATTAACACATCTCAAACTCCTCCTCCTAAGGAACAGTGTAAGTCTGTGGAAGTATCTTTGGGGGAAATAGCAAAGAATCTGCACCTCTGGTTCAAAATTAAAAGTGAATTGAAACTAAAACATCTGGGGCATTTTGGAAAGGTTAATTAACTTCATTTATTTATTTTAGTTAGTTTAATTTATATAAATATGTCCCTATACTCCTGATTTTCAGGTTTGAAGTTACCTTGCCTATAGCTCTTGACAGAAATCTACTGTAAGGGCTTGACTGGATGGCTTTGGTCTTCTCCCAGTCATTTGTCCTCGCTTGCATGACACTGCTTTCAGATTTGTGAAAGCCCCTGCAGCTGGGCCACTGATTGCACATGGAGGTTTTTCCTCAAAGTTTTTAGAAGAGCTCCCATGCAGTGAGCTCAGGTTGTAAAATTCACATTGGCTGAAAGGTGAACTGAGCAAAATGCAAATGTAAGGAACACTTTACATCTCTCTGCTGGTTGCTTTTTATGGTATACACCTCATATTCAGCTCCTTAGTACAGAAGATCTTATGAGGATAAAACTGTGTCTTTCCTATCACAGCCCTTTAGCATAACAAGAACCTTATTGTCTTCAAAGCTTCTGACTGCAACCTAACATAAATATTAAATAAGTTACACTCATGTTCCTTTACCTCCACTTAGAGGCATAATATTATCCTACATTTCACTTGTGAATCTTCCCCCAGTTGGACATTGTGTTTGGCTCGGCAGTGAGCGCTGGAGATGCTGTGTGCAAATTCTCGGCACCACTCCCACAGCAGAGTGGCTTCAATATAGGTTCTCCTTCCAAAAATACACTGCAGATTGGTAAGTGTTGTAACAGCACCCTTGTTTTTTTATTAACACAACCTTATCTAAGCTTGAGTGAAAGTTTTTGCGAGCCTTTGGTGAATGCTGCTATGGCATAGGCGTTTTGCTAATGACCTCTAATGAGTGGCAGTGGTTACATAAAGGAAGCCGAGCGGCTAACGGGCTCGCACCCGTGTGCGGGGGTGATGCTGCACACCGCACTCAAGCAGACCAAGCGAGGACAGGGTTTGTCACAGAAGTGACTAACTGTGAAGTGTACAAAGTTAAAAGCCTGCTGGCTCCTGTCCCAGCTCTTGGCTGGGAAGAAGAAACCGGAGGAGGGAGGAGGCTGCGGCTAGCAAATGCATTTCTGTGCAGCACAGTAGGGCGTGAATCAGAAATAGCGAGGATGGCTCTTAGCAAGCTGTTCTGTAGCTGGTTTACTTTCTACAGCAAAGCTCCCTCGTCTAGCACCAGAGTGACTTTCCCTGGGTGGCACTACAGTGCAGCTCACAGTCACCAGCAGCTTCAGCTGTCCCTTCATGGGGACAGATTTCTGACCTACCGCTGTCATCTACCATCTCGCCCAGCCGGTGACATCTTGTCCTCCTCTTGACTTCTACCCCGCTCCCCCCCTATCGTCAGGGAGATGCACGATAAACCCGTTTGCAGCCTGGCAGAGGCTGTGACGTTTCTCGCAGTGCAGTGGCTGTGCTGAGCCGTGGCGTTCGGCTTGCAGCACACGTGCTCACCGAGCGCTGTGTGAACGTGCTGGGGTGCTGGTCCCAAGCCCTGTGTGCCCCTGGGTACGAGTCTGGCAGCACTACTGTCCTGCCGTGGCATGCTTTGGATGAAATCTTCAGAAGTTAGAGGTTGTAGGACTGCAACATCCTTCTCACCCTCCTCATCTCCTTCATTGCTGCACTTCTTCCTTTGCTGATGTTCAAGAAGTCCTGAGATGCAGCTGGAAATCATGACCAAGGGCGATTTGTGTGTGTCCTTGGCTGTTTGCTGGGGTGGGGATGTGCACGACACAGCTTGCTGGGACCCCGTGCCTGTTGGAGACAGTGCTGCAGCTGCCAGAGCCATTACTGGGACTGAGGAGGGGTTCTGCTCTTCGCTAGGGTACGTGGCAGTTGCAGGGATCAGCTCTTAATGTGGATGGAAGCAGTTTATTTCCTGAAATTAAGAATACAGGGAAGTCTCAGACACCGAGGTCAGATCTCTACAGTGACAAGAGGAGCTGTCTGTCAAACTCTTAACATCAATACGATGTCCTCTTGTAGAGGCTACCATATGTCTGTAGGCTCAGCAAGTTACAAAGCACTGAGGAACTATTCTTTCCTAACCCATCAAGAATTAGGAAAAATGTCAGTCCGTGGCTCCATTGCACTGCTTTATTCATGCAACACACATTGCATTAAAATCCCATTAAAAACACTTAAAACCAAGTAAGAGAGACAGGGAGAAAGAAGAATCGTGGTGAAGGCTGGAGCAGGTTTTGCCATGTTGTGTCCCTCATTGCCCGGTCACCAAGGGGTGCTCTTTGACAGCTTTTTCCTGCACCCATTTGTGCCAAGATACTTGAGGAAATATCCCTTGTTTTGTCCTCGCCTGTGCCTTTATGGTTTCTCATTATCACCTTAATGTTTTCTTACTGTAGTTTTTTAGAGTGTGAATAAAACCAGTGGCAGGACACATGGCACTTAGAAAATTATAGCTTGTGTGTTTGGAGTTCCAGTTTATGGCTTTTTGTGGCTAGAGGAAGCGTTTCAGTCTGGTTTGGATGTTTTCTGCAATAAGGGGAGGGGAGAAACCTTCAAAGGAGCAGGGAGGCTGGTGAACGAGAGACGGCTGGATGCTGCAACACGTCATTATTCAGGGTGTGCCTTCTGAAATGCACTGGCAGGTCAGCAATTCCCATGTGTGCCACATCTGAGGTTATGAATCACTTGATACTGGCCCAGCACTGAATTACTTAACCCAGGCACTGAGCCTGATTCTGGGCTTCTTGGGCAGAACTTGTCCTGATGCAAGGTTAGCATGGGCAGCAGACCAGACAGCGGTGTTGGGGCTCTGGCTACAGCATGTTGCCACTGTTGGGAGACTTAAGTGTTTGTGTGTTTTTTTAATTAAATACCGATTTAATGGCAATCACATTTAGTTTTCTTTTAGCACTGGCAGTGTAACGCCACAGGGCACTCTGGAAGGGAGTGAGGGTTTGCAGGGTGGCCGAGGCAGAGTGCTGACCATCAGAAGTCAGGCTTTGCAGGGAGACCTGTAGGGCAGCATGCAAGCTAGGTGCTGCAGGAAACTTTAAAAACTTTTTTTATTTTTAACTTTTTTTAGAACTGAGCTCTCAGAGTTTGGTCTCTGTGAATAACTTTGCAGTTGTTATACCTGCTAAGTGCCACTGCTTCTGGCAGTATATAGATGTCACAAGAACAGAATTCAGGCAGATTTTTCTACCTTTGCTATTTTACAGGTGACTGTCAAGGAAATGCACCTACCACTATATTTAAGAAGTATACTTGTATAACTTAACATAACTAAAGTGGTGTTTTTGTTACATAGCAGATGGGAAGACCCCAAACTTTTTTAATGTTTCTGAAACTTCACAAGTTACTCCAACCACTTACAAATTTTCATTGAAAACCAAAGCTTATTTCTGGAGTTGTCCTCCATACTTTGATGTCTTTATAAATGCTGCAAAAATGTCTACTGTGGCTCTGCATTTATAGCATGCTTACAGCAAAATCCTATTTCTGTTTGTAGTTGTAAAAACTCCCAAGCTGATCCTTAAATAGATCTGATTGCTCTGTAGTCCTTACTGCCTCAATTTGTCTTGAAAATATTGGTCTATCCTTTCTAGTCATTAAACATATGCCCCTTCTGTCTGCCACCAAGGATTTCGTTGGTGTAAGTAGTGCAGAATATTTCATATTTTCCACATGGGGATTAGAACAGGCCTAATTGAGTGTAAATCTTAATATTATTTAAATAATCAGGTTTCTGCCTTTCTTCTGATTGTTAATTTTGTTCATTAATTTTGAGCATTTTGGTCTGTCTATCAGACCTGCCACAGGAATCGGGAGACCTGAGGTCAAGAATTGCTGAAAATGAAGCGCTAGAGGAAAGCTGTGGTTGTAATAGGCTTTCCAGATCTGACTGGGCAGTGCTGTCCTCTTATGGAAGGAAGGCTTCGTGCACCGAGCTGGTCCACCTCTCCAAGTTCTCTAGGGGACCTGGCTGTTGGTTTTATTACCTGAGGTATCATTTACCATTGGCTTGAAATACCAGCATTTCAATAGGAAGTGACTTTCTCATTTTGTTAAATATTTTAAATATTGAATGTGAGCAAAGATGTCAAACATGCAGAGGAAAAGCAAATAATATTTTTTTACAAAAATTCTTTTTTTAGAAAAAAAAAACCCAAACAAACCACAAAGGATTTGTGGGTTTTTATCTGCCTAGTTTAAGGACTGCCTGCTGTCTACAAGCTCTGGTCCAGGGGAGGGCTGTGAAGAAGCCCAGGATGGATCCCCTGGATCTGGTCCACCAGCCCTCCCTGCCACATCCATGCCAGTCCCAGGAGTAGCGCTGCTGGACCAGGGCCTTTCTGGGGTGAATCAGCCTCACCAGCTCTTGCTCCCCGCCACCTTCCCTGGCCTCTGGCTCAGCAGAACAGCTTGTGGGTGGTCAGCTCTGGCACAGCTGATGCTTGCACTTGTTCTGCAGCCAGCCATCATTTAAATGGAACCGTAAGGTAATTTTTGTAATTGATTTTGAGGTCAGAAATATGTTTTTGTTGTGTTTTCACTTGTTGCTCTTACAGATTTTTGCGTTTCCCTGCTTGGAAGGATTAATGTCATATCTGTGTCACTCCTGTAGGCACGCACCATTACTGTAATTACTCTGGTCCCATTATGCTAAATGTAGTGTACTTTCTCCTCCTTTGGTGTTGAAAATCAACATTAATAGGCATGGTTTGGAAAGTGTTATTTATGCTAAAGGAATTATTGGAAGTATTCTGCTACTTAGAGCTTTCTTGGTTATTTTTCTTGTGCTCGTTATACTTAGCTCTTTAACTCACTCTTAGGGCTGGGTGGTTGGGAAAAGAATCTGTGGCAGAGTGAACTGAGGTCTTTGGGATTAGTGGGGAATTTTGTGTCAGTAAATTATTCACAATAAGCCTTAAAAGAGAACAGGTTTGGGTGGAAGGAAGACATCTGTCAAATGATTTGAAGAAATTTGAAAGAGTGGAGGATGTTGGTGTGAAATTACGTGCTGTTTGCAGATAGACATTTCTCTCAAAAAATGGCAAATAACCAGATGTTGAGAACTGTTTTTATAAAGTGTTGAGTTGTCTGTCTCAAAGAGAAGAGGCATACATCTGAGGCCCAATATTGCTGTGGGCTTTACAGATCTTGCCAGGGGAGGGATTTTTTTGAGAGCTGTCACTGCAGAGCATGTGGTCTCTCCAAGGATGTCCCCAAGATGAGAGCTCTCCTTCCTAAGCAAAACCTGAGCGCACCTGCAGCGGCAGCCACTAAGAGTGTGTGTCATCTGTTAGACATCTGCTTGCTTTACAACATCCCACTGGTGTTTTAGTAGAAATACTGTGTGGAATAAAACTAATTAGTTTCTTCTGGTTTAGATTTTTAACCTGAAATTCTGGGAACAATGCTTCTGTTTCGTGCCTGCAGGGTCTCTAGTTGAGCTCTGTAGTGACATCCCAGGGATGCCTACAGTTCTTCCAGTACAAGTGCTCTCAGATTACCTGCCATTGCTCGCATCGGCCGGCTGCTGCCTTTGTAACCTTCACCTCTCCCTGGTAAAGAAGCAGCTGAAAATATCTCTTTTCATTTCAGAGCAACTTGCACTTCTGTTTTGTCCCTCTGAGATATTTAAAACTCAAGTGCTGTGCAGTGTTTTAACATAATTGTTGTGTACAGATCTCTCTGTGTACTTGCTCACCTCAGCAAACAAAGAATTGCACATCATTGATGTTCAGAGTCTGCAAAATTTAGTCCCTAGGGTTGTTTATACACTGTGCTTGTTTTATTTTTCTCTCCCAGTGCTCATATCTGTCAGATGACAGCTGGGAAATTCAAGATAGTAGTGTCTATATGAAATGATAAACCATTTTCTGTTGATTTAATAGACAAGGCAGCAGTTCTAGGAGAGAGGCACCATGGGTTTGTCTTCCCCATTTTGAGGCCTGAAAATAAACAAATAAAAACTCCAGGTATTTGTTGTCCCGCTGTGAAGCGAGCTTCCTGTGCGGGCAGCAGTGGGATCAAGCCTGGAGCTGAGGGGCGAGAATGGTCCCCAGGTTTTAGGTGACGAGCGGGATAATTGTGTCACTGTGTGTCAGCGGAAGGTTGGCTCTGAATCAGTGATCACCTGGAAGATATTTCACATTCGTGTAGGTGATAGTTACATATGAGAAGGTTAACACTGTTTACTAGCAGTTGAATCAGGTACAAAGTGCTCATATGTGCTCCATCCTGCCTGTACC
>JAVJGJ010000047.1:34951448-34964337 GCA_035590215.1 Microhierax caerulescens | reverse complement strand
CCTCTCCCTCTCCCTCTCCCTCTCCCTCTCCCTCTCCCTCTCCCTCTCCCTCTCCCTCTCCCTCTCCTCTCCTGTTTTCCACAAGCCACGATGGCAGTTACTCCCGCAGGCACTTGGGACCGTGCTTTTCAAGATTGCAGTTCCAGGCTCTCAGGTTAATTCAAAGCAGGTTTTACACTTACTGATCAAATGGCTTTCAAGTTCAAACCCTTTCACTTTGGTGACAGAAGTTGTGATTGTTTGAATGTTGGTTTAGATACCACTTTTAAAGCTGCTGGTTTAGATTGAACGTGTGCTGAATTCATCTCCAAACAAAGTGGCGGCCCTGTAGCAGGGGCTAAAAGCAGTATGTGTGGGAGGGCTGTGGGCTGTATGATGGGGGGCTGAGGGAATGAGGATGGGGTGCTGGGCTGGGGTGCTGTGTCCCGCTCTCCTCTCTCCCCAGGGCACCCCCAGGATGCTTGTGGTGGCCAGATCCCAATAAGGAACTTCTGAGGTGGATACAAGCTTGGGGACAGTGTGAGGCTGTTGAGTTAGGGGTATCATACAGCTGGGACAGGCACAGAGCACTGGCAGTGCAGGATGGACCCACCAGACTGGCAAAGGCAGGGGGCTACACGTGCCCTGGTGCCGTGGCACGCTGGGCGCAGTGTGCAGTGGCAGCATTACAGCTCTGGGCCAACTGCCTTAAAAAATCATGGTGATTACTGCTCTTCTTTTGCTGTTCAATTACTGCTGCAATTGCAAACTATAATTGGCAACTCTATTTTTAAGGCACTGCTCTTGGGGAGTACAGGATAGTTTGGTACATGGTTTTATCGTCAGTCATTCTAACAGCAGTATGTGTGTTAACAGGGAAGAAGGATCATCAGCTGAAGATGCTGTTGAACCAGTGTCAGTGTTAACTCCGTGTATGGTATAATACAAACAGCTTATAACATTTCTTTTTCTCTCTATGTAACACACAAACATAGCAGTTACCTGCAGGAATGTGTCTTTATATAAATAAGGCACCCTAACTTGGAAGCCAGCAGGAAGAATCGGTAAAGCACAGGTCCTTTGCCTGTCCTGTAGGTCTGCCCGACACCGCTAAACCAAGGACAGGACAGGACAGTGTATTATTTTTTCTAAGGGCCCTGGGGTCTGTCCTAGTGCCAAACATCAGAAGGGAAAGCAGAGACATAACTCCTGGATATAGTACAGGGAGATCTAGATGCCTTGGTACCAGTCAGAGCCACACAGGCTGGTAGCGTGTGGCAGCTTCTCGAGTGGGTGGTGGCTGCTGGAGGAGAGACCTGGGGCACCTTAGGGAGAGCATTAGAGACACACAGGTGAAGCATGATTTGGCTTGGCCCACAAACTGCTTGGAGCAGTCACTGTTCTTCCATTAGAATTGCCAAGAGCCCCAGAAAATGGAGTAGTTTATTGCTGAGCAGTGGGCCCAGGGACCTCCAGTGTTCATTGCATTCAGAACATCACACCACTGGATCATTTTTGACATTGTAACCAGCAATGACTGACAAAACCGAGGCCTGAAGGTACTTTCCACCGCCACAGATAGCACCAGCTGGCATTGCAGGAGATGTTATACTCCTCACATAATTATTTCTGAGCTCTGTAAACCTTATGCGTTCCTGTGATTGGATGCTCAGCCAGCAAAAATTGGCAAAGCCCCTCCACCTCTATGGGGGTGATGCTCTGGAACTGCAGCCGCAGGATGAGATTACAGGAGGATGAAGAGTGGATAAACTGGAAGCAAGAAGGAAAGGAGCCAGCAGGAAGAGTTGTGTATCCATCTAGGATTTATATCAAAATGGTACATTACAGATGGAACCAGAATGGCTGCCCTAACAAATTCTTGACTCCTCTGGAATATTAAAAAAAAAAAAAAAAGGTGAGGGGGGGAAATATGTGGGGTCAGACAGGCAATTGCTGCTGTTTCTAGTCACTCTTGCATAATTCTGATGAAGATAATATAAGCCTAAAAGATGAACCATCCTGTTAGCAAACAGATGAACAGACAAAGCTTAGAGAAGTCCAGACGTGCTGCGTCCTGTACATGCAGCACAGAGTATGCACATCTGGCCACCATCTCCCCATGTGCCACCGCAACACTCTCAGCTTGCTTTATTCTCCAAACAGCTCCAAACAGCTTCCTGGACATCAGTCCCAGATGCAGATGTGATGGCCACTCAAAGATGCCAACTTACTTTGCAGAATCAATAGCAAGGACAGCAGTCTCCAGGAAGGCTGCACATTCCCCTGTGTCTGCCCTGGGGAGCGGAGGAACTTGAGCTCCGTGCACTGGTACCATGAGCAAAGGTTCAGCTGCGACTGACGCATCTCTGCCAGCTTTCCTCAAGGGGCTGCAGCACAGGGCAAGGCAGGTGGTCGCAGAGCACGGGCACGCCATCAAAGCAATAGTTCCTCTTGTTTAACTGACTTAGGGCGGCTCATCAGCCGAGGTTCAGTAGCGCAGGGGAGGTGTGCTCACAGCCAGTGGTCAATGCAAATCCCAGCGCGCCAGAGCAAGGCCACTGCAGCCACCTCGATCCCTGCATGCAACTTCAAGGCACTCCATGGTGGGTGACACAAGCAGGCAGACTGCTGTTTTCTGCTGAGGCTGGGGCATTCACAAAGGACACTGTAAATTGTAAATGGTAAATTGTTCAACACAACAGCCTGACAGATTTCTGAAGGGAAAAGGGAAATCCTTTGTTGCCTGTATTCTAAAAACAACGGGAAGCAGCATACTCGAGAGGTGTGGATAACCAGTGGTCTTTCTGAAAGGTAGGCTGTGAGTGAGTATATATATATGTGCCTCTGCCCAGAACATAAATGCGTTCTTCATCAGAAACACAGTCCCTACCTCCTCACAAGTGGAATAAGATGTTTTCATTTGCAGAGTCTTAAAAATCTGTTCTGGCTTAACTATTGGTATTTTTTTTTTAAAAAAAAAAAAAAAAAAAAAAAGGAGAATCTGTTGATGTGAGTTGATAGTTTTGTTAATATTGGTAATTGAGCTCTTGTGTAATATGATTCATAAAGTTTTCTAAGGTATAAAAAAACGCTACCACTCACCTAGTAATCACTAACAGCTTGACTGACTGAAGAAGAGCTGTGCAACTTTGTCTCCCAGCAAGGTAAGATCCCATTTTTGTTTGGGACTCTGTGTACTGTGTGGTTTCTGTAAGTAGCATGAGAGGGAGGGATATGGGTTAATTTTTCCAGTTGAAGCCTCTTTGCTGCCTGCAAATTGAATGGAGTTTGATGTATTTTTAATTAACAGCTCCACACAGAGACATGGTTTGGGATGGTCAGTGGGTAAGGAGGGATACTGTTTCTGAGCTCAGCATAAATCATTCTGTTTGCCTTTTCTTCCTGTCAGACTTAAAACTTGACTATTTTCTGCATGGTGTTCATGTCATTTCCTCCACCAGGATGAAATAAAATAATTTCATGCATGATAAAGAAATCCCTGGTCAGTTCTGTTCTGAGACACCAGTGTCGGAAGCTTTGGAGTAAGTGAAAAGACGATGTAACTTTTCAATATCTATTTCAAAGACTTTTTTTCCCTGCTTAATCTTCAAAGACTTTTATTTTGTCACAGCTGACATAGTTTTGATCACTAATGTATCCACAATGCGCTCTGTACAGATTGTGGAATTCAGAGATGGTGGGGGTGCAGTGTCTACCCTTACTGGCTTGGAGGCACTGGTCTCCTGCAAAGAAAACTGTGGTCTCCAGTATTTGCAGCTTCCTCTTACGCACAGGTAAAATCAACAGAGCCTGGCAATCAGTGTAAGCCTGACAACAATCAACAAAAAAATCCAAACAAATAATCCCCCTCCAAGCCCTCAGGAGGCATTAGAGTGAAAGCAAATAGTTTAGGGATTAATTTCTTAGAAATTTCTAAATGCAGAGAAAGCTTCACGCCTTTGAGTACTAATTGGATGCAGAGTTTGTGATTGATGTATGTTTTTGTGATAGGCCGGGATTGCTGGAGTGATGTGCCTTGATGCCATGTGCCCAGTGGGCTGGCACTGGCCTCACAAGGTGGATTTTGTGTCTGATGTCAGCTCTTCCCTCCCGGGCTAATGCTGCAGGCTCTGGCTGCAGGTCATGGGTAGCTTTACCACACTGTCCTGCTCCACCTGGTGTTCTAGGAGCTCTTGTTACACCTGAGAGTAAAGAATTTCAGTGCTTCCCCAGACTGTGTCTAAAACAGTTCCCCTGTCCATGAAACTGGGTGCTGGGGACTTCCCAGGGCTCGAGTCCTGCACACCCCCGGGCTCCGTGAGCGGCCATGCTGCCCAGCGGCCAGGAAGGCCCGTGCTGCTGCAGGACCCCCCAGGCAGCACGGGAGCACCATGGGACAATATCACCCACCTGCTCTCTCACACCAAGCAGAGGTCAATCGTGTTCCGTTGTAAGTGAGCTCAGATTCAATCTCTCTCTTTGAAACTGAGCAAAGCCTACTCAGCCTTCCTTACAGCTATTCATCAAAACTTCAAAGAAGTAATATTTTTCCCGCCAGGTAGGGGCACAGCCTGGCATCCCTTTTTCCCTTTTTGCTTGAAGCAGTAAATCTTAATTTTCTCAGAGCTCTAGAGACAATTTCTCATCTCTGTATATCCCTGTTTATAAAGACATTACTTATGCAGACATCGCATCTGCAACATCTTTTCTGCCTCAAAAGACTCAGTACCCTTCAAGCAGTATATTCCCCTTTTAGTGCACATCTTGTTTCCAGCCCAGCACCCTGCCTGGCCACAGGACTGCCTTCCGCTGTGGCTTCAGCCTTCGACTGACAGCAGGTAATTTGCAACTCATTCTCCTCCCTGCAAAAGCAAAGCTGATCATCAGCTGCTTCCAACCTATTATCTTATCTCCTGGTACCTGAGATAAAAGATAAAAGGCCGTCCTTCTTCACAGGGCAGCACAGGAAACGTGTGGGAAGAGCAGTGCATCACATGGCCAGACTTGTCACCTTAGAGGGGAGTCTGCTCCTCTCCTTCAGGACCTGTCATTGCATGGTACAGACCAGCCCGAGCAGCTACAGGGCTCTCTTAGTAGTATTCACTGGTTTTAATGTGGGATTCTAAAACAGTGAACTCGATGAAAACAGTTTGCCTTCAGTTATGTGGCCAGCTGCAGGCTATCGTAGCAAGACGTGCTCTCCCTGCGCTGGTGGAGCAGCGTTAGGCCAGTTCTGAACGCTTGTGGTGGTCCCATCTGGGGGTTGTGCAGAAATAACTTGGTAACACCCGTGAGACTGAAGAAACCAATATCCACTTACCCGCTGGTGTTCACTGGGGGTGTTTTCCAGCACGGTCTGAAGAGGCTGTTGAAAGACACAGTGGGACAAAGGAGGGAGCTCGGGGTGCCTGTTGAAAGACACAGTGGGACAAAGGAGGGAGCTCGGGGTGCTGAGTGCCCTCAGCCCAGTGGCATTGCTGGGCCTGTGCTGACCTGGCTTGATTCTGTGCTTGCCTTGCACTGAGCGGAGTTCAGCGACTTTGCCGGGAGGTTTCCAACGTTACAAATGTAAGAAAGAGGAAAATTCGACCCTAGCCCTGAGCACAATAGAAATACCAGCTCTTGCTGTTTATTGGGGGAGGGGAAGAAAAAGCAAAAAGGGAAAAGGGGAGTGGAAGAGCAAAGGCTGAGCAGGTATGCTGCCTGTCGGGTATCTCTAACAGTGCAAGCAAGGCGTGAAGGTGGGATAGCGACCGGACCTTACCAGGCTGTAGCCCTCGCAATAGCAGGGAGGCACCATACGCTGCGCTGGGCTGCTTCTGCACTGAACTAACCTTTCCCCACTTAGTGCTTCCTTAATTCTAGCCCAGGTGCTGCATTTGCCCAGCTAACAGGCAGGGTGTTTGCCACCATACTGCATTCTAGTCTTCAGAACCAAGAGGTCTGGCTCGGCGCAGGCCGGTGCAGTGCGGGAAGGAGTTCGCTCTCCCTGCACAGTTATTATTTTGGTACCTCCAGCTTTGCAAACCCCCCTAGCATGGGCCGATTCTTGGACACGTTAAATGCCACCATACTGCAAACACCCTGAGAAGTTCCCTGGAGCTTAGCTATATCAGTGAATGGCACAACTTGCAATTCATCCTGTTGATAAGTGGGTGTGCTAATCAAGAGGAAAATCTGTGCAATTGGCTGATCTTGACTCCAATTAATTTTCCATTAACAGATTTCCTAAATCATTAACAGAATGCCTAGTCACAGATGATGCCAATAACTCTTTGGCACATATGGCCTTCCTGCCACCAGGGAGGGAGTGGGCTGACTCAGTTAGAAGAGAGAACTTTGAGGATCCTGGTGCTTTTCTTAAAGTAAGGATTTTTACCTGAATATTTTTGTAGAGGGCTCTGCTTGCTGGAACACCCATGTCCTGGTTAAGACTGATCTCTTTGTAGAGGGACATTAGGTTTTGTGTGATGAGAAGTGAAGTTTACAGTAGCATGTGTATTGTGAAGTTTCATAATTTTGATTGCTATCTGAAATTATTTTGGATCTATGTAAATCTGAAGAGAAAAATGTGTTCCATTTGTGTCCTTTGCTTTTTTTTTTTTTTTTCCTAAGCAGTGAGGGCTTTTCACAGCATAAATACGGGGTTAAGGAGATTGTGCAAATGAAGTGTATCTATCTTTTTCTATCCGTCCTAAAAAACTCTTAAGGGCTATGCAAAAGCGGTTAATAATTGGGAGTATTGATTAGCAGGGAATGAAGATTATGGCTTATGATTCAGAAGACTTACTACAGGATCAGACCTTTAACATGTGTGGTACTCAGAGTGTTAAAGGGAAGAAAGTTTTAGCATACCTAATTATTTTAGAAGTTTTACAGTGGTTCAGGTTCCTGCTGTTTTGCACTGCTCCACTCTTGAAGAGTTGCCTTAAATTCAAGCTCTGAAGTGGACTCCTTCAGCAGAGAGAACGTTTGGAGAGCTGAGACGTGCTGGGTAGGAACTGTGGACTTAGACCGTGAGCAGGATGGCATAGCAAAGAAAGTTAATTTTCATGGAATCTTTTTATAGTTCTAGGTATTTTTAAAGAATTCCTTCTTTAGTCTATTAAAGTTGTTAGAAATAAGGTAGTTTATTTGGGTTTGGATGGGGGTTTTTTGGGTGGGTTTTTTTGTTTTGTTTTGTTTTTTTTGGGGGGGGGGGGGGGAAGTTCCTAGTGCCTCTGCAGTCAGTGGGAGTTCTGTGTGGACTACAGCTGCTGAGCCATGACTTTACACTTCAGCTTCGTGGTTTGCAGTGAGCCGCCACAGTTCACCTCTGTTCCTAGACAGTCTAATTTGGGTTGCTCTTGTCTTCTAGTTGTGCTATAGACTTTTGAGTGAGGACTCTGCTGTTGAAAAAGAAAACCCTTAGGAGCAGCCCCAGTGGAGTTAAGAATGGTATCTTCAGTGGTGGGCGCTTTATACAGAGCGTCCCTCTTGAAAGAGCTTGATGTCGTTCTTGTCATTGAGGGTTGGTTCTGGTAAGAGTAACTATGCCTCTGTTTCCTACAGGTTTGTTGTCTCTTTCTACCTGGAAATCATGTTTGATGTCTCTTGTTTTCTGGGTTTCTTGGTATGTGGCAGCCCCCGCTGTGCTGTAGAGTGACTGGGTATACACAACGTCACAAGCCAGCATGTGATAACTTAAATAGCCCTTTGACTTCATTATAAATAGCAGGCCTTAAAAATTATTCTCTTTCAGCATATCTCAGACTCAGATGCTTACAAGTGCAGTTTAGGACCCTCTCAGTGCGTGCAGCTTTACTAACGAATGCTGATTAACCACTGGCCCTGGGAGCAGCCACTGAAGTAAGACCTAATGGATCAGTTACACAACCCTGGAATTTAAACCAGCAGCATAAGGAAGGATAAAAAAAACCAAAAACCAACAACCCCAACAACAACAAAAAACAACAAACCCCAGAGCAAATAGTCTGACTGGGGGGGAGGGAAAATAATTTTATTTTATAATTAAGCTACAAAGCACGATGACAGACTTCATAAACTGAGCCCTGTTTCCCTAGACAAGCCAATTAATGTACATGGTTGGAATGATACGTGTGTTAACAAGCAGCATGAAAAATAGTGTTTCAAGTTAGGAAAGTCGCACTCAAAGCCTTTAACATGCAGAGTCAGCTAGATACAAAATGCCAACAAATCTATCTTAACAAGCTTTTAAAATGTATTTGGAGTAATGAGGAGAAAATACAGGAAGGCTTATAAACACACATGAAAGTAATTTCAGCAGTTATAGATTGCATAGCACAGTGAAAGCATTTTAGTTACTGATCAGCAGTAAAATGTGTTGACTGTTTAATTTGTACATGGTTTTATTTTATAGCATTTTAAAAGTTGCCTTTTGGCAGCAAGAACACATAAAGATGTAGACTTATTGAAAGGCAGATAACTGACAAGAGAGCTCAAGTTACCTTCAAGGTTAGAACTAGCGTGAGAGAATAATGCTCCTGAGGATCTGGGATGTACATGGCTGTGTCTGTAATCAGCACCAGCAAAGGCATACTTGGGTTCTCGCAGTTCATTAACAGCTGTGTTTCAGGTACATTGCCAGGGCCTGATGCCAGCCTTGTGCTGGGCAGCCTGCTCTTCATTCAGTGGACTTTAGATGGGGCCTTTAATGAGAAATTGTCTTTTTACAAACGTGCTGGAAACTAATAGAACAGATTCCTCATTTCTGTTCTTGAAATTACTGTGACTCCCTGCATATTGTTTTTTATCTAACAGCCACACGGGAGTCCCAGAGTCCTTATGAGGTCTAGAAACTTCATTACAGATAATTTCATAGTTGGTATCTTCAGTCGTAGCTCAGTTTAAAAATAACGCGCTTTGAATAGTGTATAATAGTTCTTCACCCTGGCCAAGAATTTTGGGTTCCAGCCTTCCACCTGAGAGGCAAGAGCTTTTGAGTCATAAGAGCAGTAGTTAGCAAGACAGTAACAGAACTGTATACAAACACTTGATCATGTACACAGTCCATGTAGCAGAAGGGGCAGTGGTTATGTCTACTGAGTATTAGGAATGGGAAGGACAACAGTAATGCTTAACTAGCTTCAAGTCTCAAGAGAGGAGGCATCAGTCTGTAATTACAAAATGGCAATATAAATGTGCAAGAGCAGAACTTACTCTTTAATAGCTGAGCACGATGCACTCTTGGCGTGCTGTGAGGCTTATTTGTGATGAATTTTCTCCTCCCCTACCCTGGCAATGCGTGAAGAGAACTTGTGACATGAAGGTAGGTGAAAGGGGGCAGAGCTTGAGCCCCTCTGAAGCCAGCAGCCCTGGCAGGGCTGTGCTGTGCCAGCGCCTGTGGCATTGGGACTGGGTATCAACTGCAGTAGAGCCCTTGGTGTTTCAGCTTGGGAAGTGTTAATGCGGGGTCACAAATCTCATGCTTTCATTCACTGTAAGTGTTAAACTGTTGTTTCTTGACTGCTCCAGGCTAAATGCATGTGATCAGCAGCACTGATACACAGGATGGATTTTTATGCTGTTCTTGGATGGGGTTCACGTGTGACTCCCAGATAACTGTAGGCACCAGCCAAGGAGTCCTGGGTGAGCTCGGTACTATCAAACCCATGGAAGACTCTATTCAGTTGTGTTGTTACTGCTGAGCTAATGGCTGGGGAAAACCTCCACTATACTGGGGATTAATAAGAGCTCTCAAAATAGCAGCCCAAAATTCACCTCTCTGTGGTCTGGTGCAACATCCTATGAATCAGTCAGTAGTGGCTGCTAAGGCTGTTCCCATCTATTTTTTCCCCTCATGACAGCGGGGCCCACCCTCCCTCAGCAACAGTTTCACCAGCAGTTCCTCTCGGCATTGGAGGGACAAACTGCTTCCCTGCCCGGACAGCCAGTTTGCAGCTATCTCTATGCCAAGTTACACTGTAGCATCTGGCTTTCATTATATAAAAGCGAATAGGTCTGTTTTTCTCTCACACATGTTAATATAGCACAGCTGGACTCTGGAACATGGAGAGCAGCTCTTTGCAGAAGTGTGAGCCCAGAAATTTGCCACTTTCTATTGCGCACGGAGCAGCCGCAGTGGTGGGCAGGCGTCAGTGCTCCTGTTCCTCCCAGGGTTAACCTGCTGCTGCAGCCATGAGCTTGCCTGGGAGCCCACAGAAAACACCTGCACTGCTCAGAATCACAGTTTGGACAGAGCAGAAAGCAACCTGTTGTGAAAATTGCTGAGGAGTGATGCTGTTTCTGTGTGACTGCTCACCCCCATCACCTGGTATTTGGGTGTGCAGAGCTGGGAACCACCAGCAAGACAGCTCAGAGAGGCTTCCTAGCAGCACAGGTACCCTTCCTTGTCACTGTTAAGCCTCATTTGCTTTCTCTGCTGCCTGATATGTAAAAGAAGTACCAAACCAAACTGCTACAGCCTCCATCTGTTCTCCTTTAAGTTCTAATCCCATAAACCAACTCTGCATGTGTTTATAATACTCAGCATGGTCCGGTCATCTCACTGAAGTTAAAGATCTGGATGTTTAGCCATGTGCAGGGCTCGTATAGGAATACCAGCATGGAGAGAGTGGTGTAGCACAAGTGCCATCTTTAAAGTCAGATTCAATAAATATCTTTGCTGTGCTGTGGTCTGTTCCTCTTTCCAGCAGTTAACATCTACTGATGTCTTCTGCTTACGTTCCTTTTTGAACCACAATGCACCAGGCATTTTTTTGTTACACTAAAGGGAAGTAACGTGCGTGGAGAGCTTGACTTCCAGGGTACATGGAAGCCTTAAATGTAACCTTACATGCCTTGATGACAGTCTTTAAATGGAACCTGAGAAAAGGACTATAGATCACTACTTCAGTTTAAGTTGGTAGCTTCGTTTCTCTTGCTTTCTACTTGTTTAATTTATCTCTATGTTCAGAATTCCTCATGCAAATTATCACTGACTCTGTTTAACTCTGCTTAACTAATTGGTACTTGTATATGCAAGATTAGTAATCAACTATATTAATATTATTGACCCCTGTTTGCCTCTTAGTGCTATCTATTTTTCCCAGGTGAATACCATTAGAGTGTAATTAATTATCAAAAAGCTATGTTCCTTTTATTCTGAACACTGTAACAATTACACACTGAGATCGGCACAAAATCCTGAATACATAATTCATTGTTTTGTGCTTTCTCCATAGAATCCGTAGGAGATTTGCTAGAAAACAGACACAAGTAGTTGATACATAATGTATTTAAAGACCTATA
This sequence comes from Microhierax caerulescens, assembly GCA_035590215.1. Classification (NCBI taxonomy): domain Eukaryota; kingdom Metazoa; phylum Chordata; class Aves; order Falconiformes; family Falconidae; genus Microhierax; species Microhierax caerulescens. Next base: position 34,953,087 of record JAVJGJ010000047.1, on the reverse strand, counting down.
AAAGTTTTATTCTTGAGGGTCCACTGGGAATAGGAGGGTTTGAATTTAACTTTTAATTGTACAGCTGAGAAACGAAATACGGATAAAAGGATGGTTACTGTACCTGGCACCAGACCAAAATAAATGTCAGACCCAGCTGTCCATAGCCTTGAATACATGAATAACTTTATGCTCTTGGGTTGTTTAATTGGATTCTATGGGACTCTGAATTTGAGTAAGCTTATTCATGCATGGGTATTTTTTCAGGAGCACGCTGCTGCAAGTACTTTTTCTGTTGAAATGATGAGAAAATTCACAGTGACTGTAGGTGAGGCCATGCATTTGACTCTGTGGGTGTCAGGTCTGCTCTGTCCTCCCCTGGTGCACAGGAATCCCGCTGACCTGGGCAGCCGCTAACTCTGCAAGTGCCGAGGGCTGTGGCCTGGCATCTGCTAAAATGGCAACACTAGAAGAAACCATTTCTGTCCTTTCCAAGGCCAAATCTGCTGTAAAATGGCTTCTTCAGTTGAATCAAACGCAGTGATGGGATAGGAAGCCTATGTACCAGGTAAAGGTATGTCACTGGCCACCCAAACGTCACGGGCCAGGCGCTGCATCAGCCTTGTGTATCTTGTCCAAGCCAAGCCTGGACACTTGTCCTGGTGCATGTTTCCCATGCCCTGCCTGCTGCTGAGCACCGAGCTGCAGCGCTGCACGGAAAGGCTGTGGCCACAGCAATTCCGAGCGGGAGTCCGGCCCCTCCTGTGCTCGCTGGAATGCCTTCGGCTTTCCCACCTCCCAGTTAGGGGTGTGACGTATTTGGGGATGCAAGGGGATGGATGTTAAGTGTGAATATAGACCCCAGGTAAAAAGCTTTTTGACATGCTGGGATTAAAAAGGAGGTGCATACTGCAAGAGTTGCAGGATTCATTTTCCCCTTTAAAAAGGCGTGGAGGAGCAGATCCAGAGGAGAGCTTGTGTTTGGCCAGGAGGGCTGGCGCGGTGAGGAGGGGCTGGAGCCGGCTTCTGTCGCTGGGGCCCTTCTGGCTGCCCTGGGTGCGTTAAGGAAGGAGGGTGCAGCTGGGTGGTGGCTCCCTCGGGAGTTCTCCCACCTTTCCTGCTTGCAAAGCCCCACTGGAGCGCGCTGGGCAGGGATGGCAACCCTCCCCATTGCTTTGTCTTCATCTGGGGAAATCTGGATAAATTTACCCCCGTGTATCCAAGCTTTTTTGTATAAAGTGCTTTGCAATTCTGGTTTTTCTATTACTGTCACAGTCTGTGATCCCAGCGTGCAAACATGTGAAGTCCTGTGCGGTGCAATGTTTCTCCAAATTTAAATTACTGTTCTGAAATGTGGGTTTAAACCACGGAATTACAAAAAAAAGGGGGAAGGACCTGTCTGTGAGCTCTAGCTTGTTCTTCCCTCCCCCGCCGGGATCAGCGCGTTAAATCCCGGTGACCCGGGAGGGCCAGGGGGCAGCAGCCGCTCTCGGGAGGTGTGAGTGTGCCAGTGCCCGGGCCCCAGCCGGGATGAGGGGAGGGGGAGGGTCGGCGCGCCGGGCCCCCAGCCGGGATGGTGGGGGTGGTGGTGGGTTCGGGACGGGCCCCAAACCGGGCTGCTGGGGGGTGGGGGGGGGGGGGGGGGGCGGGGCCTCGCCCC
>JAVJGJ010000047.1:34930292-34951348 GCA_035590215.1 Microhierax caerulescens | reverse complement strand
CGGGCCCTCGCACCGCCCCCAAGCCAGTGCTGCGGCGCCACCGGGCGGCGGCGGGGGCCGGAGGTGCCGGCGCCCCCCCCCGCACCTCGGAGCCACCGCGCCGGGCCTGTGCGCTCGGGGTTCCGCTGGCCGCGGGCACGTCCCGCACATCTCGGGAGCCCCCTGCTGCCCCCCGGGTGGGTGGTCGCTCGCGGCTCCGCCGGCCCACCGTGCCGTACCGGTCAGGGATCGGCATTCTTGGGAGAAAACCGCCTCATTACCTGTTTTAACAATTTTCCGTGAGATTTTCCGAGTGGTGCTGCTGAGCTCAGCTTTCCATGGCAGGTTTTACTGGTTAGAGATGGAAAATAGCTGTTAAAAATCAGAAGGAGAAGGAAAAAAACCCAAAGTAGCGCTGAGCTCCTGGCTGGAGAGCCCTGAAGTACTGAGGGCTGTTGGAAACTGGCGGAATGATATTGCCAGAAGTTTGAAAAATATATTTCGTATTGCCCCTAAGTTTTAACGGGCAGGGGTGAGTAAGCGACATGTTATTGGTAGAAACACATTGGAGTTCTGCATATGACTCTCCTTTCTCATTACAGTACTTTTATATACAATTCCTAGCACAAACATTTACCTAAATATGCGCTGGGCAGCTCTAAAATATCTCCATGTATCTGTGATGGATATCTGACACAAATTAAGCCAGATGATTTCAAGGTTTCATTAAGTCACTGCTCCTCTTGCCAGCTTACACAGCTGAGAAATTCTGATCCATCAAGTCCAGCTTTTTAATGCCCATAAACACGTGGGCCTGGGGCAGAGAGGATGATTTCAGGTCCATCAGCTGTGTGCGTGGCCTTAATGATTCAAACTTCAGTTTTCTCTTTCGTCAGAATCTGAATCAAGTAGAGCAACGGGCCAGTCTGTCTGTAACTCTTCCTTCTGACCATCAGAAATATGAATATGTGAAGGGAAATCCTTCCCCTAAATCAAGATGATTTGCTATCTGGCTGTCATGTAAAAATAACTCCAGAAACAGTATCTGGAAATATCAGACCTCTTCTCCTTCAGTTGTATCACTTGGAAATTGCTCATCTGCCAAATCAATGTTATTCAAGGCTCAGCTTGACCCATGGCTGTGGATTACCTTAGGGTTCCTCCCACTGGTTTTTAATGGGATTTACATAGATGACGTTCTCCACCCTCATGTACTTTCATTTCTGCTTCTCTTTCAGAGCTTTTCTTAACCTTCTGCAATTCTGAGAATCACTTTTTCCTCTTCATTGAGAGAAGGCTGTCATCTTTAACAGCTGCCAAGGTATACATAGTCTGTCACTCACAATGGCAAGTCAAAACAACTAAAATTCTGGCTGCATCTGTCAAAATACATTAGGTAGTTAGCAGAAGCATTAACAGAGCCACTCCTTATAAATTCTGATTAATTGACCATGAATTATGAATTACAGTTCACATTTGGTGCTCAGCATGCAGCTTAAGAACACTTGTCTCATGTGGTACTCTTCCATTTTCCAGAAAGAATTAAAGGATGTTTATAGAGGAGAAGGAAGTATTTTGATGTTACTGTGGCATAAATTGGAATGGCTCCACTGTTCAGTGATTTTAGTCTGGATTCCATCCAGCATTACTCAAGGGATAATTTTACCCAATTTTTATTGCATTTCTTCCTTTAGTTTTGTTTTTGGTTTTGGTTTGGCATTTTTTTTTTCTGTTGTCGTTCTTGTTGGTTTGTGGGTTGTTTGTTGTCCCTCCATTCCCATTTCAAGTGAGTTCCTGATACTCCGCTTTGTGACTTCGTCTTTGTCCCTAGTCTGTATGTTGTAGAGCAGGCCAACAAGATTCTGTTTTGGGAGCAGAAATCAGGTTGTAGGGTCTTCGTCTATTTTTTTGAATCAGGCAGAAAAGGAGAGTTATTTCACAGTATCGTTAATGTAATGACAGTGGGGATGAAAGAACTACAGTGAACACAGAGTAAAAATTAAAAATGTAATACACTGCATTAGGCGTAAATCCAGGCAGATATTTATTCAACAGTTAAAAAAAAAAAAAGTCTTGGTAGGCAAACATAACTACATGCTGGGACTGAAGATGTTGTTCTGTACTGGTGCGGTGCTAACATAAGATTTTTCCATTGACAGAAGAATTATGGTTAAACACAAAAAAATGTGGTCATTTAACCAAACTCACCCTAGCTTCTGAACCTTCTAATGTCAGTCCGGCTCTGCTTATCCCTCAGGCACACCTCTCCATGATACCTCTTTCCTCTCTGGCCCACCTGTGACCTTCTGCTCCCAAGGAAGCTCCTTATTGCATACAAAATCCTGGTGGCAGAAACAAGGGTTGGACTGGAGACAAAAGCCGATTTAAGTCCAGTGACCTTAATGACTAGTCCTAGGAAGGTCTTCTAGACCAACACAAATGCTTTGACTGGGACATGGCAATATCAGCTTATTCCAGCCTGAAGAGCTGCTCCAAACCCTTGTTTCAGTTGCACAGATTTAGACTTCATTACACACTACAAATCACTTAAATCTTCTTTGGGGTTTGTTATTTCTTCATTTTTGTTATTATTAAAATAATCAACACTTACATGTCCACAAAAGGATGAAGGGGGGGTGGGGGTGGGGAAGAGTTCTTAAGTCACTGATTTCTTTTGGAAGTAATGCTGCCCTACATCTATTTATACCCATAAATCAGTGGTCCTAAATAAAACTGCTGTAACTACTTGTGCAAATGTAAATGGACATTTGCTTACCCCCTGCAGGTACTCATACACAGGTCTTGAAACTTCTTTGTGAGCCTCGTGGCTCTCCCGTGGGATGTTCTCCCCTAGGATAATCATGACGCAGGTAATCAATTGCAAAGCACAAATTCTGTCAGTGAAACAAGTGGTAATAACCCATTTGTTAAAGTAATTGTGAAGAGCAAATGCAGAAGAAAATGTAGTTTGTTTGTAGAAAACACCCAGTCAGAGAAAGTCATTATGTTTTGGAATTGTTTTTTTTTTTTTTAAAAACGGTTCACTCAGTTTTAGAGACCTTTCTTTGACAAGCTCTAAAAATTTTAACTTTTAGGAAGATCTTGCGAAATCTTGTTATTCCTCGTACTGAGTAAAGCTATGCTAACTTCCTGGTTTTGGTGGAATGACTTGTATCTGTGTAACTCAGCAGAGTTTTGCCCTAAATTCCAGGAAACTGGGTTGCATTTCTTTAATTCTTTTTATTATATCACATTTCATACACATTTGGTTTGTACTGCCTCCAAAGCAGCACTTCCAGTGATGCAAGAATCCAGAGGATTTGTTAAAAATGCGATCAAATAATATCCACTGTGTCCTTGTGTCAAAAAAAAAAATATGGATAATTGATCCCATATTTGTCCCTGGGCTGTCAAATTGAGTCTCTGGGTTGGGTCTGCATGGGGACTGCATAGAGGCTGTGATGGCAGCAGCATGGCTGCCAGTTCTCTAATTAGCCCACAGGAATTACAGCTGACATGACTGTTGTGATTAATATTTTGAGCTGTAACTAGGTCCGTGAGCACTCTGACATTTTCGGCACCTTTATGCCCCATTAGTATCTACTTTTGGCAGTTATTCCTCTAGTTAGTCTTGCTGGCACAAATGATCTACAGAAGCATGTTCCAGAGGCCCAAGCAGAAGGCATTAACAAAATCAGCCTGGCTGCAGTCGCTAGATGGAAGAGGTGGCCGTGGATCTGGCCGCAGAGGGTCGACTAGTTGGAGATAAAGCTAACGGGGTTAGCCGGGAAGGTCGCGCTGGGAATGACTGGAGAACACTGGAGGACAGCCATGGCAGATGGAGAAAACCCAGAAGGCTGGGTCTTGTTGTTGGGGGGTTTTGTTTTGTTTTGTTTGGGGGTTTGGTGGTTTGCTTTTTGGGTGTGGGAGGTTTTTTTTGTTTTGATTTTTTTTTTTTTCTGGAAGTCTAAATGAGCTAGATAGCCACATCCCACTGACATTTACTTTCCTTTAAGACTGCCATGGATAACTCACTGCACTAGTGTGATGTGGTTGTTTCTGGGACCAAACCTAGTATCTTCATACCATACCATGGACTGTGTAGACAGACACATTACAAGATACATGAAGTGTGATGGCTGCTTTTACCTTCTTCACAGCTTCCTTGGATTCCACAGCTTAAATTAAGTTCCACCTGAGGAAGTAAAAGTTAAAGATTCCTTTCTGCTTAATACATACTTTTGAGAATATTGCTAAAGCTTACATAAAAAATTTGCATAGTAATCCAAATGAACAATTTCAAGGCTTAGAACTTGGCTTAATATGGACTTTTGCATCCATGCTTTATTCCCGCTGGACAACATTATTGTAACATGTTGCTGAGTGCTCTTCCCCTCCCACTGCCCCCCTCCCCTGGCAGTTAGCTCACTGACTTGCCCCCAGTTCCTGCAGATAGGGCTGCAACCAAAATACAAGGTCTCATTGCAATCTGCCCGCCTCAACAGATTGATTCCCATTTCAAATGCATCGATTCTTGTGGCACTCCCTGCAGGAGCAGCATTCTGCGCTGTGTGGTGTACCCTTGACTGATCAATGGTAGTCTTCAGCGGGGAGCCTGGATGTATCTCGAGTACGAACTTCAGCTTTATGTTCGTCTAGAGCTTACAAACCTGAGGAGTTTCAGCCTGAAATATGACAGTGATTTATTAGCTCAAAAAGGAGGGTTGTCATGAAAATATGTAGGAAGCTGAGCAATTGCTGCATCAGGTGGATCTGTTGTGTCTCCAGCCACATCTGCTTGGATTACGCTCCTTTCCAGTTGTGCTGACTTTGGCAGTAAGAATCAGTACAAATGAGTGCTGTCTCCTGACCTGACGTCACACCTAGCACAGCAGAAGGGAGGTTTTAACTGATTTGTATTGCCCTACACACTTAAGTACTGAATTAAAGCTTCTACTAGTGCTTTCTGTCAGTCTTTTGGTCTGCAAATATTTTGCTTGGAAAAGTATCCCGTTCTCCCTCCGCATCTAACAGGATACATTTATTTAGAGGCAAATATGTGCCAGAATAATACAGGACATAAACCAGAAAATGTAGAATCGTAGTGAAATCTGAATGAAATTATTCTGTCAGTGAAGCATATGGCATCAAACTTCTTAATCAAGGAAGATACGGGGAAGGGCTCTCTGGATGTTACCCACAGATCCTCCTAGAGGCATGACTTGACAAGCCTAGAAAGCTAATGGTGTTACCTAAGGGTCGAGAGTACCATAGCAGGGGAAACAGGACATATTACATCAAGTCTACATGTTTTAGACGTAGTTGTGCTTATTGTGCAGAGTATAAATATACATTAATGGAATTCTTGGAAAGGTGGAACTGGATTGCTCTGGAAGTTCTCGGTTAATGTTCTCAGTTCCTACAAACTGGCAACCCATACCTGTTGGTACTTGGTGCTACACTCTTAACTTGTTCTTCCTCATCATCATTGTATTAATATTTGTTTGAGTAACAGTGATTTTAATAGTTGTAACTTTAAGCATATGAACTAATCTGAAATTCTTTATAATTAAAGTAGAACGTATCACTAAAGATGGTAATCTGTCTAGAACAACCTTTTTCCTATGTTCATAAATTAAAAAAACAAAATCCCAGGGACCATTTTTGTAATCTTCTCTTAGCTTGCACAGCATGAATTAATTATGTCTTGGACCTTTTAGGGGGATTTTTTTCCCTAAACCTGCTTTGATTTGACCTTAAAACTACAGATGATGAAGGTGATTTCCCTAAGAGTCCTCAGTGAGCTCCGTAGGCTATCTCAGCCGCTGCTGCCAGCCGTTCCCTACGATGCCTGGCCACAGCGTCAGCCAGCCTATCTTGCTGACCTTGGCTGCTGTGCTAAACAACCTAGTCTCCATTTTTTGACTGAATTGGGAACAGTGATCTTAATTCTCTTATATGAATAAACATTTTCAACCTCCAGAAACTTCCAGCGGCAACAGTATTCCTCCTACACCCCCCATCCCCCCTTTTATTATTCCTTCAGGTTTGGTTTTTTTATCACCTCAATTTTTTAACTTCACCCAGTGTGGATTCTGACACTGGATATAGCATTCTAACAATGGCTGAGACAGTATAGAGTCTATATAACTTATTATTCTTTAAATGCTTGAGGCACATCAAGGTCATATAAAACTGTCTTTGTTTTGGCGGGAAGGGGGGAGGAAGGAGGAAGATGGCCCGTGCCCACAAGAATTCTGCACTTTCTGTGTTTACTGTATTTTTCTGAGCTTATATTGTACCTTTACTGCTGATACATTTTCTTGCAGAGGGAGGATATACTACAGTACTTCATCTTCTCTGTGCTTCTGCTGGCTCTCAGGGGAAATCTGGTCTTTTTAGTATGCAGTTCAAACACTGTCTGAAAAGACATAATGGTTCGGATAATAATTTTTCAAACAAATGTAATACACTGATTTCTTTGGGATGAAGATCAAGTACTGTTCCATCCAAGATGCACCTAAAGGGCAACTTGTTTGAGTTAAGTTTACTGAAACAGAAGTGACAGAATATCAATTTGTATTCTAACTTCATGTCATAGTTGAGACTCAAATAAGGAATTACATGAGAGTAAAGTGGATTTATTTCAATATCAGATTTGCAGCCCACTTGTTGTTTTATTTGATTGAGATAAAATAGCCCTCCATTTTACAGCAAACATGCTCAAATATTGTATTTCTTCCTTGGCTTCTTCAGAGCTTGTAGTTTCTCAGCCTTAAGTGGAAAACATTACCAATACATAACAACACAACAGACTTACTTCACACCAGAGGCCTCCCCTGTATGAAGGTGGTGAACAGTCACAAATCTCTTTGTGACGAGGCAACTTGCAAACTGGTGCCAGTGTATCCATGCCAACTTCTTCCATCACTTGCATTTACCAAAACCACAGGTTTGAAAGTAAAAATAGGACCTCACACATAATGTATTTGCTTAGTCCGTGGGTGCAACCATGTGTAAATACAGGTCAAAATTATATGACCCAAAAAGGGTACAATTTTAACTTTTGTTTTAGAAAATACAGCATTTTCAGATTTTTCCCAGACATTTCCAAATCTTTAGATGCTTCCAAATAATCCAAATTATCCTACTTAAAGGGAGCAGATTTCAGCAGTCTTCTCCTTTCTGCTGTTCATCAAAGGGCTTTTACTGTAATTTGGTTTGTTACTAGATATGACTTACACAAATGTTTCTGCTCCCTAACACTATGTAAGCATCCCAGACAGCTCAAAAGATCACTGAAAGGAAAGTTAAGTGGTTCATCTCTAGGTCTCTTGCTCAAGACTAAAGGGAAGGGGATTGCTTCCTTCCCCTGCTTTCACTCACAGTGCATTCTGCAAAATCTGTCCAAAATGACTCTCCCAATTCCATGCTTTCTGAATCTGAATTAATTCCTGTGGTGGGGATGCAAAGATAATTTTGCTTTTGTTTTGGTTAATTTTTTACACAGAATTGTTTTGGAACCTGCTCTATTACAAATGACTTCTATATAGAAAAGCATATTCTTTATCTCGAATTGTAACACCCCTCTAGGCTAAACAGAGTTTTGGTGGAACATGTGAAGCTCTTTGCCAAATCCCTGAGCTGCTGCAAGTCACTCTGCTCTACACAAATGAAATTCATGCATTTATAATAAACGTTAAAGAAACCACCAAGCATAACAACTGAGGTTTTACCAGCCTGAAAATTATAGCCACCATGATAACCTAAGTTCTGACAGCAATGAAGCTGGCACTTGGCTGCCAAAAGCTGTGTTTAGCTGTTCTCTCTAACAGTTGTGAGCACCACCAGTTCCAAGGGGAATCAGCGATCTCAGGCCAGTAGTCGCAGCACATGCAACGTGCATGAAACAGACAGGTATTGACATGCAAAATAACAACTGGCAGCCGAAGGAATATCTCAGTCAATTAAAGGCTAAATGAGCTACTTTAAAGGAGTTGCCTGCAAAGGCCTAGGCTGAAGTTCCTTGGTACTGTGGTGTCTCCCGCTGCCGTTGCCCGCTGGTGTGGTAAAGGCGGCGCTTGCTCGTTGGGTGGTGCCAGCCTTCCAGAAGCACTGAGATCATGTCTCCTTTTTCTGACAGATAAATAATTCTCTTTGCAAATGTTCCTTAAGCCATGATTGGGACCTTCTTGTTGCAATTGCTTCTTTAGATCCTTTCAGTACAATGGTAGTTACTAATACATATGGCTGTGAAAGTATTCTTCTAGCATCCTGCGATTCGCAGATGGGAAACATTGAGCTTCCAGGTGGAATTGGCAGGGCTCCTGTCCCTTTCATTCACTGGCTAGCATATTCTGTTGAATCATAGAATATTGGGTGGAAAGGGACCCCGAAAGTTTGTTTTGCTCTCAGGGAAAAGTCAGAAATGCTGAAGCCATTCCTGACAGCTTATTTGTCTAACCTGTTTTTGTGGAGACTTCACAACCTCCTCAGGTGGTCTTACTGGTGCTTAGAAATTTTCTTAATGTTTTTCTGAATGTTTTTCTTTGCAGTTTTCTTGTCCTATCTTCATTTGGATTCAGAGGATGGTATATTGCTTTTCTCTTTGCAATGGTCTTATGTATATTTGAAGGCCATCAGCATATTTACTAATACTTTCTCCAGGATGTACAATAAATATTTTCATTTACCTTTCCTTTTTGCAACGCAGCACATGCAGTCAGATAAGCTGTGTCACTGAATTTACCATGTCCAGTGATACTCCATGCTGTGTTAAGGGCTCTTAGGTAAAGAGTGTGCCCAACTGCTTTTAGCAGGAGGTGGTGTAAATGCGCATCAGCTCAGGAATAGGGCAAGGATAAAGTTCTTATTGTTCTGCCCTCCTGGGTGCTTCACTGCTTCAGTGAGGAAGTAACGTGCTGTGGTTTACATGCTGTTAGCGCACTGCTTCCCAGGCTTAGGACTTCTTTGTTGGTGGCAGCAGAAAGGATTAAACCCCAATGTTTTTTCTAGATATGGTGACAGTGGGGAAGAGAGAGAAACAGAGATTAGTTGACTTCAGAGACAGCTCTTTGGCATGCTGGCCCCGGCAATACTCTGTTCGGAGAGTCGAGGGTCTGTACACAGCGAACAAGGGACTTGTCTTGAGACTTACCTTCATAATTACTTTTCTTGCCAGTATCCAATATTATTTAGCAAATGACAGTTTTCTTTCCCCACCCCTCTTTTTTTGATGAAGCTATGGGTATGTTGCTTGACCACAGAAGGTAGGTCAGAGCCATCGGTAGGGTCTACACCTGCTTAAGGGCTTGGCTTCATCGCTGCCTACAGATCTCTTCAGTAGCAGGAGCAGCTCATCTAAACATATCGTTTCATAATCTTTGTGTATCTTCGTTGCCTTGTGTTGGCTTAGTGCTAACACCTTTATTTTTTGGACTTCTCGCCTTTCTTATCTCTTCAGCAATATCTCAAAATTCAATCAGCCTAACTGTTCATCTATAAAAAAGAAAAAACATTGTGAGGTGTTCAAAGCTATTTTATCAACTTGAAATGTTTTCAGTATGTATTTATATGTACTAAGTGCAAATATATTATGTGATTTTTCTTTCCTAATTATTTATGGCCCTTTTGTGATACTGCACATCAGTTTAATTTGCACCATTGCTGGAGTTATCTGACAGTAAGCTATAATTCTGACATGCAGTTACAGTGGTGGAAAAAATATCTTGTCTTACTGGTAAAGAAAGCCAACCTCAGAGGCTCCTCTAGAAGTCTAACATGATAGGATGTAGGTCCATTTCCCAAGGCACTGTACAGGGCCTTTTCCTCCAAAGGTTTTTGATTTTCCGCATGATACTTTTACTTTTGTGGTAGACTCTCAGTTATTGTGCTTGGTCAATTAGGGTATTTCACAGCTTAAGCCAAAAGAGGAACCAAATGGCAATGTGAGACAAACAGCAGCAGAGCTAGAAGGGTTCCTCCTCATTCAGGGTACCGGTTTTCATTTCTCTATAGCAAGACTAAGTGCTTTTTTTAGCCCTTTTGCACAATTATTTAGAAACCCGGGGAGGAGTTGCTCTTTTCACTCCTTTCCACTTCTTTCTCAACCCAGCTGTGTCAGAGGACAAGGTCACCATCCTCAAATGCTCTTTACTATCGCTCTGAAGGAGAGCAGTTTGTGAGAGTGCTGCCTAATAGGCTTCTGACAGAGCCAACTGGGCAAGTTTAGACAGTTTTTAAATGGCTGGTCTGAGCTACCGCAGACAAATTTGCTTGAAGGACTGTAGGAGTGCTCCTGTAAATGTATTCAGTAGAGTTAGTTACCTCCACCAGGGAGTGGTGACAAGTGGCTGGCGTTGCTGATCTCCCCCACTAGGACAGCTGGATGGGGAGATGATGTGTGTCTCCAGCCCAGTCCCCAGCAGGAAGTGCCACTGGCTGTGTCTTCAGAGGGGACTTACCCGTGCATGAATGTTTTATCAGCCGTATGCGCTCTATCCTGACTTTCTCAGCTTAGTGTCACCTTTCCCTCAATACCTTAAACAAAGATCCTGTTATCCCTGCAGGGATTGCTTATAAATAGTAATAGGAATTTACACCTGAGTTTAGTCCGGCATAACTTCTCCCTGCATCTTGAAACTTAGTGTGCATCAGCTGAACTATGGTAACTTACCCTATATGTGCTCTTAGCCCATGATAAAACTGTGATTTCACCTTTGTCATGCAATAATAAACATAAAACCTAAATATACCAGGTTATTTAAAGGCACTAACTGTTTCCAGATGAATCCCCATCTATTGTTTGTAAGGAGATGACTTTGCTATTTGAACAAACACATTGAATTTGAAAACTGGGAGTGAGAAGGGAAGAAACATGCAAAACTGTTCTTTTGACTACACTATGCACAGCAAAAATGGATTAAGGACCTCTTTCTGAGTTGATGGTAGCAACTGTGACCCCGCTTAACTTCTATATGATATCTAGTTTCATCATGTTTAATTTTTAGTGTAATATTTTGTTTGTAATGATACACATACTAAATAAATAAATCATAATCCAAGCTAGTGATGATAAAGGAAACATGAAAGAAAAATTACAAGTTTGATGGAAATGCAGTATTATGAATTTCACCTGTATTTGATCCACAAGTGTCTGTTGCTTATATCTTCGGAACACTTTCTCCTGCATTTCAGAGCTCATATGGTAGAATGATTCATTTTGCCATCATCAAATCAGGTAGTGCCTGAGGCTGCTTAAGCAGTGCAGTGATTGCCATCGACTGAGTGGCACAACCTTTCTGAAGGTTATTCTGACACCTAGAACACTTGATGTACTGTACCACATGAAACTGAGAAAATGCCTATGGTTATTCAGCAGGTTATTTTGCCATTTAAAATGCCAGAATTACGCTATCTGGCTAACAAGGGCCTATATTTCCATTTCATATATCATGTCAGCATTGCCTGTGAAGCAAAGTTTACATCGTTGTCTTCAAGGAGACTTAAATTGGTTACATGCATTCAACATCCATTGAAATTCAGTGGCATTTGGACACCAGATTCACTTGTGCACCTTTAAATACTTTGGCCTTAATTAGCAATGACTTTTACAATACTGTTTAATCGACCAGTAATTCTCCATCTAGTCTTAGGGTATTTTTTCCAATCTGCCGAGTGTGTGAAAAAAATTGAACTAATATCTATAAAAACTAATATCAATAGATGTCTTCATCCGTTACTTTAGCTAGCTTTTGCTTTATGAACATGAGCCTGGCTTTCAGGCAGCTCCTTCTTTATGTTTAGCTTAGGGTTCTAATATTTGTGCTTAATGTCTTTGAGGATTAATGAGTAAAACCAGGCCTCTGGTGATATGCCTCTGGATCTATGTCTATTACAGCTTCTCCTTACAGCAAAGACAGTTCATAAGGTTTCAGAGGCACAGATAGCAATGAAATTATTGAACATGTACTCATCTAGAATCTACATTTCTTTGGAAGAAAACTTGGCCTTTCTCCACAGTATTAGCAAATTTGTTTAGTGTAGTGTGGGGGAAGGCAAGTTTGGTGCTAGCAAGCCCTGGAGGACATAAGAAAAAGTAGTTGGACATGAGATCCAGAAATACTGGAGGCTCAGAGCTTGCCACAATACTGGGTTTAGGGAATGCTCACAAGCCAAGACACTAGGAATAGGCAGCAGTCTTTTCTAAAGGAAGCATTAGAAATTTTATGCCAATATGAAGAGCTGATGCTCCTGGAGTCAGACACGATGGTAGGTATGGTACAAGCCATTGATTGCAGTATTCCACTGGCATTGGTGTAAATCAGGAGCAAGCACAGTGAAGTCCAAAGATAAAGGCTGCTGTAATAGCAGAATTAGGCATCATTTCTACATGCTGTGGGATTTATTTGCTGTTCAGGATTTACAGTCATCTCTGACAATTGCATCTTGCAGCCACAAAACCAAGTACATCCTACACTGAAGTACAGCAATAACAAGATTTGAATGTCATTAGGGGCTGCTCCTACACATCTTGTATTAAAGCAGCTAAGTGTTTAACCCATGAATAGACCTCCTATTATCTATGATTTTAAAACCTCAGTATAGATCACTTAACCACTCTGCAAGAAATCCCATGAGAGAACAACAACAGCAGGGAACAAAGTCAGACAAAAAAGGATTGTATCTGCTAGAGCTTTTTAAACACATTTTTCATGTGAGTGCAGAGTCAACTTTAATATTGCTCCTAATATAGATTAACCTAAGACAGATTTCTGCAGAACATAAAGCTGTAAGAGATTTTGGCCAGATATTTTTTTCACTGAAAAGCTCTGCCAATTATGTGCAGCACAAAGGAGAGACTAATGCATGCCTCCTCCTTCGCGATATGGGGCTTAAAAATAAACGTTATGGATCCTATTTGCATTTTCCATCTGTGCTCAGGTAAATCCAAGTCTGAGATAAGAATCTGTTTCGGCATAGCTCATCTAGCAAAACGAGCTACCAAATTTCTGGGTTCAGTTTCCAGGCAAGAATATGGCCGTTGGAGAAGTTTGCGTTGTATAAGGTCACCTACAGTCTCATCAACTATTATTAATATATTGTAATAGTTCTTCAGGAAAGTAAAAGCCTAATGCAAAATTTTGCTCTGGCTAATCATCAAGAAAGGTGTATCCCACTATTATGTGAAATTGCAGCTACATATTAGAAGCCACTTTAGGGCAAAAGAGCACCGTGTATTGCAATAGTCACTTTGCTGAGAACATAGATTATATTGAATTGGATCATTTATGCATTGTCAGAAATTACTACATGGTTCAGAATTAATCAGAATTAAAATTCACGAAAATTTAACATTTTATTTGATCTTAAAGGTGGCTTGCGCATTATATAAAGTAACTTGCTATATGAACTTCCTGAAGAATTTATTCTATACTGTAATTTAGTGTTGAAGACTTAGAGACAATAGGAGTATATTTGAATTGTTTTACAAGCACAGTGTAATCACTGTAGAGTCTACTTACTTATTTTCCCTTTCACTGAATAATATTTAGTTTCTTCTCTAAATCTCTGCTTTTACAAGAGAAGTAACACTTACTAATGTCACTCGCTCCTGGGGCAAACTATTGTAATTTAAGTTCCAGACCCTAATCCATATTCTGTGAGCTGAGGTGTTTTACCCATGGCATCTGTCTATTCAAAATGCCTATACAGGTACATGCCTGAAATTTGCTCATGCATACATTCAGATATTTGAGTAATTCTACAATATAGCACATGCATTGTGTACCTACAATGTGTTATGGGGGAGTGTGTTATTTGGGTTCTTACGTGAAAAGTGGATGTCTCCTGCACTTCATATCACTGCCAGAACATTATCAAAACAGTTATCAGAACAGCAGCAAACACCTCTTGG
Source organism: Microhierax caerulescens (assembly GCA_035590215.1). Taxonomy (NCBI): domain Eukaryota; kingdom Metazoa; phylum Chordata; class Aves; order Falconiformes; family Falconidae; genus Microhierax; species Microhierax caerulescens. The sequence continues at coordinate 34,937,454 of JAVJGJ010000047.1, read as the reverse complement.
CCTTGCAGAGCAGAATGTTCCCTAGGCAAACAAGTTGTCAGACATGCCATACCCACAACTTAATAATAAAATGGGTGGAAGGAACCAGTAATTTCAGCACCGAGTTGTCATGGCAAGAACCTGCGCTATCCAAAAGGTAGAACTGCAGTTATAAGTGTCTCTGTCTTAGGAGGCAGACCTGAAGGAAGCAGAAGCAGCAGGACTTGGTGCCTCATGTATATGCTCCCGTAGTGAGACCACAGGGGGGAGGCAAGGCACTACCCCCAGTGGCCTTTGCTGAAGAGTCAGCATGTCTACAGTGCTCTTAACGTGAGATAAATGCCAGTTCTCAAAACTGATGGAGCCATGATGATGAGCACCAAGCCACACCTTTTTCTTAAAGGTGATTACAACAGCGTGTGCTGTACTGTGGTGTAACTTGGCCATCTCCCTATGTACGTAATTTGTGCAGCTGCAGGCATGCAAACCAGCGGACAAACCACTGATTACATGTGTGTGCAAGTGCATAGTAGCTATTGTTTAGGCATGGTCAGCAGCATGGCTCTGGAAATCACAGGCAGCTGGTATGTTTTGTATGACGCTGCTGATGTGGACAGATTGGTTTACCAACTCTTTTTCCTCCCAGTCCTTAAGTTCATCAAAGCAGAAACCATTATGAGTCCAAACCATGCAGATGGAAAAGACAATTTCAAAATGCTTCTGCTGTCTGCTACTGCAAAACTGCTGTTAGCTGGTGAGCTCATGAGGATTTTCCTCTGGCTCCTCAGTCTCCTTAGGGCTTCCAGAACCTGCCTTCTTGTCTTTGAAAGATGGGAACTTGTTCCCTAGAGGAGTACGTTTGCAAGATTCTCAACAAATCGTGCATCTTTTGGTCCTATTTATGGAGTTCTTTTCATTGTGATGGAAGATCTGGGGCATAGACAAAAGGTGGTGCTTGAACTGTTGAAAATGAGACTAATTCTCAAAGATTGTAAAAGAGAAACTGCCTTTACCAAAATCTTCCCTGATTCAATAACAAGTGTTTACAATGTGTTACCAGTTCTACAAATTAGGTTCTACAAAACCTGTTAAAATCTCATGTAGTGTACAATGCAGTCATCTTTGCTATCCATGGACTGATACCTTACTCCTCCAAAAACTGTATTTCTTTTAAGGCACGTCAGATCACTTGTCCAAATACTTCCTTTTCTTGTAGCATCCAAATAATAGCCAAGCAGGCTTTTGTACCCGCTGTTGTTAATGCCTTTCTAAATACAGAAGGATTAATGATAGTTATCAACCTTGTTTGCTTACATGTGTATAATGGTCTTTGGTTTATAATATCCTTGATAAGCCTGTGGTGTTGACAGACCAATTTTAGAGGTAAGCTGAAACACTTCTTAGCTAACTCGGCTGCTAGGAACTGCTGCAGGCTACCTGTTCTGTCCCTCTCTCCCAGCGGGAAACAGTGTGACCACACCTCCCCTCTCCTTGGCAACTTGCCTCCTTGCCCCTCTCTTGGGGCAACTTGGTCCAATGGTTTGGAGAATTTATGGAAAAGTTCAGCAAAATTTCACTGTCACACATGGGCATACAGTACCAGCTCCACCTAACACACTCTTCTGTGGGACTACCCAGTGTGGTCAAGGGACATGATTGAATCAGGGGCAGGCAAATGGTCCGCTGAGGCTGCCAGTACTGGGTTTGATATAACATCATAAGCAATTTTCCTTGGCATAAAAAGTTGTTTTAAATCAGTTACCACAAAATGGCCCAGTTTATGAAGAACAGCTTCACTATTTCGTTAGATGTTCTTTAGAGCAAGCTTTCATACCAATGAACTTGTGTAGTATCAAAAGGTTAAGAACAAAATTTTGTCTTTAATATGACGTATTTTTTAGTATTAGGATAAATGAAAGAGCATTGAAATCTTCTTTAAAAAACTTGTTTCCTTTCTAATTATTGTTTCTGCAGCAAACAGTAGTGATGTCTTAAAGTTTAGATGCATGGAAAATGTTGCAGGTGACTAGAGGAAAAAATCTCTACATATACTTGGCATTTATATGTTGTAGTAAGTGTTGTCTAATAAGTGCTCTGCTGGTATTTTGAAAAACTGGCTGCTCATGCAAACACAATCTACAGTGTCACTCTTTGTGAAAAAAAGTCTGGCTTTTTTCTTCTTGTCCCCTTTGATTTTCCTTTTTTTAGGCACCACCTGTCTTTTTTCTATTAAGTGGAAAGAGGAAAAAGGGAAAAAAAAAAAGCAAAAAAGCAAAAAAGCAAAAGCAAAACCCAGAATGAAAGCCCAAGCCAAAGAAACCAGTTCCTTCTGCATCTAAACAATCTGCTATTTCCAACAGTCAGTGGCTGGTTCTAATTTAGATAATCCAAAGTAGGTCACCTTCATGAGTCTTCCAGACTTTCCAACTTAGTTACTCAGAAGGATAATAATACAATTTTTAGTTAATGAGAGAACATCAGAAAAAAGAACTGCAGGAAGCTGTGAACTGCAGTTATCTCCTTACTGAAGACAGAATGCTGCATGGCAAGAACAGATGGGAAATCCTTCCGTGATTATCCTTGACCACTGGCTGAAAGAAAAAGCTGTCACAATACCGAGGGCTGTATATAAAGTACATATACATGACATTTCCCCTCATTGGTAGTAAAAGTTTATATATGTTATGAGATTATAAAGAAAAAGGGATGCTTTAATGTGATGGTGAAGGGAGTAATTCTTCCATTTTCCTTCACTTCCTGAAGTGGAGCATATGCCAAGGTCCTGAACTAAATTTATCTCTCAGAAGGAAGATGTAATGTATATTCCACATACATATTATATATTTTATATAAATTTAACATAGAAATATACTGACTATACTGACCTAAAAGTGAAAAATAAGAATTATTTCTGTTGCTAATTTATGGATACTGTTACCAGAATGAAATGTTGGTGTTAAAAATCTTGCTTTTGCATATACATTGACACCAGAGTTTGTGGCTGCAAACTATTAAGTGGCAAAATGGAAAAAAAGAGTGGATTAAGAATGGCTTGCTGCAATCTCACATTTTACAAAACCACCAGAAAGGTGGTTTAAAGGCATTTCTTGCACACAGTGGTCAAATCTCCATTGACTATAGTTTTGCCAATGCCTGCTAAGAATGAACCTGGCTTTTGAAAATGACTTTGAGAGTAGCTAGAAGTAAAATAAGTATGTAGCAAGGAATCTTGGGGTTGTGTTTGTTTATGAAAAGAAGAGATGGAATAGTGAGAATTTGTGGTATGGTATAGCTGAGTGGCAAAGATTGTATCTGTAAAGCATAAAATGACTGAATTGGAGAATATGGCGTAAGTTAATGATGATGCTGTGGTACCAAAACTATCAAGATACATTTTCCATATCTTTAAAGTACAGAAATGCATCAGTGTTTAAAAACAAAAAGCAGTTGAGTTGGGAACTTGTTGCAGAGCAGACACTGAACTGTAGTCTGACATGGTGAAATTCTCGAAGAGTAATTCCCTACCCTGTTTTGCTCTTTCAGATTTGACCAGTCAGACTGGGCCAGCCTCCTGGGGAAAAGGTCTGTGTCCTCCATATGCACAATGCTTTGTGAAGGTGATTAGGGGTGGTATGTTGTTCTGGCTAGTGATAGAAGGAAAAGAAAAAAAATTAAAATTGCCACTTCTGGGGAGAAGCCCAAACTTCCAGAAGAAACTTCTACTGCTACTGCAGATTACTCATAAAACACTGCTTATGCTCGTGGCCTGTTTTCAATCTTTTGTATTCCTAAGGTGCATTCCTTAGGTGCTATCATTTTTTTTGAAATCATAAGAATATACACAGATTTACTAATTGTTCTGGATGCTTCACAATTTTAAGGTTGAGTTTATTAGAGATACCTATCCTTAAACAAATCAGTTTGTTCCCACATATGCCTTTTCCCCCTTCACCCTGATGACATGTATCTGAAATCTAATTTTTGATGTGGTAGGGACATGATTATTTTTTAAGAAAAATGCAAATCTTCACTCTTAAATAACTTAGTCTTTCACTGATTACAGAATGTGCTTCTAAAGTTCTTATGAGTCAGCCTGTGAGTTGGAGTTCAGATAAGCCTGTAGTGTTTGTTCACCAGATGGACCGTAAGCTCTTCAAAGTAGAGAAAAGGATATTGCTTATTAACATTGCTCTCAACTTCATTTATTTCTTTGTACAAAGTCTGGTTACTTGATGCAATTTTAGATTATATCTACACTGTAAGGAGGAGGAAATGTATTTTTGTAACAGGATAGGTGAATGTAGTGAAGTAGATCAGAGTTAAAATTTTGCTGGAATAGTCTTTTTTTACATCATTCTAAATAGCCAAGCTTGATACCCACCTCCTCCCAAACACACCCAGGCTAAATTTACCATACCTATGCAGAGGTAAAAAATATTTAAGACAATTATCTATTAGGATTTTAGGGCAAATCAACTAAGTCCCACATTAGTTATCCTTGCTTAAAACACCTCTCTGTGACAATGAAGTGCAACCATGATAATATTTGTCTATGAAGAATCAAACCTGTTTTCTCTCTTCTATACTTTGTGCTGGATACTAATAGTCTCACATAACATGGGCAACATCAGGAATTTTCGGAGTGATAACTCTCAAATGTCCTCTGTGTAACCAAATTAAGTACTTTTTGATGCAGCATAGCTCACTTGAGCTGCCATTATATATGAACATGATAGTAAGAAAATTCCATTTTATGGTTTTAATTTTTACGTAATTTCTGAATTTAGTTTGTTCTTAGGATTTGTATGGTTCTGTTTTTCAGATTTCTTTTTTTCCCCATCTTCAAATTCTCAAGAAGCTCAGCCTTGTCCTTTTTACTTTCCAGTGTGAATCTGCACAGGAAAAAATAATTAGATAAATTATCTTCCTCCTTACTTCTATTTGGCCATTTTCTTTAGGAACAGAAGAAGGATGTTTTGAGCAGTTAGTGGTCATAGCAGAGTTTTAAAAATGAATGCCATACCTACTTCCCTTTGGAAAGGACCCCCTTTCCAGATTTTACATAATCTCTATAAATACAGGGAAAGGAGGATGTTGTCGGGGAGGAAGCCTGCTCCTCTCTCCGCTCTGCATTTTCACTCAGTGCAGAAGTGTCTCATGCTGAGGCTCCCACCCATACGCAGGGCTGACTTTACACTGAAGACTCAGATCTTTATGGCCTATAAATTACTGTGGTTTGGAAACAAATCTTCTCTCCAGATGTGCTTTCAGTAGGACACATGTGAGACTGAGCATGCATTGCTGTTCCTCACTGTCTTATCAGTCACAGTAATTATATATAGAGATTAGGAAAATCCACAGACATTTTCCAGTATAAAAATCACCCCTGAAAATCTGGAGGAAGTTTTCCAGTGGGTCATAAAAATTTTAAGGAACACGGATCACACTTTGGTCATAATTACCGCTGTGCTCCTGTTACAGAGAGCAGTGTTGCCCTGTGCTAAAACATTGCCTGGCTCGAACGTTGCTTTTAGCCATTTCAGGGCACCTGTTTGAATGTGTCTCCCATTTCACAATAAGTTACACAGGGTGAGAATCAGGCCCTGAGGTCTGTGGCTCTTCAGAGCTCTTGATAATCTGTCCAAAGCCTCTCTTTCTGGCTCCTTGAGCACCTCATGCCCTCTAAAAGCCCGAGGGAAGGCTGCACGGGGCCACCACATGCTAAGACCACAACTTCCTTTTGCAGAGGGAGGTGCTTAATCCCAAACGGAAGACACTTTTTACCTAGTATTTGTCAGCAGATTTGCTGGAGTGTTATTTATAATGCCCAATTATTTTATGATTTGGAATAAAAATTATCCATCCACTTCCCGAGCTGTGCAGACTCTGTCAGAATATTCAAGAACCCTTTGAATCTTTCTCATTTTTGGGGTTCAAACATCTCGCATCCCTGTGCTGTGTGACCAGCAAATCTGATGCGCGTGCAACTGGTGCGGAAGCCTGGCACTGCTGAAATCTGTCATGGCGGACTCTGTCCATGAAGAGCACTTTGCCGTCACCACAGATGGCAAAAAGGGATGCTCTCCCATTGCATGAACTGAAGGTCAGGCAGATGATGATCAGCCTTCACACAGAAGGAAGACTTTCCGTTCTGGTTTTCCTGGAGGTTACTAACGATGTGTTTTGATCTTTCTTTAGAGGCACCTTTTAATCAGTGATGCTCTGACTGCCACCCTGTTAGAAACTGCCTGTGGGTATTTGGGCCCAATTTGGATCTCACTATAAGCAAGGAGTAACTGCGCTGTGCTGATGGTTTTACACCAGCACAGGGTTACTATGAAGTGAGTGTGCAACGTCAGAGGACAGTACAGGACTAAAGAGCCCAGGAACCGCTGTGCATGGGACAACGCCTTGCTTGTTTTCTTAGAGAATAAAATTTCCCACTGGAGACTCAAAATTCGTGTGTTAGGAACGACAGTTTATTTATTTTTAAAGTGGATTCTTCCATTAGATCATTACTACAAATTAGTTGTAATGTGAGGAAGCCTGTTTGATCACACGCACCTCTGTAAAACTACGTACTTGTGCAGTGCTTTTTACCGCTGACCTGCTGATGGCTTCATCTGCTTCTGTAACATTGCCACAAAAGACACCTCCCGTGAAATTTTACTTGTGGCCTCACTGGATCGTGAAGAATATTCCTTTGTTAAAGGATGCTTCTGAATCTTACTACCTGTTTCATTGTTCTTCAGATCAGAAACTAAAGCACTTCCAAAGCAAACAAAATCCTGCTGGTCTGTGCAATTCCCACTTGGCTGTCATATAGAAAAAGCAACTGTCCTTATCAGAAGATACTATTTTTCACCTTTGGATTTGGTTTGTAAAGTGGAATTAGGCTTACAAAAAGAGGCACTGTGCAGGCGGATTAAAAAACCTCCCAACTTCACTACTATAATCAGATAATGAGATCTTTCAGATTAGAAAGGCAATACCAGTACGGGGGAAAAACGCATCTGAAGGCATCCATCACGCACGCCTTTTGAGACACGGGGCATTTCGTTGCGGTCACCTCGCGCCTGTGCCTGCAAAGCTCGCAGGGCTGCGGAGGGGTCGCCCCTTGCTCGCGGCCGCGCCCTGCTGAGGCCAAGCGCTGCCAGCGAGACTTTTGCTTCAGGAGAGAATC
>JAVJGJ010000047.1:34916228-34929017 GCA_035590215.1 Microhierax caerulescens | reverse complement strand
CCGCGCAGGTGCCGTCCGGTCCCGCCGCGTGGGCTCCCGCCCCCGGCCAAGGGCAGAGGGGCCGCGGCTGCAGCGCCGGGGCCGGGGCCTCTCTGCTCCCCGCTGCCCCCGGCACTTGCCCGCCGCCGTGTCGGCATCGCAACTTCGCGGGGAGCCGCCTGCCCCGTGCGTCCCCCAGGGCTTATTTTACTGTTACTTTATTTTTTCCACCTGGGAACCGCACAGGCGCTATTCTTTATTGCACAGCTCTAACAGGCCCAGTAGGTGACAGGCAATGAAATCTAATGCAATCATTTTATTAAACGCTAAAAACTCAAGGATACCAAAACGGTGCCCTCTCGCCCTGCCTCTTACCAATTTCTTTTGCAAACTCCTCAGTTTTCATTTGAAAGGCTCAGGCCTGGAATCGCAAGGTGTTGCAAAGCCGGCCCTGTTGCCGGTGGCATTTCTGAATTTTCGGATAGGTGCGTGAAAAATCAAACTAACGGTGTTCTTGATCGATTAATGCAAACCTCGGAAATATGTGTTGGTGCGTACCGCCGGTATGTACTGTTCTTCAGCTCAAGAGTTGTAGTTTTAATTCAATTCTTTTAGCAGTAGACTTGTGTTAAATGAGTGTTGCTGTTTAAAGTCGGCATGCATATTTCTGTCTGTTTCTGTATTTCCGCTTACATCTTGAAAGCAAGAGCAGGGGGCTCAGAGATGACTTGTCCTCATAAATGACTGGGTGTTTACCGGCCACAGAAGGGCTGCAGAGAACCATGCCCCAAGCACACTAGGGCTCTGACACTAACATTTGGGACAACTTTTCTGAAAGGTACTACGTACCCATCCAGTGCGTGCAGATCCTGCTGTGTTTTCTTTGTGTGAAAATCAAAATTCTTGCTTATTGAGTTCAGTTTTCATCTCTACATGTACTCTTACCTTGGTACATGCTGTGTACATCAGTGTAACTGTTCAGGCTCCGCTCTTTCTCCTCAAGCACTCTGCCCTCTGCCTCTTTGTCTGTCTGTCTAGTCTTTTATTCTTTTGTCTTTCATTCTTCTCCAGCTTTTTTCCTTCATGGTTTCTCCAGCATGGGTTATGGAAGGTCAGTGGGTGCTGGTACCCAGGCAGACAGGGGGGCCGGGAGGGGGCAGGCTGCACCTGGGGCTCCAGCCCTGCTTCCCAGCTCACCAGGCTTTCTAGAAAATATGCCTTTTTTTCTCTGGGCTCCGGGGCAGCTGTCAGAACGAGTACTGTTAGCAGTTGTCCTACAAACATCCTGGTACCTCGTCCGGTTTGCACCCAGTGCATCAGGACAAACACCGAGTTTGGGGTCGAGAGCTAATTGTTTCTGTGCTGGTGACATGTGGGTGTTACAACATGATTATTTTGATGCTGGCAGTAATGAATCATGCCTTTGTGCATACAGATTTGATCAAAGACCTAAAGATGGTGCACTGGGGTTCCAAATAGAAAACATGTTTTAAAACACATGCTGGGTGTACCTATTTTCCCTTCGCTATCTAAATGGCTAGTATGGATCATGATAGGCTGTCCTGCAATGTCTGACATCGGTATTAGAAAAACGAACCAACAACACTCCAGACAAGTGGCAGCGTGCTTGACAAAGTGCTTTGTCAAAAGATGATTTGGCAATGCTTCTTCAAGGTGACTTTATTGTACTTTGCTTAACCTACACACAGGGAAGTGGCCACCATGCTTAAAATTACTTTGTCAGAATACAAAACCCCATGCTTAAGCATCTGCCTACTGATTAAAATGTGTGCTTGGTGGAAAAGTGATAGGGAAATGGGATTTGTGCAGACTTATGGCTCAACAACCTGACAGCTTGCTTTAATTGGTAGGTGAAGCTTGCAGGCACTGCTGCCATGCAAATGATGATTTATCCAACCCTACCAGTGTTGCCCATCTCTGAGGCAGACCCAGTTTTGATTTCAGACTCAGTTCATGAGGAAAATATATGGTTAATGGAATCGCACAATATGGAATTGGTATACAAGAAGATTTTTTTTTTTTTGTCTTAATGCTTTGTTTCCACCTTACAATGCTATTTATGTAATTCCCAAGCAAAATTATTATCCAAGTTTTCCATGGTTTGTGTATTGTTTTGCAACAGTTGGGGAAGATTTTGGACACTGCGCAGAAGACAGTGCTTCTCAAACCTATGTCTGAAAGTTGCCATGTGAGGTTACAGTGTTTTATTTACCTTGTTTTTATTTTGTCTCTGTGTACAAGACTGAAATGATGGTACATATTTTACTTTAGGGAGCTGGGCCTAAGTTGTGTAAGGTTTTGGTATTTGCGCCTGTGCGAAAAGAAGTGTAATCTGTGAACTAGGTGTTTAAGAGGTATTTAGATTTTTATTAAATGCTGTCAGATATGTGTAATAAGCAATTTCATTTGGAAAATGAAATAACATGGTACCATAGCAAAAAAACGTTGCTGCTGTACCTGTGCATAATTGAATATGAATTGCCAGCTTGGCAGGAAGAAGCAATTTTGAGTTGAGCTATTTTGCAACTGAAAACGCTTACTGTGCTGGGTCCGCTGGCCAGCTACATCTGGGGCTTGCATTACTCATAAGTAGTTTCCTGCAGTTGCTGGTTTAATTAAACCAGCTTATAGATACCTTTTGAAGAAGTATGAACTGTATCATTAGCAGCGAGTTCAGCGGGTACTTGCAACCATTTTTGCAGCTGTTCAGCAGCCTTTGCACAAGTTTTATTCATTCACCAAAACTCCAGTCAAGAGCATGGAAGAATTAAGCTACCTTCCGAGAATGGGTTGATTTTATGTAAGGGTCTTTATCTTTGAAAAGCATGTGACAGCTTTTTGTGAAAATACCAAAAGCATGCCGTTTAGTCTCAGGCTGTTTTAATGCAGCCTTTTAGTGCTGGTGGAAGGGTTTTTTTGGTGGGTGTTGTGTGTTGGGAGCCCAAAGGGGAAAAGAAGGAATGCAAATCCTCATTTTAGGGCAGCTGGTGATGAGAGGGATGTGACAGCAGAGCATCTGGTGTGGTCTGAGCTCATGTCCAGCACTGCACTGAGAGGCAGTTGAGTGTTGTGGTGATGCGCTCATGTTACCCAGCTGTGGTCCCTGTCTTGGAATTAGGCGCTGAAGGCAATGTCTGTGGGTACGTAATACTCCTTCGTGCCTTGTGGCACTGTTGGGTTTTCATTACTGCCTGTCTTACCATAAAGCAAAAATGCCAGTGCATTGTTACTGTGTCAGCTGAGTGAAATACAGCTCTTGCCTGCTGGTGTGGGATCAAAGCCTTTCTTTAGTCTGAAATGTTGTGTATTCAGTTTAAAGAAATGGCATGTTTCTTTCGGCATGAAGTTGTCAAAGGAACCAAGCATAACTGTCGATTGCTCAGAATGTTCAGAACTGTAAAATGAAAAGAAATTGTTGTATGTTTGGGGACAGTGAGGATTATCTGTTTTAACTCCATGCAAAAGTTAAGCTGGGGAGGACAGTCCTGAGGATCACTGATGCCCTTCCTTGTTTTCATTTCTGTAGTGGGAAATGTAGTATATTCTCCTGGGAATGTGGAGTGAGGTTGGGTCCGCTGCTCTTCCATGTATTGGTCAGCTGAATGTGCTCAAGCAGGTTATATTTCTTCTTGCTTGTTCCTTCTTGTCCTTTTTCCTTCCTTGTCACCTCCTAGTGATGCATGCTGTGCTCCACCAGGTTAAAGGTGCAAGAATCCAAAAGTTGTTACGATCTGTGCCTAAACTGTATCACCTGTTGGTTACTGAAACTAGGGAAGGTGTCCAGCTGCCACTTACTCAATACTAAGTTAAAAAACCTGCGATCAGTTGTTATAACTGTAATGATGGAGAAACTAGGAGGGTCATACAGCAAAAAAAAAAAAAAAAAAAATCCCAGGAAACTTTACTCCACTTTCTCTAAAGTCCACCCATCAAATATTTCCCCCCGCCTTTTCCAAATGCTTCTCCAAAGTAAGAACGGTGTGGAGTTCACCTTGCATATCAAGCAGAAGCTTGGTGCTTTTTCAGGTTTGGAAACAAGAGAGGTTTCTTTTGAAGACTCTTTGCCCCTGTAATGTTGAGATTCTGCAGATGAATTCCCAGTGCTGTTTTGTCAGAAACAAATACACAACTCAGACTTGCCGTCTGCTGAGCACCGGTGCGTTAGCTGTGTGGGAGGCACGTAAGTGAGTTTCTGCATGGCACGCAGGTTTCAGTATCGCACCTGCATTAAAGCTTAGCTTTGTGCTGGGGTGGTAGCAAGGTGGCATCAAAGGAGAGAGCTTCTGCTTTGGGCAAGGAACTGGGTGTTGTGGTTTAACCCCAGCTGGCAACTACGTACTGTGCAGCTGCTCGCTCACTCCCCCCAGCCCCAGCAGGATGGGGAGGAGAATCAGGAAAATGGTAGAATGTGAGGGTTGAGATAACAGTTTAATAATTGAAATAATAATTGTAATGAAAAGGAGAGAGAAGAGGGGAAGGAATAAAATCCAAAGAGAAAGGGAGGGTGTGTAAAAACCCCCAAGACAAGTGATGCACAACTCAATTGCCCGTGACCTGCTGACCGATGCCCAGCCAGTCTCCCAGCAGTGATCGGCCTCTGCCAGCTGACTCCTCCCAGTTTATATACTGAGTGTGATGTTCTGTGGTATGGAATGTCCCTTTGGCTAGTTCAGGTCAGCTGTCCTGGCAGTGTCCTCTCCCAGTTTCTCGTACCCCTCCAGCCTTCTTGCTGGTAGGGCCTGAAAAATCCTTAACTTAGTGTAAATGTTACTTAGCAACAACTAAAAACTGTAGTGTGCTATCAGTATTCTCATACTAAACACATGGGTGTGCCAGCTACTGAGAAGAAAATTAACTCTGTTCCAGCTGAAACCAGGACACTGGACTACCACTGGAAGATTCACTGTAGTCACTGGGAGTTTACTCTACAGTGTTGCACCTAAGCATAAAATAATCTGTTAAGCTCTGGAAAACAAAAGAAATTTCAAGAAAAAATAATTCACCCTAATTTATCCTTTTTGCTAATACCAGTGTATGTATGGTTTCCATATATGATGACACAACCAGATGGTACCTACTTAAACATCTTCGCCTCGAAGTAGCTTGTTGGTGTAGACGTGGCCTTGGTAATTTCACCTCTGAACACAAGAAACAAGGGGAAAAAAGGTTTTCAGAAAAATTTCCAGACCTGAAAGGTGCAGTGGAGCTTAATGGGAACTAATAGTTTATGTGTTCAGCTTCAGCCCAGTGTAAATTGAGCTCTGGAAACTGGGTCCTCACTCGTTTTAGTATACCTGCTGGTCTCAGTGAAACAGCTTAGTTAAGAGGGTACCTTAGGTCATGAAGAAAATTAATGGCATTGAGCTTGTAGTGGCCAAAAATGACCTGTTTGTTAGAGAATGGGTTCACGGTACTGACTTGACCATTAAGTACAGTTTTGCTTGTTAACAGGCTTAATCACACTGCGGTACAGCTTTAATAACAATTGAGAAGGGGAATGGAGACAACTAATCATTTTGTAATGGGAAAGGGGGGAGACAATACATCTGCAGCTAGAAGCTGCATAACGATTTTTACAAAGTCTTAGCACTTAACAAGGCACATGTTAATAAAACAAACAAATCTTTTCAGTAACAGAACTAATGTATGCATTATTTAAGAAGAGTATTAGAACCAGATTAGATTGATGGACTCCTGCAGCAGTTACCTCGTTAAGCATCTTCTTAGTGGGGATGTGGGAAGGTATTATATGAAATGGATGTGTGTTAATTGGTTATGCCATCGGAAGTCTTTTTCAGGCCACTGGTGTGTTTTTGTTATGCTGTTTTTTTATTCTTTTAATGTATGATGGGATTTTGCAGATGTTCCCTGTGAAATAAAAGTATTTTCATTTTTTAGCAAGAGAAGACCAGCTGTTGTACAGGAGACATACAAATCTCATTTACTTCTTGTCAGCTATTGCAAAATGGGTACTTCTTGTGTAAAAGGCCCTCATTACCTGCCACATCACAGCTGTACTGAGAAATATTTTTCAAAATATTTTTTCACTTAAGCATTGAAATTCCACGATATATCACACAGAATCTTATTAATGCTTGATGAAGGGGGAGGGGTACAATGAAAGCATGAGGTGAACTTAATTTGTAGGAACAGTCAAATTATCTAAGCTCAAGGATTAATTTTAAATACTTCCTGATTTTTCTTTACAGTGTTGAAATTGGGTCTGACACTTCACTGGAGCTTTTACAGTGACTCTTTAAATGGGATACAGTGTCCTGCATTTTTTGTCACATTTTGGCTGATGGGGTGTCTGATTTGAGCAGGTGCAGGAGCATCCCTGTATGGATACTTGTGGGGTGCATCAGTGCTGGTGTGTGTGACTGCTTGTGTTAGTGCTGTTTATAAGGAGCAGCATTTTCAAGCGTTTGAGTCTGATTTTTAGACTTGGTCCCTCTTTTTTTTTTTTTTTTTTTATTTTTATATTTTTTAAGTAAAGGTAGGCCTTTGATGCTGTGCCATGGAGCATGTTTTGAACAGGGGAGTGCTCTGTGGGAGCAGGGAAACTCACAGTCCTAGTTGCCTTGTCCCATCAGTAACCTCGTGACATTTGTAGCAAAGCATTTAGAGCCACACAGCTAAAAGCAACAGGTAGTTTTGGGGTTTTCAGTTATTGGCTGTCCAGACTAGCCCTCTCTTTTTCTGATAATTGTGTGGGGGTTTTGGTTTGGTTTTGTTTTTTTTTTTTTTTCTCTAGAGGAGCCAAGCCCTGGCAGGTTCCAACTTTTCCAACTTTATTTGTCCCTTTCAGTTTGGTGCTGCTGATTACAGCTGTCCCCTTTTGAGCACTTAAGCTCAGGCTGAATCTTACAAACACTGGGGTGCTAAATTCTGGCAGTCTGAGGCCTTCTAGTGAATGGAGAGGGGTGAGTGCTTCCAGAAGGCAATGCAGCTTGCTTGAGGTCTGAACCTCTGCAAAAGCCAGCTCCCCTGTGCCTGCAAGGGAGGGGTGCCGTGGCAGTGATGCTCAGATACCTGCCATGCTGTTGAAGGAATCTGTTCCTTCACATGCGCCTGGCTCTGGTGTTTCTCTTCCCCAGTATGCAAAGCATGCTTTATTAACTTCCCATCTTTCATGGAAGTGGTGTGGATTTGAAGTAACCAGTCCTTGTGAAATAGTTTGAGATCTTCAGCAAAGACTGGTGGGACCAGCTTGTCAGCTGCCATGCATTGGGCATAGCTCCATTAAAGTCAGTACAGACCAGCTGAGGATTCTGGACCTGCAAATGTAATTATTGCTATAATAATAGTGTCAAACAAGTAATCATTATTTTTACACTCTCTTTTCATTTCAAAATGAGAAAATGATTTCCTCTTGGATCAGTCAAAGTAATTTAGGTTATGCACAATAATGGTCTACATGGAAATATAATTATTATTCATTTGTATGGCACCATCTGGGCACTAGAAGCTTTACAGACACATGTGAGGAAAGGTCCCTGCCTTCAAGAGCTTACAGGCTGAATAGCAAGTATAGTTGCTAGCACCTAAAACAGCCAAGAGTGTAGCTTGTGCAGTACTACCATCAGGGACTTGTTCAGCGCAGGACTTCCACAAACTCTTCTTTGCCGATTTCCACTCACCAGCCAGAATTTCTCTGTGATTGGCACTATACAGCCTAAGGACAGGATGAGTCAAAGAATTGATTAGCATGGATGGATCAAGAAAGAAATCAGCAAGAGGTTAGTATTGTAAATGAGCAGGCCAGCTCTTTTCAGGCAGGTAAAGGGGATTTTTAGGTTTCACTTGGAAACAGAAAATGGTCTTGATGCCTTGTGGACCTGTGCCCACTATGGAGTTACTCCCAAGCTCTACATTCAGGACCGAATGCTTTACAGAGTTTGAGTATGAGCTAGAAGTGAAGAGACCAGGCTTTCTAATTGTGTGGATGTAAAAACTGAGCAACATGTAGCATTGCTTAACCTTGTATATGGTGTAACCTTTCTGAGTTCATTCTTTTATGTGAAGTACCAAAAGGGTCAGTGCAGGACGCTTAAATCACGTGACTTTTATTTTTAGAGATGATTAGAGGATTCCTCCAAGGGATGAATTATTTATAGCAAGTCTATAATTGGTTTCTTTTTTCTGTGGTAGTGAAATCAAACTTCATGATAAATGAATATCAGTTTAGTAAAAAAAGATAGCTAAAAAAGATTTCACACTAGTGTGTGGTTGACGCTGAGGTCAGATCTCGAATGCTTCCCACGTGTATTTTGTTTCCAAGCTACTGCTCTATTGCTGTTCTGTTATATTATTAGAGTGTAAGTGGGATGCTTATTTAAAACAATTCTGCAAGGCTGAATGACACTGCAAACTTTAGTTTAACTTGGATTTGGTTGAATGAGTCATGGACGCTCATTTTTACTTCATACTGCAGCCTTTGCTTGCCCTGCAGATATACTTTCTGGTTTGGTTATGCTGGTGGAGTCTGAGTATTTTTCTTAGAATTGATGTTATTTGCTGACTTTTCTTAATGGTGAGTTTTGAATTTCATGCTCTCTGAATTTCTGAGAGGTCTTTTGTTTTTTTTCTTAAAACTCAGCCTGTTTGTAGTTAGCTTTGTTTTTTGTAATTGCACTCTTTGATCTGGGAGGACGCGTGGTTTCATTAGAATGTTGTCTTTGAAAGAAAAAGTGATTGAGGTTGTGGCTGTACTGACTAAAGTGAAACGAGTTCCTTGAAACTGTGTCCAGCCCATTGACCCTTACTTAAGAGATGGACAGACAAACTTGAAAAATAATATTTCCATGAAAATTTTTGGTTCTTCAGAAACATACAGCTGCATATTGTAGAGGCAGGTGGAGTCCTTGTGTCACATGTTATATCTGTAAACTTAATGAGGTGACAACTGGCCACCCTTGATGAAGAGCCCCACAGCTGCCAGGGTTATTAGTTATTTTTTTAACTGAGGAACTTTTTCCTCAATCTGGCAGCATACCTGAAGACCTGGAGCTGTACCTAGCTAAATGGCCACTTGCTAATTATGAAAATTTAAACTGGACTTCTGCACAGAAATGAGTGTTACCAGAGATCTGGATTGAGGTCATCTTGAACAATCATGTGAAGAAAAAAATATCTACTATCAAGCTGATGTTACCTGGTAGGAAAAAATATTCTGATGAAATAGAGCAACTTGTAGACCTCTGCAGGCAACATTTGGGTAGCTGGGGATGAATCTAGGCACCTAATTATACTGACTTAGATGCTTACAGGCTAGCTTATGCCCTTAAAACTTTCTATGGATGACTGACACATGTTTAAAAATGTAAAAATGGATTCAGTTGGCTACCTTAAGGTGTCTAAGTTCAGTGACTTGGCCTACAGTATGTAAAAACCAAGCAAGCAACCAGAAGAGGAATAAGTGTAGTAAACAAAGCTGTTAGAGTGTGTATACCAGGAGAATAATAATACTTTGCACAGCTACTGTGCCTCAAATTGCTTATGTTTTGGCATTCACTTGGATTGAGTTTAGTCACTCAGTTGCATAAATAGAAACTTGGAGGTGCCGTCTGCTAGCAGCATACATGGAGCAGTACCTCAGCAATGAACGAGCTTTTTGGCAGTCTTACAAGAAAAGATGTGCAAGTCTTCAGCGCAATATTTTGATAAGTCATTGGTGCTAATTAAAATAATAATTACAGTGATAATTATAACTGTAGTTGGCTCTGACTGAGCTGCTGACTGAGTAGGGGGTGGCAGGAGGAGGATTATGAAATATTCTCATAAAACCATCTGAATCCTGCTCTCTTAGCTATGTGCACACAGATGAGGACGTATGTGTCTGTATTTCTGGCATGTGCCAGTACATGGCAGCGCCCGTGCGCTGTGTGGCTCCCCATAGGAAAGAGCTGGAGATTCCTGCACAGTCTGCCTTACAGGCTGATTGTTATCCCTGTGTTTGTGTCTCTAATAACAGAGATATGATGAAAATAGGTGATGGCGTTTTACAGTGGTAAAGTGGTGTAATAGGCTCGTGGCTGTCTGGCTTTCTGTAGTTAGCACTGTGGCGTTTGCTGTGTCTGTGACTTCATGGCAAGACTGTGTCATCTTGTTCCAAAAGCCAGGGTCAGGCCCTGATAACACTGAATCGAAAGAAAGGTTTCCATTAGCAGGTAGCGCTCTAGCTGTGATGACACTTTCCTGAGCCTTTCTAATCTAATTCGATATTAAACATTTACACTAGCTGAGCTACCACTGCATGACCTCCTGTGCTAAGTGACTGTAAGTGATTAATGACTGTTTATTAGAAAAAGATGGTCTCAAACTTGCTCATTTTCCAGACAGTGGAAACAGTGATTTCCCCTTCTCACCCCCAAGCCCCAGTTATAGACTATGGTATTTTTCTGTCTGGTTTCTTTTGAAGTGGACTTTTCTCACCCCGGGACATCTAAGAAAAGCAGCCATCTCTGGCCATGGCCTGCCCCCTGGTGTGAGGCTGCAGTGGGAATCTGGAGTGTGAGTTTTGGGGTGATTGTTCCCCCTGCTTTGGGCTTCAGTAAAATGCCCCGTGAAATGGGCAGAAGGAGAGTTTAGGTGTTAAATTGCAGAAGCAGCTTCTGTATGGGGTAGAAGTTAGAGGTCAGTTGTAAAGCTTTGTGGGGCCTCTGGGAGTACAACCAGTTTAAAACCTGGATAAATCTAAATGCATTTATTGCAATTTCAGAGCATGGGAACTTTCCAGAAGTGAATCTCATTAGTGCTCATTTTGAGATGTAGTTGATGCAGAGAAAGAACAGGATTTATTTGGGGTTTTGGGTAGGTTCACATAGCCCAGGACTTTGGTTCTGCAGTTGCTGTGGGATCCATGGGTTTATGCACTTATTCCACAGAGTAGAATTTGACCCAAAGGTATTTTATGTGAGAGTTAGGTTATAGGGGTTTTTTGCCTTTATACAGCCAGATATATGAGTAAAAAGTGCTTTACTAGAGTTCAGACAAGTTTGACACAATTATTTAAGGTTGGTTGTTTTTTGTCCATTTTAGTACCATCACCAGTCTTTCAGACTGAACAACAATCTCATGCTGTCAGAATGTTACAAATAGGATATTTTATTCTGTAGTTTTGAGTTCTTTAGTGGGTTTTCACTTTCTAGTTGCAGTGGTGTAAATTTGCAATAATTCTCATATGGAGAATCTGTGAATGAATGTTAATTGCAGAGGAAATCAAGGGTCTCCTGGATCAAATGGTTCTTCAAGGTCTCTGTATCTGGACAATGTGGACACCTCCACAACTGATGGAACATTTTGTTGCTTTTGAAGTGTCACTTTGAATTTGTAACATTCAACAGTCATGTAGTATGTTCTAGATGCTTTCTGTTTCAGGAGCATGTGTCACTTGGAAGGGATAAGTGAAGGGAAGCCCTTGAATTTCATACTGTTCTGGATTCCACTTCAGGGTTATGTTTCCAGTTCAGTTACCAGACCTAGCCAGGCTTTGATCTGGAGTCTGCTACCTCAACAAACCTCTTCAGTGCTTTAAAGCCTTTGGTAGTCAATGAGCAAGGTCGTATTTGTTTTGCTTGTTAGTAAATGTTTGTATTTTGTTGTTAGTTTTAACATAGTCTTGTATATTAACTTCTTCATCCTTGAACACCTCATTCCTGTTTCTGGAGGTTGTCTCAGTGGTTGCAGGGGCTGCTTCAAGCTCTGGTTTGAAGCCACTGGGACTTAGGGTGTTGACTTCAGTAGCTCGACTGGGGCTGTGTTGGCAGCACAACTGCTTAAGAGGTGGATTAATGTAATTGGGGAGGAAAATAATTGAGGTCTCTATTAATCACTTGGTAAATAGTAACTCTGTTACGGAATGTTGTTTCTACTTTGAATAAATTGGTGTGGTTTTGTTTTCCTCCCTGTCTTTGGTAAGCTGTTTTCTTCCTAACTTGTAGTTGTCCAGTTTGAAAGACTGTTTCTTATTTGCTTAAAAATAAACACTTCTGCAGCCTTTGCCTGTTTTGCGTTGCCTGCAGACAGCAAAATGTAACCTCAAATGTTTAAATCTGTTGCTATGGTTAGGATGGTAGTTTTGCAGCGATGTAGAGATGCTACAGGAGTCTGAATCATCTCTGTAGTAGAGAGTTGATGGTTTGGTGGTTTTTGGTAAACCCCCCCCCTCCCGTTTACTAGGGTTAAATGTATTCAGGGCTCTATTTTTGCAGTTCTGAAGTGAACAGAGGCAGGCATGCATGCTACCTGTATTCCATGGTGGTCAAATATTTGTGAATCTCAGTGCCAATTAATATGAGCAAGAGTTGTCCTTTGGGTGGTTTGGCCAGGATTTTCCAGACTGCTTCTTCCTTTGACATATTTTGCTTTGCAGTATCCAATTTAAATGAGCCTAGGACTTGGCAAGGCAACACTTTCTCAATTTTGTGCTCTTCTACTAGCCAGTGACTTTTGAAAATCTTCACATTTAATGTTAGTTCAGACCTTGATTATGATCCTATGTAAGTGTGATGTGTGAGACACTAGTGTACAGGACTAATTTTGAGACACCTTTACCAACTAAATTTCACCTTTTTCAGTGTACTCACATGTTTGCTATAGGATGAAGACAAGTTATGCCAGGGGAAGTTTAGACTGGATATTAGGAAAAATGTCTTCGCAGAAAGGGTGGTCAAGCATTGGAACAGGCTGCCCAGGGAGCTGGTGGAATCACCATCCCAGGAGGTGTTTAAAAAACACATAGGTGCGGTGCTTAGGGACATGGTTTAGTGATGACTTGGCAGTCCTGGG
>JAVJGJ010000047.1:34897679-34916128 GCA_035590215.1 Microhierax caerulescens | reverse complement strand
GGACATGGTTTAGTGATGACTTGGCAGTCCTGGGTTAATGATTGGACTTGATCTCAAAGGTCATTTCCAACCTATACGATTCTATAATTCTTCAGAGCTACCAAATATCTCCACTAGGAGCTGGAGTGCAGACTCAGGTGTAAAATGAGGCAAGTATAGTCTCATGAATATGTTTATATTAGTTTTTTTTGTGTCACTTTTGTATATTCTTTTAAGTTGTTAAACTGAAAAGGGTCTTCAAATAAAGGTTGTTCTGTTGTCCTAAAGTGTTCTATGATATTAAAAAAAAGTATTTGATAGCAACACTTCAAGTGGGTTTTATAAATATCGGTTCTCTAAAACCGGTGTAAATCTGATATGATTATTTTTGTTAGCAGTAACTTAAAACCAAAATAATCTACGATGTTCTTTTAACTTTTCATTCCTGTTCTCTGTTCTGAATGGAGATTACCCATGACAGGAGAGATTAATGGAGCTGGACAGGTACAACTTGAGTTCCCACATGTTTCTGTTGGCAGTGGTAAAATTATTTAACAATTGCTGCTTATTTTTAGTGTTTTTAGGAGTGTTGAAACTTGTAATTCATGTTTTTTTTTTTCTCAAAGGCCCTTAGTATTCTGCTGGCCTTGTTGGGTCTCTAAGTTAAGCAATGTTAGTGATTTCATCCCATTCTGAATTACTAAGGATGCTCATGCAGGAGGACTGCAGTCTTGAGTTTAGTATTATGTTTGATGCTTGAAAATACTGTGTTGATGGAAGGTGCATTAAATTCCAACTGTGCTGCATTCTGCTTTACCTCTGATACTATCAGTCAGCTTTTAAGAGGTCGTATGCTTCAGTAAGTGTTTATTGGTGGGCTGCTTTGTGCCAGATTTGAAAGGAATGTAAAATGCCTGCTTTGTATTCAAGTGGATTACCTGTGTTAGAATTTAATTTAAATGTATTGATCCCTACTTAAGGAGATATCCAAATTACTCTTACATGGTGGTCTGCCTGGGATCAGCCAGCACTAGGTTTAAACTGTGAACACCTATGCTGAAGGACTGTTGTATTCTGATCAGTTTCTACAGTGTGTCAGTTTTAAGAGTTAACAGTGGTTTTAATGGTTGGATTGATGATCATAAGGGTCTTTTCCTATCTAAATGATTCTATAAGTCTAACTTGGATGAAAAAATAAGACAAAACCTCAGGGTCTAGAAGAAAGGTGCTGTGTCTAAGGCTATGTGGCAGCAACTGGATGTAGATTCAACTCCCAGCTTTACAGGATGCTGCTTGTGTGGCCATCTTGTGCAGGAGGAAAATACAGGGCTGGCTGTCTCTGCTTCCCGTTAGTCAAACAGAAGGACTAAGTCAGTGGAACTTGTTTGTGTGTACTGCTTCCTGGCAGACTACAAACACGTGTATTGAAGCTGCACTGGGAGGCCACATTTGCCAAATAAATATTCTTGTCTGATTATTTTTTTTCTTACATTTTTTTTTTCTTTTTGGAAAAGTGACTCTCCTGGATAGACCAGTCAACCAATGGAATTTTTGAGGGTTTAAAGGACATTCAGAACCTGAGAAGTGTCTCACTGGGGGATACAGAAGGGAAGGTGTATTTGAAGAAAGGCAGAAGATGTTTTTTTTTTTCTACAGTATCTGTTGGTCATTACTGTGACTAAGGAGACTGCATAGATGTAAATCACTGTAATTAATTCTTACTCCAATACTGGTGCAGAAAGTGGCTGTTTTACGCAGCTTATGCATGTTAGGCATGTACCTATCATAACCCTGTGCAGGTCTCCCAGAAACTGGCAAGTTCTTACCTTTATTTCAGTTTCAGAGTCTTGAATTTGTTTGAGCAAAAAACCTGTTTTGTTGACAAAACAGTTGCTAGCCCTTAAGCCATCCAGGTGGGTTGTGTAGCACCTTTCCTGCCATAAGAGAAGAGACCCTTCTGCTTCAGCTGTCTGATAGACTCTGATTTGGTGGGATGGATGGACTGGACATCCAGGGCTGGACAGTGTGGTAACCACTTGCCAGTTATATTTTGTTACTAGTGCTGTGGGGTTGTGCCTGGCTTGCCTCACAGCAGCTGTTTCTGTTTCAGAGCAGTTGGTGGGAGGGAACCCATTTTATCTTCTTTGGGCTGCGTCTGTAATCGGGATAATTTTTCTATGAGCTGCACACATCTGTGACCTAAAACCTGTGCTCAGCCTGGAGGTAGTCAATGGAAGGCGACATTTCCCACAGCCTGATGTTCACTTGCCATTAGCGGAAGCTTGTGCTGCTTCACTCTTGGCACATTTTATTTGTAAGGATTCAGTGCTGATGTTTATTAAGTCCTTTGGTTTGCACGTCAACATAAATATGAGTATCTTCTGAATATACCTAATGTACTGCAAGCCTAATATTTCTAGTAGGATTACCAATCTCCTTAAGTAGTCCTTTTCTGTGTGTGTGTGAAGAGGGGAAAAAACCCAACAAACATATCCAAAATACTTCGTTCCAGCTGCTGAGTTGTGAGCACTAAGTCCTTGAGAAGAAGCTTTTCTATTATCCCTAATGCTCTGAAGCTAGCTGAATAAACAAAATGAACACAGATGTTTCCTCACTGGTGATATGGTTCATAAGACTATACCACTAAAGGCATTACTCAGCTGCAACTTGAACTTGTGTGCAGAAATCTGTTGACCAAACAATTCAGCCTTACTCAAGAAAACTTCCTGCAAAGTTGAATAGGCTTGCTGAGTAATACTTTGTGTTGGCAGTTTATTAACCACTTAATGAATTACCCAGAAGTGTTAAAATTAGTCAAAACCCTGTTTTCTTACCACAGTTGTTTCTTACCAGTAACAATGCCCATTCTTCAGTGACCCTGAGCCACAGTGGCAGAGTCTGCCCTGGGAGCAGAATGTGATTCCAAGGTGACTTGATCTTAGACGGCTTTCACAGCTTGCCTACAGGCGAGGTCACGGTTTGAACTGTGGAGCAGCTATACATAAAGGCAAGCTTGAGAAATCTGACCACTTACACCCTGCTTGTCGTTACAGGATCTGCTATTGTGTTTAAAAACATAATCATAAAAAAGAAAGAGTGCTTTCTTGGTGCCTGTGTCTGAAGACTTGTAGTAATTATTTCAGACTATATTTCAGGGATTTTAGAGGTATCAGTTGCTAATGGAAGGAAGATAACTTTAGTCATCTAGCTCATGAATTGTTAGGAACAACCTGTGTGGGATGATACTGTCTCAGAGCTGCTGATTGCTGTTACTACTCTATAAACTCCTGCTTCTTCTTGGTACCTTTCTTGGTTGTGGCTCTTATCCCCAGCTCCCTTTTCATTGAAAACTTACTTCTTTATTCCCCCATCAGGCTGAGCTGGCTGTCACTGCTGTTTCTGTTAGCCCAAGGCAGTGACACATGAAAGCATTCAGCTGCATGTTCAGTTGCTGCACTGTGGCATGGCTGCTTCCCAGGGCCCACATATGTGACTGATTGTACGAGGCTGTCCAGCGCTTTGCCAGAGTTGTATCAAAAATGCTGGAGGCTTGAACTTAAGCCACCCCTCATCCCACACAACATGTCTGATTCACCTGCAGCACAACTCATCACTGGTGCAGAGATGAACTTTCTATTTGGCTTCTCCCTCCGTGCACCATGGAAACTTGCTTTCATGTCTATGTCTGTGGTCCCTCTCTGCTAGCACCTTTTTTCTTTCTGAAGATCAGATTTTCTTGCTCTCCCTTTCATTTTTTATTCTCACTGATGTACATCTCCACTTCTATTCCTCCCTCCCTTTTCTCAACAAAGAATATTTCTTGTGTCTAAGCATTCAAGTAACACAGTTTTGTTCCCTTTTTGCAGAGGTAGACCAACTTTGATCAACAGCAAAAGCAAATGCTTGTAGAAATTCACATTGTGCACTTCTCATGTACTCTGTAGAGTGTCTTTCTAGCTGGTACTTAGCATATTGCCTCTGGGAGCACATTTCTGGCATGTAGCTTTTATTTATGCAGCCTTTGCACACGCTTCATGTTTGATATGAACCCACAGTCCTTTTAGATATTGAATAATATAAATAAGGACTTAACATGGGAGAGTGATGGCAAAATAAGTGAATGTGTGAATTTAAACCTTGGTAGTTTACATGATACTAAGTCCCCATGTGGGGACTTTGATTCCATGTGTAGGGTGCTTGCTCTTCTGTGAGTTTGCTTGATCTGCTCCCAAAGCTGGTGAAGTCCAGCAGATAGGTGCTTGTACCATGGTTGGAAGCCACCACATAGGAAGCTGATGAGGATTACTTACTCTGAGCTATTGACCCATGTCCTGAGTATATGATGTTCCAAAATGTCAGTGGTTTTGGTCATTTATTCTTTATATAAATAGAGTAAGGAACAATTGAAAGAAGTGTTTATTTTCCAACAAGTTGCTGGTTTTAAGCATGTTCTTTAAGAGTAATTTTAAACTAGTATTTACAGTAAGTTATATTATCCATGAGATGCTGCGTGTTTTACTCTAAATCTAAGTTTAAATATATGTCACTTTTCTATCTGTCGAATGTGTTGCTGTAGTTTCCTCTTTGGATGACAGCTGGAGGGGTCAGGGGTGATAGGAACCAATACAAACTGGTACTGAGAGAGACACTTTATGGCTTATGTTGTGTTAACTTGAGGTTATTTTGCTAGCTGCATCTGTGTTGCAGCCTTTGCTTACTTTGGCTGGTTTGTAATGTCTGACTCCATTTGCATCCCATTTTGCATTGATGGCATTTTTGCTCCATGGCTGACGCTTATTTCTGCGCAGAAAGTGTCAAATCCTGTGTCAAACTTATTCAAAGGTCCTCATCAAACCACATTTTGGTGTAAAAGGAATTTGTCATGGCTTTCCACTCAAACGTGAGTTTTTATCCTGAAGTAGAAAGTACATTGGAAAGTCTGCTCTGAAGTCAAAGTAAACAGAATTAGAAATGTGAATAAATAGGGGACATATTTTTTCAGACAGAAAAATCAGGTTTGATAATAATGGTGGCTGGAGGAAAATGTATTGAAGTGGCTGTTGGTGAAGTCTTGGATCCTAAGCAATGTACTTCAGGAAGCTGCTGCTGAGTTTGTATTCTTTTACTCAATCTGAAAGGCAGCTGAGAAGGGACGAGCGTACTTCTGGGGCTGTGAAAAGTCCAAGGTGAATTTCCTGAAAAAGCAGGATAAAACATGAAATTATTTCCCCCCACCCCCTTTCTCCCCCGTTTCCCTGGAAGCTCCTCCTTTCGCATGTGTATTTTCGTTATGATAACCTGCTGCTTTATAGGAGCATCTTTCTGTGTTGCTTTTCAATGCTAGTTGTAGGAAAACTTGGTAGTTGCTCGTATGGAAGTTAAAAGAGCCAATGGAAACAGGGTATAGCACACTTGTTATATTTTCTGAATAGTGTTCTGAAGGAAATTTCAGCTTTGGGTGGGTGTGCATCTTCTCAAAGAGCACTGTGGTTTGTGCCCCATGAGGGTGGCATGATATGGTATGGTATAATAGGAAAATTCGGAACAGTATTTGAAATAGTGTATATGTTATTAACAGTAAAAGAAATTAAAAGTAGAAGCAGTTTCTTAGGAAGATGGTTAATGTTCTGATGCTGAGATCCCTTAAATGAAGACTAGAGGCTCTAGGGTAACTAGAATTTAGTACAGGTATCACAGGGTAATGTTCTGTGGCCTCTGCCATGCTGGCCTTAGCAGGACATGTCTGCATGTGGTGTGCTGGAAGGTCAAAAGGAGAGGTGGGGGCAGTGAAGTCCAGGCTTTAGGTGAAATACTGTGCTTGGACACATCTGTGTGTGATTCACCCACATCACTCTACAGGAGCTTTAGCTGCTGCTAATGTCTTTGTTAGCTAGGCTCAAGGACACCATGCTACTTGATATCTCTGGTTTCTACCTTTTCAAGATCACTTTGAGTTAAATGAAAATGAGATTTTCCACTATTCTTATATGTCTGTCCAGTGTGAATTTTCAACTCCTTTGAAGCTGGTGGAAAAATTCCCAATTACTTTGGAGGAATTAAGATTTCACCTTAAGGCTTGTTTGCTCCAGCTTTTGTCCTCAGAGTTATAAACTCCTGGCACAGCTGTCAGACCTGAAATATTGCGTAGTGATTGGTAGTGACTGACTGCCATCAGAGTGGCTTGGAGCGTTTCACCAATTTGACATTTGTTTTCTAAGCTCAGGTTGATGTTTCCTGTAACATTTCTTAATCAAAATCATATTCAGTTTTGATTCACATTGCCAAAGAGGCATTACAAAATCTGCCCTTATCTAAAGCAGTGTGCCATGACTTGACATTTATATGATGGCAGATGCTTGGACACCCTGAGATAGTGTTTAGGGTTCTTTTGCTGATGCAAAGCATTTATGGATTTTTCTCCCTGTATATGTAATGCAGTTGTCCCAAATATAGCATAAGCAAATACATCTAGAATAAATGGTTTTCCCTATGCACCATTTATTGACAAACCAGCCAGCCTTACTCAAATATGCATATGTACATATATATGTGCAAATTTCCCATGGCCTGTTCAGAATCCTGGGGGAGGAAATTGCTTTCAATGTGAACGTCAGAGACCAAAGGGAAGATGCTCTCCCTGAAAGGCAGTAGGGTGCCAGCCCATCCTAGTTACTGTATATAAAGATTGATGGAGGACTTTCATGCTGAATGAAGCAGCTTTAGACTATCAGTGAATATTATATTTTGTTACATAGAGGAAGACAAGGACATTACATCTATGGGGAGTGAATCTTGAGGAAAAAGAACTTTAACAGATAATGAGGTGAAATTTGTATTCCTACATGGCTCAGGTGTTTGGAGAATATAGGTTATGTACTGAGTTGTGCTGTTGTGACAAACTAGCTTTCCAATTCTTAACAAAATTGTTGCTATTAGTCTTTTGCAGCACATCCAAAAGCTCTTGTCACATTTGATTTTGTGTTAAAGCTGTGCAAAGCCTTCAGGTTTTAGAAACATACTTAAATTCTCCTACTCTTTTAGATGAGAAGTGGTGTCTGCCTGCTACCTGTGTGGGTTTGTTGTTTTTTTTCTTTTTCTCTCCTCATGTAACTTTTCTTCTTGGTTATAACAAAAACTGCCAACAAAATTTTGTTTCTTGCTTGCAAAATACCAGAGTACATCTTTGGCACAAATTCTATATAGCTGGAATAGAAAGCACCATAAAAGAAGGATTTGGAAAGTAGCCTGTCTTTATCTAAAACAAATGTTGATAATCTGGTGACCTTTTTAACAGCATAGAAGTGTGATATCTTGTTACTTATTTGCAGTCTCCCTTGTTATTGAGGTTGTCAGTGTGATCCTACTCATCTCTTGCCAGTTTCTGTATTCCACCCCTCCACCCCATGTTTATGTATGTGTCGTCAGGAGTTTGGAGCATAAACAGTTCAGTTTCTTTAAAGGAAAATGAAGTCTTGCTAATCTACTAGAAGTTATCAGCAAAATAGATGATAAGGAGGTGAAGAATTGTGAGTCTGTGACGTAGTAATGTGCAATTCCGTTCCAGAGCCCTTGACAGGACACTGCTAGAGAAAGTAAGTTGTCAGGAAGCAAGGAGTGGCATCCTGCAATGATTAAATGTTGCCTGAAAGATTAAAAATAAATATTAAAAATAAATTATCCATATCAAGGGTTTTCTCTGCGGTCCAAAAACATGGAATACTTTTGGTAGCACTACTGAGGACTGCATGCACCTGGGTCCTTGCAATAACTAGTCTATTATGTGCATGAGCCCACTCCGGAGAAAGTGTACCTTTAAACATCTTGCCGTTAAAAACAGGTACCCCTCTGCAGCTTTGTGGCTTGCTTCTGGGCAGCTGCACGTCCAGCAACTTCCTTAAGCCTGCAGCAGTGGCTTCCTGCTGCTGGGAGACAAGTGGGCAGCAGAAATACAGGAGAGGGAGTGTTACTGGGGGCAAGCAGAAAGGCTGGGGGGAAATCCAGGAGGGATTGGATGTAGTCAGTCTGTCATAGTGAGTCTTGTAGTTTTATTCATATATGGTCCTGAAAAGCGTGTGGATATTCTGACTTTTATCTGTAGGAACTCAATGAGAGGGTCTTGCTCTCCCTCTCTCTCTCCGGGTCTTGGACCTTGAGTCTGCCCCTTCCAGCCACGTTCCCCAGCCCACAGCCAGAACCTGTGGGTTGCCAGCACGCCACCCTCCTGATCCACTTGTTGGATGTGAAGAATTGCTAGGTCTCTGCCTAAAATCCAGGTTAAAATGTAGGATTGTGGAAGCTCAGGAGAAGAGGAAAACGGCTTTGACTTTCGGTTGATGCTTCGTGTTCTTGCATGATACAGCCCCAGAAGGACAAAGAGTCTCATTTCTCCTTGTTGGGGCTATATCTAACCTCAGGTTCTAAGTTGTCTAAGTGGAATTGTTCCTTTATTTCTAAAGAGTTATTTGTCTAATACAGACCAACAATTCTGTGCATAATCAAGACAGTAACTTTTTTTTTTTTTTTAAAAGCTGTATTAAAAAAACCCTCTTTGTCAAAGAAATAACTGATCCTCCTTTCTTGGCTTGCTGCTTTTTTTTTTCTCTGCGTTTAAGAGATCTCGGGAAGTGTTTTCCCAGTACATAGGAGTTGTTTCTCAGTACCAGACTGGGCATGTTGTTGTGAAGAAGGTTGATTACTCTGTTTGTAAGGAGCGTTTGGAACATGTTATGGTTGAGGATACATGGTATATGGCAGAACTTGGTAACCTCAGCTGAGGTAATGACTAATCAGAAGTACTCCCTCAGATGTAGGGATGTGATGTCAGTTAAAACCACAGAGGAACTGATGCACAAAGTATTTTTATTTTTTTTTTTTTTAATGCACTTGTATTTCCAGTTGCCTGCTTGCATCTTTCTAGCTTGAAAAAATGAAGGGGCAGACATGATAGCAAAATACAACATGCAAGGGCCTTGGAGCATTCTCTTAGAAAGTAAACTGTGCTTGCAGTTAAACAAGCATGCTATTTTATGCCACAGATTAAGTCCTGTAGTAAACTTGGAGAAATACGAGGTGACATAGCAAGTGAGGGGCTGACCTTGTTTATCTTTGTCATCTGGCATTTTTTCAGAAACCGCCACTGTATGCATTGTTTATTCACTATTTTAACAGCTCTTGCTGCCACCTTACAGTTGGTAGTGTCTTCTGTAAGGTTTTAAACCGTATTTAAAGTGATTATCTTATGGTAAGAATATATACTGAATCAGTTACTATTCTTGATAAAGCAGCCAAAGATTGATAAATCAATAACTATCTGAAAGCTCTCTAGTTTTATAATTCTGAATTAATTCATAACCTGAATTATTTTTTTATTACTAGAGCATTGATAATTTACTAAGCCTTGAATTTCTGAGTTCTAGCAATAACTTCAGATGAACGTTACAAGTTGCAGTTCAGGCCATCTAGTGAAGTTGTCCAGTACCTCTGCAGTAACTTTCCCTCTGTTAAATTAAATACAGAGTGATCTTTATGCTTGATTCCTGTAGAGTGGTGAACCTTACACTTAAGCTTTGTGAGGAGGACTATGTACAGATGGCTCTTGTTCTGCCCAGAGTAAGTGTAGCTTCTTATTGTCCTGTGTCTCCTCCAGAGTTCAGAGGATGTTACACTTTATTACTGGAAATTGGAGAAAGGATCAGACAATGCTGGGAGACCTCTTGACTCTGCAGGGATAATACTGGATGCAGGGGCACAGGACTCATAAGTTTAACTCTTACTGACCTTTTTTTTTTTTTTTTTTTTTTTTGTCCTTTGCTGGCCTTTGTGCCTCTGTTTCTTTCATGGTTTAGTCTTTTGTCTCTATGGTTCTTGTAAGTTTTCTTTGAAGCAGGAATGTTACTTTACTATATGCTTAGCACAGAGAGGCCCTACTCAGCAGGGATATTCAGGGGCTTTTGTGTTACATGTAATTATCAGTCTGTATTGTAAAAAAGACAAAGTAAACAAACCAAGAGAGGAGAGCTATATGTTTCTGATTTGAAGGCAGGTTTGTGCATAAATATCTGTTCAGCTTTAGGAAGCTGAAGTATGTTCAAAAGAAATGCTTAGCAGTAGCTTTCTGTGTGTTTCAATTTTTCTTGCCCCCGCACCCCTTCCTCCGTGCATCTAAATTGTCCATCAAAATACCTCTTCCAAACCACTGTTTTGCTATTTTAATGTATGTAACTGGTCTGAGGAGGTTTATGAAGCTATCAACAGAGGCAAACCACTTCTTTTTGTTCAAACTGTTTTGGGTTTTTTTGGTAACTTGACTGGAAGACTCTTAGAACTTTGTTGTTGTTTCCTGAAGTTGTGCTTTGTGTGTGTTACCTTTGCATTCTTCTATCAGATTCTCTCCAGAGCTCTATGTCATTCTATTTGTATTCTTCTTTATAGATATATTCTACAATATACTGTTCACTAGGAATTTTGATTTGTTTAGCACTTCTTGTTTCACAGTGCATTGATTTACAGGCATTGACTGGTACATGTTGCTGTTCGCTGCTGTCAGAAATGCAGTCATGTTACAAACTGCAATATTGTGTTGCCTAACTATGATAGTTAAACAAATCCTTGAACTGCAGGGAAGGTAAACCTTTTAAAATTGAATTGTATCTCATGGAGGCATATTACTCTGTGATAAATTACTACATTGTAACGTTTTCTGCTAAGATGTTCTTCCTTTTAGCTTTCTGATTATTCATCAGCTTGTCAGACTCTTTGTATTGCCATTTATCCCTTTCTTTCAAATGTCTCATAGGTTTTGATCGATTTACCAGGTTTTCCTAGTTTGGAAGAGAACAAGTAAGGGAGCTCTGAAGCAGTTGCTACAATACCAACACATGAGAAATGTTGTGGTTTTGAATACTAATTCAAAGAAAAATTGGTTGGGAACATTTTTCTGTCTAATGCTCTTAAGAAAATTCACAGGGATCTCACATAAACATCTAATTCCTATAAACAAAGCCCTGAGCAGATGCTTTATCTAATTCATTCAAAGTTAAAAAAAGAATTAGTGCTGTCTTTGGAGTGAACCTGCAGGAGTTTGGAAAGTTGCTCTGTTGATGTGATTGATTTTTACTTCAAGGATAAATCTTCCCTTCAACACCCAAGTGCAAAGGTTCACATGCCTGCGTGGAATAACTAAGTGTGTGTGTGATTACAGAGCCTTCAGGAGGCAAAGGAACAGAGTGTTTCCAAACAAAAATGCTTGTTCTCTTTTTTTTTTTTTTTTTTTTTTTTTTTTTTTTTTTTTTTTCCTGGAGAGTGAGAGGCCTGGTGTGGACTCTGTCAGGGAGAAACTTCTGGTAGGTCTTATTTCAAGATTGTCAGATGGGTTTCTGTGGGCTGAGGTGCACAGCTCTTGCTCCTCTGGGGACTCCTGATGCAGTGGCATGATCTGCATTTGGCCAGTTTTTTGTAGGCACTGTTTGGGATGTGATGCTTCAAGTCATCTTGTAAAATCACAGTAATATATACAGCGTCGTTCATAGTGTCTCAAAAGAACCCAGCACTGTCAAAATGGTGTCGTTACAAAGCCCAGCGGTGCAGAAGAGCAGTGGAGAGCCCATCAGTATTCCACCCGCGTGGACCTACCTTGGGCAGACCATGCTAATGGGCCCTGAATGAGCCCGACTGCCAGCCGCTGTTGGATGATGCAGGGCTGCAAGCGCCGCTCCTTGTGAGTTACAGCAATGAGTGCCTAATATCGCGCTCGATCGGGGGTCAGGAGGCAGCTTTAATGTGACATCAATCAGCTACAAGGGGATGGCTGCTGAGGCATGGTGGTGCTCTCGGAGCACATGCTGCAGGGAAAAAGGGGTGTTAAGCAGTGTATACTGTGCTTTTTTGTGGGAACAGAGAGAACAGAAGCTTTAAAAAAAAAAAAAATTGCTTTTCTCTGCCAAAATATTCTAGCATAGCTGATGGAACACGTAAATTAACTGGGCTTTGATAAGTACATGGTTAGCCTGTGTCCCCATCTGTATCTTTGTACTTATGGAGAATCTTAGAAGTTTTACTAGTCTTATCTGAAGTAAACAAGTTGTGCATCCTGTGCGCCTGCAGGTTTTATTTGTACTGTACTGCACGCGTACTTAGAATATTGCAAGCCATTTCTGTGCTAGAGTAATTAGTTGTTATGGGCTATCATTGTGTCAGTATTGATTTTTCAGTTGCAGCAGACTTGTATGTAACATGATGGTCCAGAGCCCCAAATTAGGATGTACTACTTACTCTTGCTCCTTACAGTGTTGATTGGAATTACTTCAAACACTGCTTACCTGCTTAAAATCTGTGTTTCATACTGTACTACTTGGTGTAGCAGGAGTCTTCCTTGCTGCTACTTAGGTAACAAAAAGATGAACACTTAAATGTGAGTAAATGACAAAGGAGGAGTATTATTGGGTGTAGGGGAGCCATTCTGTGCTGGAACATTGCCGTTTCACCTGCCTGTTGAGAAAAGGATGGTTTTCGCATGCAGTTTTTCACTGCAAGTCTAATTCATGCATGGCTGAAAGTCTTGTGCAAAGGGGTTATAAATGGTATGCAGAGGATTCCCTGAAGAAGTTTATGGCAAACAAAGCAGCAATATAGGTTATTGGATGTTCGTTACGTGTTCGTAGGTCTCTTTAAAAGGGAATTTTAGAGGAGGTGTACAACTGCAGATTTTGAAATTCTAATCCTTTGAATAAGGTAGCAGGGGTATCTTTAATGAAAACTATGTTGGAAACAGCTAGGACTGTGTGTTTCTGGGTGCTTGAAATGAGTGATGGAAACAGGCGAGCAGAAAAGCAAACAGCAGAGGATTATGTTTCAGGGCAGAACTTAAGCTTTTGGTAAGAGGAAGATTTTATTTTTGCTGAAGTGCTTGTCATGGAGATGAAGTTAGTATTTGGTACTTCACACCCCTGCAGAACAGGTAGATGCTCAAGAAGATGAGCTCACATCCACGCTTCCTGTAAAAACCTGCCTCAGTTTCCCACTTTTAAATTTCCTTACTTGGTTTTCTCTTATCTCTACCTCTTCTCTTTTCCTAATTGCTGCCTGGATATTATTACTGTTCCTCATCCTCTAAGCACTCCTTTTTTTTTTTTTTTTTTTTTTTTTTTCTTTTCCCCCCCCCGCTGTAAATCCTGGCAGCGCATGTGCTGTACTCTTGCTGCTGTGGTGCTTCCTGTCTAGGGTTTCTGCAAGGAGCCTCAGCCCGGCTTTTGCTGGGTGCTCGTAGCTGCCGACCAAGGCATGGGCAACTGAGCCAGTTCCTGTTTTCTTTCAGTGCTGCACAGTGGCCACAAACCAGCACGGCTGCAGAGCCGCCGGGCACTGACACTGACAACAGAAAGTCCTTCTGTTGCTGGGGGAAACTTGGACAAGCAGCAGCACAGAAAGTTAGGAGTGTTAAGGGGTAATGTGTCAGGCAAGTTACTGTCATGGACAGCTGGGAAGGTGATTCTCAAAAGCCTTGCTTCTGCAATCTGGAGGGGAAAAGTTTCCTCTGAGGAAGTTTCCCAACAGTTGTTGGTAAATAGTGTGAAATGCTTATTGTGTAAAGTATCCGCCTGTGATTTCAGAGGTGATAAAATCAGCCATAATCTATATCTCAGCCAGCATCTTCTGTGAAGAGTTTCACAGATAGACTAGTTAGTCAGTGTAGAAGTTCTATTTTATTTATTTGTTAGCAGAGCAGTTGAAATTGGGAAGTGCTGTTTTGCTGAGAATAGCACACTTCGGTGAAAACTCAACATAAGATTTTAAATAACTGGTGCCCAGAAGAGGCACTACCGCACTGCCACCCTCCTAGCATTTTCATCTTTCATTCTATCCCATCAGTTACTGTATAGTCTGAATATATGGCACCTAGTAATACGTATATGTGCATAATGTGTGCATTTATCAACAGTAGAATTTTTTATGTCCTTGAAGTGAAAAGCATAGAAAACACTTACGAATTTTATCTATGATTTCCAAAGAATTAAATTAAAATTTTTCAACTTCTGTTTAGTCTTAAGAATTACTTAACTTAAAAGCATCAGGCTTGGTTTGTGCTGGAAGATCCATTTGCTGTCCTCGTCTGCAAACGGTAGTTGAGCAGATACATACTTCAACTCTAACAGTGGTGTCTGGAGTTTTGTTTTATTATTTCACTGTGTGAAAAGGTATAAGACAATGTCTGTGTTTTTTCCAAATGGAAAGAATTTAATCAGGAAATGTCTCCACTCCAAATATGTTCAGGTTTTCTTTACTGCAATCAATACAGTTATTCATGGATTTCTGCTTCCAGCTCACTTGTGGCTATATTTAACATATGTCATTGTACTAGGCTACATCGTTTTTAAGAAAGCTTTTTATTGTACAGATGTGTGTTGCAATGAGGCCGGCGTTGTATACAGCCAGAACGCTGTATAAATCTGCCTCCTGCTCCTGTAAACATAAGCAGGGTTGCTGTGTGCTGGGTTTTGCTGAGGGCTGATATCTGTTTTAAATTCCTGTAGTGGCTGAAGCCAGCTCAGCAGATCATCCCTGATGTACATTCAGCAGCCTCACAGCTTTGCATAAGTAATTGCTTAGATGATCTGCATAGTTTGTGTAGTGCTGAAAATAGTTTGCATTTGCTGATGATGAAGCCTATGGCATTATGTATATGCTTGTTGTGATGACGTGTCCTCTGTTGGCAGAACAGATTTCCCCCCTTCCCCCTCCCTAGGAATTTTGAGTCTTCTGAAATGAAATGACTATTTAATTTTCAGTGGGTACTTTTTTAGGGGTTAACAGTTACACAGGCACAATTAGGAGCATCTCTGCTGTTTTTATTGACAGGGCTGAGCCGATATTACATAGGAAAAGCAAACAGTAGATTTTTTTTGTTTTTCTTTTGTCTGTTGCCTCTGGATGATTTTCTGTTGAAATGTGATGCT
Source organism: Microhierax caerulescens (assembly GCA_035590215.1). NCBI lineage: Eukaryota > Metazoa > Chordata > Aves > Falconiformes > Falconidae > Microhierax > Microhierax caerulescens. The sequence goes on along the minus strand of JAVJGJ010000047.1, from coordinate 34,901,198 downwards.
AGGTGGTAAAGTTATGAGATTCAAAGTGAAGACTGCACCCAAGCTGAAGCTTTGGGATTTTTACAGTACATATATGGAGCCCAGTTCTTATGAGTGCCAACTACCCCTGGTTTTCAAGAACTTCAGTGAAGACTTGAAGATCTCTGGCACCATCCAGAGAACGCTTTTTAGTTAGGTCCCAGTTGAGTATTTGTTAACACTTGTGATTTTGTAGTGCCCATGATGCTTAGGCATATGGATACCATTAGTTTTGAGTGAAGTTGTCTCCTTTTGAAAATCTCAGCTGTGCTCTTGAGTGCTAACATTAGGATCACCAGTTGCTTCTCATTTACACCATGTTGGGATCCCTAGTTTGTCACATACATTTTTCGCCTTAGTAGCCTGGCAGCATTACCTACAAGAAGTTTTACTGTTCCATTCTACAGAAATGGCATTTAATCTCAAAAATAAATAATAATTTACAATTCTGTTGTATTGCATGTTTACTCAGAAAAAGCTGCCGTGCATGGGATCTGGGGTCAATGCCTAATTTACTTAGTTTTTACTTGGGATAGGTGTAAGTGTTGTGGCGCTGTGTTGTGTGCCGCCTGTGGTGAGGCAGGGCTGTGAACATCAGCTAGGCACCCCGCGGCCGTTGGGAAGTGCTCCGTGGGCTTGCATTGGGAAACGCCATCAGAAGCTGCCAGTGCATGTGTGTGTTTTCAGATATGTTTGAGGCACACATAGTTACCTCTGGAGTCAGCATTAGTTACAGAAAGTTGGGGCTGGTAGACATTTGACAGGGAGTAGTGGTATAACTTGCTTCGTTTCCACAGTGCTGGTCTATGAGGATGCAGCTTACTAAAGGTAGAGACCGTGGGCTGGCTGAAAACCAACTTTGATTAATACAGTGAAATTTCCACCCAACTATAGGTAGGAATTAATTTTTTATTACTAACTTTTATCCCCCTACAGTTATGATGTAATAGATAAATGAGAAGTTAGACTTATATTAATTTCAGGTGTCATCCCATTAGGGAAGTCATATGATGTGTTTTTGAAAAAGAAAATAAATGCAGATTATCACAAAGGTAATTTTTGTCACTTCAGTTGCTCTGTTGCAGATTACAGATTGCAACTCAAGAAGAAAATGGGGTTGCAACCTTTTTTTGAAATGCTGTCACACCTGTTTTTGTGGTAAGCCTTTAAACTGTGAAGGGAAGAGAGCCCTCAGGTGAAGGAGGTGCATCTTCCTTGGCCCATGATATTTTGCCGAGTTTGGGCTGTAATATGAAATTGAAATATCTCATTTTGTTTTGCTTTCAATTTTTTTTTAGATTGAATTAGGCTAGAGTAAGTAATCCACTTCATAATAATGCTGGGAATCTGGTAAAATAACAGATCATTGTTTTATTGATTCCCTTCCCCCCCCTTTTTTTATTTTTCCTTCCTTTCCTTTCAAGAGAGTATGTGGTAATACCCACAATAGCAGCAGCATATACTTGAGAGATTGTGAGAGCAGTAAGACACTTATTTGCTTCATTGCATTCAAAGCTCGCAGTAAACATTGTGGCAAAATTAAGACTCCTGTTTTTTGATCTCTGTGCAAGTGTAATGCCTTGTAAACTTGCACAAGTACATTGCTACATATGATGAGGAAACTGTAGCGGAAAGGTACGCCTGAAGTCTCGCAAAGGATTGGTGGCAGATCTAGAATAAGAAATCAAGACCTCTGGACTACCTGAATCTGTTTCTCGTTTGTCTGGATCCATGCTTTCTTTCCGTCAATGACGACATACATCTCCCCACACCATCCACAGATAGTATTGCCTTTAGCCATTGCAGGAAGACTCAGCAGTTTTGAAAAATTCTCAGTTATTCACCAAGGGAGTGAAAAATGTGTTGGAGTTGCTGGCTGGCTGGCTGTTAAAATTGTAATGCAAGGGTGTGGTAAAGCATTGGAACCCTGTCAGAAACTGATATTGTGTGTATGCATGCATCATTCACCTTAATCAAAACAGAGCTATCGTTCACTTTCTGGGTTCCCATGCCTTGTGTCCCATCCTGCTGCGATCAGTGGGGTGGCTGAGGCAGCCCTAGCCCATTGCTTGAGCTCTCCCACAAGAGGAGCAAACCTGTTTTATAGAGGCAACTCATTTACTTGTGCTTTTAGCTTGATCACCTAAAATATTGTCTTAAACCCTCCCCCCTGTTTATTTAAATAAGCAGGCTAATTTTGAAAGTGGAAGTATGACTTTAATGCCTGAAGTGATGTTATTGCTGTAAGGATTTCTCATTTTACTGAAATCACAAATGTCTGTGGTTTGCATAGTGGGCATAAATTAAGCTCTGCAAACAGTGCTATGTTATCTCCCCGACATAAAAGGGTATGTCAAGCAGAAATATTTGCATATGCCCTGAAAAATATCCCAAACAAGTCCTCTCCTGCTAAGTGCTCTGTGTAGGTTGGCTTAAGTTACTAATAATATTGTTTATCCTTGTTATTTATGGATATGTAGGTAGGCAATTGTATAATATTGTGAGCTACGAATCCAAATTGTTCTTGGCCACAACTTCTAATGGCAGCATATAAAAATTTTAGGGAGCATCTGTATGGCTGGCTCCATGGTTAAGGTGGCCACAATACACTGGTTCATCTGTAACAAGTGGTACTGCTGGCTCCTAGCTGTTGGTGGCTGCTGGGAGGATATGAATAAGAACATGTTAATTGATAGTCTGCGAGTAATTGTCTCAGCTCTGTTATTTTTTTTTTACAAAGCACATTAAAGAGCTTTTGGGTTACATATTAAAGTTAGGAGGGTTTGCTTCTTTTTAGCTGAGGATCCTTTTAACCAGTTTTTACTTTCAGAATACTCTATGGTGACATGCCTCTCACTCTTTTGCTCTTCCTGATACTCACACCTGGCAGTTAAAAAGGCTTGTAAATTATATTGCATGCCTAATATCACTATTTTCTTTTCTGCATCTGATTACATGTTTTAAACACTAGATGAAGCAGGATGGGGTAAATCTTGGTCTGGTGGCAAGACTGGGTTTGAGCTTGTTCCCTTTGGGAGCTGAGCAGTGGAGCAATGCAGAGGGCCTCTCTTTTGCCCCACTACACTGTGTGCCTTGTGCATCAGTGCACGTTGCTTCCACTCATGTCCATCTCCCTGCACCACTCAGGAACAGCTGGAGATATTTGTAGTTGCCTGCCACCTTCCACTGCTCTTCACAACTTGTTCATGTTGCAAAACTTGTCTTGAGCTTTGAACTGCTGTGAGATTGGTTGGTTGACTTGTTTTTTTGAAAGACAGTCCTGTTTCTGGGCTCATCTGCAGTTATGCTGGAAGTAACATTTTTGCTTTGTGGCTGCATATGTAAGAATATAAAATCAAATGTCAGGATATGCGGCTGCAAGAGAGACCAACAGTGAGAATGAGGCAGGTTCCTTTGCTGTGGAGTGGAAAGCCACAAAAAATTGTGTTCGTGGGGGGGGGGGGGGGGGGGGGGGGGGGGGGGGGGGGGGGGGGGGGGGGG
>JAVJGJ010000047.1:34853445-34882232 GCA_035590215.1 Microhierax caerulescens | reverse complement strand
CCGGAGTTCTCCCCTCTCCTGGGGCTTCACCGTCTGTCGGTGCCACAGACAGGGCTGAGACCTGGGCTCGGGTGGGTACCAGATGCAGTAGGTAGTCGCTGTCAGGCATTGAACAGCAGCTGTCGTCCTGACACTTTGTGCCCAGCAATGGGGCTGTGCTGTTAGTGGGCGACAGGAGTCCCTGCTGCTGAAGGAGGGGAGCCAGCGAGTGGGGCTCAGCCTGACCGGGTTGCTTCATGCTAACTACATCCTTTGGCGTTTCTGCTCCTCGGAAGCTGTTGTCACTGCTTGCATGCTCCACCTCCCTTCTGTCTCTTCAAAGGCCATGATAAGTGTTGCGGCTCATTGTCATATGAAAATTAGGGTACGTGGCTCGCAGGGCAGGCAGGTTGGCTGCCCCTTTTCTGCACCGTTAGTTTGTGTAACAGGAAGTTGTACAGCTTCAGGCTTGGCTTCTGCTACTGCTTGCCTGGAGCCTGCCGCACTGGCTGAAATCCTGTCTTTGCTAAATGTTTGTTTCCAGACCATTGCAGCTGTAGTAAGTGGTGGAAAGATTGGTATATTGATAACACAGTAATTTCTTCCTGAGAACCACTATTAGCTCAAACAGTGTTGGTGGGGTGGGTGAGGAACGGTGCAAATATGCTAATTTCCAGTCTTGGTATTTCAAGATCAGTCTTACATTGAATAATTGTTTTTAATGCATAGTAGGAAACATTCTCTGTAGTCTTTTTCCTTTCTCGTAGCTGCCTTTTGCAGGAGGAAGAAGTCAATTAACAGCTTTTACACCTGTGTACTAGAGCCTCCTGGATGTGTGTTAAGATGTCCTGCAGATATAATAGAATTATGATTTATGCAGCCTGTGATGACAAGCTGAGATTTTTTATGGAATTGGTGTACTTGCTTGAAAGGATCCTTTGCAGAGCAGTTATACTGAGGCTCTGGGTACATTAGTACTAGTGAGTCCTTCCCATCTTTTCCTGTTGATGCAAACACTCTTATGGAGCCTGTGAAGTGATGTTGAGACCAAAAAACGGAAAAAGAAAGAAGAGAAAAAAAAAAAAAAAAGAAAAATGAGGCTAGTGCCATGCAGATCACCCTGGTAATGCAAACCCTTCTTACCCTTCCCCTTGAGTCACTGCTCACAGACGTTGGTGCTTTTTGTGGTGGTGGGAAGTGTGATAAAAAGCGGATCTGCAGGAGTATTTTGGGGTTTTATTTTCTCTATATCGAAGTGACATCCTGTTGCACAAGCACTGCCCTTTAGAAAGTGCCTAGGCACGTTGGAGGTGTTGCTGCCATGACCCCTCTGCCTTTCAGTGCAAGAAAGCTGTGAGCTGGTGAATTTAGGATTGCCTTTACCCCTGCTTGGCAGCTCCTGTCCAGGCTAACGGTGCTGGTGCCACCAGGAAGAGTGTCTTCCCCAAATAAGTCAGCGTGCATGAGCTAGTGGGTGGTGTAGAGGTGGCTGTTAATGTGACTTATATCTAAGGGTTACAATTAAGGTTACTGAACATTTCCTGTAATGAGACGCTTGGTTTCGTTGCAGGGATGTGCTGTGCCTCCTCCATCTGTAGGGAAGCTCTGAGTGTTGGTGCCCAGGGTTCTGTTCCAGGGCACTTGTCCCTCCTCACCTCTGTCCTTGCAATGTGTGGGTTCCCCCTTGCTAGTGGACAGATGGGCAGAAACATGGGGAAGTGGCAGTCCAGGAGGTCTCTTCCAATCCTGTGTTGCTGGGTTTTTTTGTTTGTTTGTTTCTGTGAATATACAAAGGTTTTGAGCCAAATTTGAGTGTAGGATAAAAACCACAGGCTGGCAGGCTAACAAACTCCTGCGTTATAAAATGAGTCAGCAGAAGAGACAAAGCCACAGTGCCTTGGAATAGCTGTAGCCCTCAACTGCAGTTTGTAAAAACAGCACTGCCCACACAGGGAGCTGCTGTTATGTGGTCCTGCCTTGCAGGCAACAGGGCTGCTGGAGAGGATGTGAGAAATGTCACCTTTAGGTGAATGTTTTGTGTCTTCGTCTGAAACTCTGCCTTCATGGGAAGAAATATTTGGTGGTGATGCTGACATTTGCTATTGCTACTTGCCTGCTTACCTCATTGCCAACTGCTGGTTCTTCCTTCATATCTTCCCCCTCCTGGCTTTGCTGGCCACCCCTCTGCTGTGCCACCACAGCTCTCTTTGCCTTGTGTCATAAGCTGGGTGGACGAACTGATTGACACAGAACTGTAAAATGACACAGAATAAATAAAATTAAAAAAAGAACCTTTCAGGCTGGTCTGGTTCCCCTGTGTGGGTCAGGGCCTGGCTCCACAAAACATGGGCACAAAAACTGCTGTGGTGTGACTGCTGTGCTTCTGGGATGAGGGCACCTGCAACTGGGAATGCTGCTGGGGAGCTGCTGCCCTGTGCCGAGCCACGTGCAGGTCCATGCTGCCTCCAGGGGTGGAAAGAGGTGACTAGAAACCGAGTGGAAATCAGCACATTGAGTGGAAAAAAACCACTTTTCAAGTGTGTGCCGTGCTCGTCAAAGCTGCATGAGGACTGAAAACGCACCGTGGTAGAAGGGGCAGTGAGTAGAAGGCACATCTGCAGGAACGGTTCAGTGCGGTCAACAGCAGCGCTTGCTGAGTCTAAGCACTAGGCTTTTCTGCAGTCAGTCTTGAACCATCACCAAAAAATGTGTGACTAGACTGAAGTGTAAGTTGAGTTACCATATTGAAACCTGATGTCTCTTAAAATGGTGCTAGGAAATTATTATTTTATTTTTTTTTGGTGGTATGGGAGAGACATGGCTTGTGGTCAAGGTTCTAGACAGTGACTTAGTGATTTCTCTCATATTTCCTATGTGACTTTGGAGTAGTTGGTTTATTTGGCTGTACCTCAGTTCCTTTGAGTCTTCCCATCCTTTAGTTTTGTTTTGGGAAGGTTGCAAGGTCTGTGAAAACAGCTGTGTCTTTCCTTTGTGCGAGACAGACGTTAACCCTTCATAAAAAATATGGTAACCAGACCCCGGCGGAGAGTTGCTGTACTCAGTGTCACCTTTCAATAGTGAAGTTTTTACCCTTATCAGTCTTTAAAGGTGATAAATGTGTCGTGCAATTTATACAGCACTGTCGTGTACTGTTTGCACTCCAGTTCCATGACAGATTTAATTTGATCACAAACACTGGAGATTAATCATTCATGGCACTCAAAAAATGGCAGTCTGAAATTTCAGATGGGATGATTGCTGATGTCTCCAGCACTTAGTTGTAACGACTCTTGTGGTACTATGGCAGGCTGCTGTAACTTGGTAGAGTTTAAGTGAAACATGCACAGACCAAGCAAAACTTTGCTCAGAACAGTGCTGGTTGTTCTGCTGTTTGTTCCTAAGCATTTCTGTGCATATAAGTGGACAAGCGATAACTCTTTCTGACTCGGGCCTTTCATTAGCAGCTAATAATTCATGAGGCCAGGCAGGTTGGACAAAGCAGAGAGGCTGTAACTTTAAAAAAAAAAAAAAAAAAAGTGCATACTCTCATCCCTCACTTGTGGGCTATTGTTAGCATACATAACTGTGCATCAGACCACACACAGGAGCTGGAGAAAGAGCAGTGGGATTTACCAAAATGTGACGTATTTATTTGGCACTAGTGATAGGTAGATCATTTTAAGAATATACCTCTTCCTACAGTAAGAGTGAAAGTCTTTCTTTTAGGTTGCTGACATTGAGCTCAAAATTTAAAAGTATTTTTTTCAGTTGAAAATTTGACTATATTTATGTCCTCCCTCCTTCTTCACTCTCATCAGCTTCCTTAGTGCCTCATTTAAAGAGGGGAATTGGGATGTATTCTCTGTGATTTTGTTTTGGGGACCTTCAGGTCAGCTCTGAGAGCTGTGATGAGTGCAGTACCTGTAACTGCATGAGTGAAGCAGGAAATTAGAGCAGGCAGTTGGGCTCTGAGGGAAAGCAGCTGCCTCTGTGTGAGGCAGAATCCAGAAACAAACTGGCAAAGTCTCTTCATCTTTGTTTCACAGTCAGTGGGTGCTGAGAGGCAGTGATGTTGCGTGGTGTGAACTGCTGTTGGGAGAAAGGGATAAAACCCCCAAATCTACACCATCTCTATCAACTGTGCTGGTGCAAGAAAGTGGGAAACGGGGAGGGAGAAATGTACGTTATTCTGTTGCTGCTTTTGCCCATAAAAGTCAAGTTTCATATTTTTTTCTCAGATAATTCAAAAGCAAACACGGTGTCATGTGTATAATTGTGTCCTGGCTTGCATCAGAAACAGTGTGACCAGCAGGACCAGGGAAGTGACTGTCCCCCTGTACACAGCACTGTGAGGCTGCACCTCAAATGCTGTGTTCGGTTTTTAGCCCCTCACTGTAAGACATTGAGACAGGACAAGAGGAAACAGCCTCCGGTTGCGCCAGGTGGGTTTAGGTTTAGATTGGGTATCAGGAAGAATTTCTTCACTGAAAGGGTTGCCAAGCACTGGAACAGGCTGCCCTGGAAGTGGTTGAGTCACTGTCCCTGGAGGTATTTAAAGAGTGTAAATGTGGCACTCAGGGACATGTTTTAGTGATGGACTTGGCAGTGCTGGGTTAGTGGTTGGACTCTGTGATCTTAAGGGTCTTTTCCAACCTAAATGATTCTGTGACTGTAATGACAGGGAGAAACAGGTCCCCCTGCAATATAAGAAATTTGTTCTGTTCAGCAAGCATCGGATTTAGTTTGTCTGGCTTTTAAATAGTCTGAAGCCTTATCTATTACAGGAAACCCCAGATCTTTCCAGGATGTTGTATACATACAGTAGCTGCTTCCTCTTATAGAAATAATGTCATTTGGAAGTGAACAGTACGTGCTGAAAAAGCTTTTGTCTGTGATAAAATTGGCAGTGACTGAGAAAATCCAGCTATCTCCCAAAGGGGAGTCTGTGCAGCTGGACTGCTCTTTGTTAAAGTAGTATTTTGCTCTATTTAAACGTACTTTATATTATATCTGCCACACACACCTGCCAGTGTTGGGATCTTCCTGCTATGATATGAATGTGAGTGGGACAATGTTGTGACCAAACAAGCATTGCTCACAATTCCATCTGCAAAATAGATGAGTTTATCCCCGCTAAGTCTATAAAGAAGAGCTGTGAGTGCTGACATCATTTGTCTTTAGAAATGTAAAGCTATCCAGGGACAAGATTCTTCTCACCTTCATATAATTTCAGTGCCCACCCCTGTTTAGCTGATGACATGATATTTGGATTTCCCTGAGGTTTCTCAGTCTCCTTCCAGTCTTGATATCATTTGGCCAGTTGTCAGATAGTATCTACTACACTTGTATAATAGTGCTACTCTAATGTTAGGACGTGTTGATGAAAGGTTCTGTTTAAGTTAGCAGGGTGACAGAGGTAATCGTGGACTTTTTCACCTGGATATAGCGTGCTGCCTGGCCCAGGAGTTACTGAGTGTGGGAGAGATGTATTGAGGGTTTCAAGGCCAGTTTCCTCCTTGACTTTATTTTCCCCTGGGTTGATAGCTTGTTTCTTCATTAGTATATTTACAGTGAATACTAAACCAAAAGCTGCTTTATAGGTTTAATTAAAAGGAATACATGGTTTCTTGGAGGAAAGCCAGGTCTTTTTTTTTCATTCTGTTTTGTGGTTTAGCTAAAGTGAGAATCTCAGTGACCTGCATTCCAGGGGATATCGAAATTCAAAGTTAAGTCTCAGGAGTCCAATAATCTGACAGATAAGAATATTTACTCTACGAAACTAAAGCTGTCTAATTTCAACAGATGTGATGGATTGAAGAGAAAGCATCGTTGACCTGGTTCCACTCTGTTAGGCTTTCCAATTAAACAGGATGTTGTAGAAAGTGAGACCTGGCAGAGTAATACCTGGACCAGCAGGACTAAGGTTTTAAATGTCCCTTGTACTTTAAAAGATGTTCCTTTAAAGATTTTGCTTGAGCACTAATCCCAGAACACTAATGATGAAGTCTCCTGGAGGGATGTTATCTCTTTCTAATCTCTTAATTAACTGGCTAAATAGACAGGTTTTGTGCTTTTGTGTTTAGAAGCTCTTTAATGAGGCTTGAATCCTCTGGCCAAGTCAAGTTAAGAGTTCAGATTTTGACACCAAGGAAGATGCCAGACTGCAGAAAATACATGGTGCACTTGCACATATAATGTGTAGAGCTGGAGAAAGACATTCACCAGGATGAAATTTTAATGGAAAACAAAACACCGTCACGTAACTGCAGCTGTTGGGAACAAAAATATTGCCAATGATGCAGCCAGTGCTTTCATCATCAAGTCCTGATCAACTTTCTGAAAAGGTTCTAATGCCTTGAAATTACAGGAGCACCAGTCAATTGTAATGTAAGAAAGAAATGTAACAGAGGGATAAATCAAAGATGTAAGGGCCTGCATGTACCCTTGAGTTGTTCTGGAGCTAATCTGTCTCTGATATACTCCGTTTACTTGCACACCTTGCTTCACACATTCAAATATTGTAGTGAACCTGTAATTTCTGTGTGATGGTAGGGTTCCTGGAAAAGGGAGATCTCTTAAAAATAATAATCCCGCTATCCTTGTTCAAGCAGATGTGTTTGTTCCTTACATCGCTGCTTTGGACCAGTAATGGCTCAAAACACCTGCTTTTCCACTATTCCAGAGTAATGGCTGTTTCTGTCTGCTCTTTTTGTAGATCGAACCTCCTAGTCCCTACACCAGCTTGGAGACTCAGGTTAGTACCACCCCCACCCCCACCACCCTTCTTTTGTCTAAGAGATCCTCTGAAAGAGAAGGCTAATCTGCTGTTGCCCACTGCAATTATGGTATTTAACTGTGTTGGTGACCCTGGAGAAGGTACAACTGTAACAGCAGTAGCTCCCAGCATGACTGACTGGGCAAGAGAGAACAGACTCTTTACAGGAAACAGGTGCAGATGGTGAGGAAGGGACCTGGTGTGCAGCTGGACAGCAGCAGAATTGACTTGTGCTTGTTAGAAGAGAGGATGCAGTGCTCAAGGTAGTGCAAGAATCCATTCATGGAATTCTCCTTTCTTTTTGCATACTCAGCTTCCTAGCTTTTGTTATAATCCCTGCTGCTAGTGTGTTACTCTAAAATACTATAGCAATGTGGATTTCCTCTTTAGACATTACATTGAGTGGTAATGAATCCATGGAGATGCCTGGCACCAGAAGGTCAAAGTGACAGAAGGAATTTTACAAAGTCATTGATGCTTTGACTTGTGTTTTCTAACAAGGCAGTATCATTGATTTTCATTCTCGCTGATCTTTGGGAGGCAGCAAAGGCAATGATACTTGCATACTGAAGATGGGTGTTTATTCAGAACACACATTTCCAATGTCCCTTAGTGACTGCATAAGTATGTCTACCTTTGTCTTTTGCTGGCCTTTCTCTGGGGAAAGCTTTTGACTGTTTTGCTATTTGTTTCAACAAGCCTACTACATCTTTTTTATGGACCTCACTTTGGAGCTAAGCCTTTGTGAGTCGAAACTGGCAAGGAAGAATCACATAAAGATAGTTATACACAGTGGCATTATAAAGTTGTATCGAAACACAGAGTACATAGTGAAGTTCTAATCTGTATATGATGTAGAACTGGGAATATACAGGAGTAATGAAGACTTATTTTATTACTGACTTAAAATAGTGTAAGAACAGCAGTTTGTGTTAGTGAAGGTACTAGGAGAGAATGCATGTTGTGAGGATTTCACACCTGAATGAGAAGGAAGTGAAAGGGAGATTATCAGCTCCAGCTGGTACAGCTGCCACAGATTACTGGCTGAGGTGATGCCTTCAGCCCCAGCATACAGCTTCCTTGTTCTGCCCTGCCAGTCTGTATCTTCCCTGGCCTGCATGTCATTCACACTTCTGGCCTGTTACCTCCTTGGTAAGACTGTCAGCAGGGGTGCTGGGTGACTCCAAAAGTCATTGTGCTTTCAAGGGGCCTTAATATTTTTGGGGTCAGGGAGAGCATAAACACATCGTTTAATGAATATTTAAGGTAGAAATTAAGTGTATGCTCATAGGTGTTGATGTTTATTTCAGTGTTACTGAAAGCCGCATCCACTTCTGTCTGAGTCCATCTTCTCTACAAAGCTGCTTAATTCTGACTTTGAAATAGATGAGAAGAGCCAAAACCAACGTCTCATGGGCAACGCACTTACATCCCAAAGTGTTCTGGACTGCTGGGGGGTGCTCAAATGTAGGAGCTGAGACCAGGTGTGTATCCTGGAGTGGGCAGGGATGGGACTCTCTCTGAGAGGTGTAAGTAAATCTGGGTATCATAGCTGAAGGACAGGGCACAACTTTGGTTTCTAGGGATGCATTTCTCTTTAGGTGAAGTGGTGAAAAGTGTTCAGATTAGCTGTAGAAGTTCTTTTATATCCAGACTGAGAAGTTAGCAATTCAGGACTGGGCCACCGTCTTAGCTGCAAGTGTCTCTTTCTTTGGTGTGAAAAAGCAGCATGAGAAAAACAACATCAGCAGCTTTAATGTTTTGCCAACTCAAACATGACGTTAACTAACATGGTTTATAAAGAATCCTCAAATTTGCAGAAGTTTCCCCACATTTTATTTTCGTCCTTTTTTGTTTGAGGACAGATGTGAGTGGAGAGTAGTAGTGCATTTGTTTGAGACTTATTGAGTAGACTGGTGAGCAGCTTCTCTGCTTTAGTGCTTTCCTGCACAATCTTGGGGTGAATTGGCTCATTTGAGATTTTTGCTCCACTGCCCTCTGGTTTCCTGTCTTGACTCTGCTCTGCTTGGTATTTTGAATGTTGACATTTCAGTTGTGTGCTGTGTGTTGAAAGGGGACCATATTCTGGAGGCCTTCTCATGATTTTTTCATATCACTTCTCCTCCTTTCCCTAGTTTTCCAATCAGATGTACAACTGTTGCAAATTTTACAGGTATGGCTACAAGTGATCTTCTAAAGAGAGAATGTAGGTATTCTTCCAACAGCACAGCTTCAGCAGTTCTCTTTCTGAATTCCCCTATAAAGATCTATTTTGGGTTGTGTGTAAGTGAACAGAGGGAAAACATTTACTTGAGAGCTAAGCCAAGTGTTTTCAGATAATACTTTTCCAATGAATAGACAGCTTCTGCAAACAAAATAATTTTTGCACAGTTCCCTCATGTAATTCCCTCACATTCTTCTCTCTTTTAGAGGCATGTCAAAATACTTTGCTCAAATTGAACCTGCCAAATCACACTACTCATGTTAATCAAATAGCACTATATTGGGGATCAGTCTGATTCATTTATACCTCCCTGTGCTGGGACAGGATGCCAAAAGGTGATGCAGTTGGGCAGTTCCTGTTCTCCCTGCTCTTTTTTTGTAAGTGGGGTTATACAGCTCACAAACAACTGTTCTTTAGCTTTTTTCGTGTTAAATGGTGTATAACAAGCATGACTTATGTAATGTATAAATTTGGTGCAGCAGATTAACAATTATTTAATAAGCTGCGTTCAAGGGAGTAGGATGTGGCACATTTATTTGCATTGCACTGTGATGCAAAATAATACCCATCTAGGGTGAAACCCAGAAACTCGGGTTTTATTGTACTGGAAAAAATAGTTTGAAAACAAACCTCCCATTTCCTACCTCTAAATCTCACTGTGCTGTAATGCTAAAACCAGATACTCCTGAGCATCCTTGAGGTGTTTCATTAGGCCATGTCAGGATTCTTTTGGAGGGTTCAGGTATGTTTGTCTGCACCACCACGCAAAGAGAAACTGACCATAATTTGGAGAGAATGAAGAAAACGAAGAAAGAATGAAAGCTGTTTTCGGCAGCTGAGATGGTTGTGTATTACATCTGAAACAGCGGTGACTGACTACTTTTCTCATGATTTCCAATGCTATCTCCCCATCAATGAGACTGTGGCTGTTTGCATTTCACACTTCCCATCCTTCATTTCACAAAAATACCAGGAGCCAAATGTAATGGCTTCAGCAGCAGTTAGCCCAGAGAGAAATTTTGGCCCAGTTTTTCATTCCCTTGGAGCGATGGAGTTTGTTAGTGTCTTTGAGTTAGAGAGCTTGGTTTTGGTCTCTTTCCAAAGCTGTAGCTTTGTGACTGATAAAAGCTGTGTGACTGGATGCTGGGGAGCCCTCTAAGGCTTACTGGTAAGGGACCACCTTTCTAGTGGTGGGATAGCTGGTGCTATCCCAGCATGATTGTGCTGCAGTGCTTGCCCAGGGTGCCGCCATCTGAGGGGTGCTGTGCTAAGCCTGCAGCAGGCAGATGTGCATCCTTGTGCCTGTGTGGCAAGTGGTTGGTTTTCCACCACTTGGGGGTTAGCAGCATCTATGTTAAGCTGATGACAATAACAAAACAAAACAAAGCCAAACCCAACCAAACAAAAAATTACAGTTCTTCCCAGACTATAGAATACCATTCAAAATTTTCTGTGTTGTTAGAAGTCAAAATATGAACTGGTTTTTGCTGTGCAGTTTCCAGAAGATGCTCTTACTGGGGTAGCTTGTTGTGCGAGAGTAGCTGGTGGTGTGCAGCCTCCTTTTTAAGTGATGGATATGGTTCCCAGGTGCTACTGAAGTGTGAAACTTGGAGATTGCTGAAATAACACGCGCACTCAGAATCCAAACGTGAGACTTGCGTGTAACGCATGCCACGCTAGGAGGATTTCAGCTGGAAAGTTACCTTAGCCAAGGGGGGATGCCAGTCCAGAGAGGGTTACATTGGCAGAGAGCCAGTGTGAAAGATGCTTTGAAGACCTCTTGCCATGAAACACAAGTTCTCTCCCACATTGGTGAAGTAAGTATTGATGCTTGAGTATTAGCAGCAGTGTGCTTGTCATAATACAGCAAAACCAGACTGCTTTTCCATACCCTTCTGTAATTAGGGTATACCCAGCGTGCAGTGTATCGGCTCAGCACCTCATACCCATGTCAGTCTCTTGTCTCTAAGAACAGCTCAGACACTGAGCGCTCCCAGACAGAATTTGCATGCTAGTAGTAGTGCCTTTAAAGAGACTGATTGTCGTTGTCCTCTCTACCATTTCATTTAATATTTTTTTTAAAGAGCTAGCTCTTTTTAGAACAAAAATATCCTACCCTGGAGAGCATCATGTAAGGAGCAAAAATTGTCATAATAAAAGGTACTCATTATCTTGTAATTCCTTTCTCTGAAATTGATTTCTGGATTAATTCCATAAAAGACTCGGAACTGAAGGTTCATGGTGCACCACTGCTATGGGTGTTGCACTTCACAATTAAGTGGCTGCTTTGAACAGCAAAAACGTACTCTTAGTGTGTTTCTTGCAAGCACCTGGCAAGATGTCTTTGTCATTAGGTACGAGTCAAATAACTTCATTGCCTACAGGACTCTAAATAATTGCATGCTCAGCTGTTTGACCTTTAATTATCTCTTTTGTTCAACCCTGAAATTTAAAACTGTAACTCTCAGCTGTGCTGCCTGGAAAGCTCACACACCTTTTACCTGGTTCTTGTCTGGGAACGACGGGGTGCTGTCAGCCCTGCTTGGATCCAGAGCACAAGTGCAGCAGCAGCAGCCATACAAGTTGCCTAATTGTGCTGATTGCCTTTGCAGATAAGTGATTGTTTTGCCCTTTGTGCCTGGACTTGGTCAGCATCTGCCTCACTGGGGGCTGCACAGCTGATTTCACCTGTGTGCCGTGTAATTGGCATTTCCCAGTAAGAGTAGATAAGAATTGCATACTGAAAGATACTATATCCACTGCTAAGAGCAAGAATACAAAACAATCCCTGCATTATTTGTTGGAGTATCATATGGAAAAGAATCATTAAATAACTGGGAAATGTTTTTTAAAACAATATGAGTAAAAATAATACTTCAAATCTTTTATGTCTGCTTTTGGGTGTGTTTGGGATTACTTTCTGAGTCTTATGGTTACCTCAAGATGGAAACACAGGGATTTTTCCGGTTTTACTCAATATTCATGAAAAAAACATGAATCCAAGAATCTTGTAGCCTGTAGAAAATCCTGTAGCCTGCAGTTTTTGTGACAAGATAATTGTGATTGGTAACACTATTAACATGGAGTATTTCATAAAATCATGTTGTGAAGATAAAGTAAGCTTCCAGGTGCTTGCTTTTCAAAATGCAGGTAAGTATTTTTCTTCCAACTAATTAGTTTGGGGGGCAAGGAGAAACGTGCCATTTCATAAGGTGCTGAAGTGAGTAAAGAGCTGAAATGCCTATGGGGATATACAGCCACTGGGGAAAATTACGCAATTTCTTGCAGTGCACTGTGCTTACTAAAAAGCAAGATTTTGCATTCTGCTTTCAAAGGGAAGAGGAAACAGCATGTTTTCATCCCTGCTGAGGAACATGAAAATACAAGTAGATTTCATGGACTTACCTCTGAAATCTTCATGATACGGTCCCTGTAGAAATATCCAATGCAACCAAATTGCTGAGCTGTTATTCCCTAATAATCAGGTATTCTGGGTTTGGCAAAGATAAGCCTAGAAAAACGGTGGCTAGAAATGTCTCAGTTTTTAAATCACACAAAGATAATTTAGATCTGTTTAGGAGAATGTGTCTTTTAAATGTATCTGCTGAGTGGATCCATTTGGATATACGTGGGAAATACTCTGCAAGATTAACTGGGTGGTATTTGCATTGAAGATACCTAGGTACAGTCTCATGCAGCATCTTGGAAAATTTTAGCTTTTTGTTACAGACAGTCGTTGTATTTGATTTGGCCATGTACACAGAGAGAAAGAAGGGAAGAACATATGGCTTTGAACTCACATCTCTAGCACTTGTGTTCTCCATTATTTCTATGAACAAACCATGAGAAATTTGGCATTGAAGGCCAATGGAGTCCTTTGCAACACTCTGTTGCATGAGGAGGGTACACACCACGTGTCATCTAGATACCTTACTACTAATGCTGTGAATCTTGAAATTTATATGAAACTTCTTTAAAAGAAATAATCAAAAAAAGCCTTATATAAAGCTTTCCAAGTTATTTTTGTAGTGAAAGAAAAAAGCACCTAGCCATCAGCTCACAGTGACCTGGGTGCTATGTAAGCATGTAATTCCTTTCTCTTGTTCTTTGGAGGACGTTTGATATTTTCAGCAAGTTTTTATTCTGCTTGGTGCTTGTAAAAGCTGTCCCATGAATGGCACTGAGAATGAAATCTCATCTTTGAGAGATACAGCCTGGGCAAACTTCCCAGACCCAGCACATGTGGAAGGGAGCTTCTGTGACAGACTGGATGGTATTTTTGACTCTTTGAACTCTGCATCCAGAGCTTGCTAGGCATCCTTGTTCTCAGTTAATTGAGCCTGAACTACAGCTCATATTCTGTGGATGTCAGCTCTGGGTTTGATTGTTTTCTGTTCCTGGAAGTGTTCAGTAGACCTATCCAGTGGGTTGTCTGTCCCTTTTAATATTAATTTGAGAAAATATTCTTGCCCTTTCTAGAAACAGGGCAGTTTCTAATTGTCCAAAAGTCCATTCACATGTGCTGCAGCTTCAGAAATGAGGTACTTTTACCCAGTTACCTTCTAGTTATGAGTACTTTTAACAGTACAACTACCAAAGTCCTAAGCTTCCAAGCTAAGATCTTAAAAAGATATGAGAACTGTGGTATTTCCCAGCAGAAACTGATTTGCCAATATCTTTTTAATTTGCACAGCATTAGAAATGCTTACCAGCAATACCTAATTTTGAGTTTAGCCTCTAATGGAAAAAGAATTGTAAAATTTAGTTCTGTGCTTGCCTGTTTTTATTGTATAGGGCAAACTGGCAGAAGGGGTGGTATACAAATTATGTTAATTATAATCAATTACCATCAGAACCAAACAGTTCATTATGACCCTGTCCCTGCTGTACAGTAATGCTATTGTACACTGTCTGTTATGCTCTGTACTTCAAATGACATCACAGAACAGGAAAATTCTCGATTATTCCAGAATAATGGTAACTGGGCTAAAGGATAAGAGATTAATATTTAATAGCATGTGGTCTGGCTGATTGCTTAAATAAAGCTCTAATGCAGTTCTGATAGCAAATAGGAGATGATGCCAACAAGCCAAAATATTCTGAGACTGATTGAATCCTTGGGTATCTGTTCCCATTCTTTAAGTGAAATACATCTAGTTGTTCTGATAACAGCTCAGAACAGCAAGATAGGAGGAATTCACACATTATTTTCCAGTAAAATACTAGGTAGCTCCCCATTTAGCACCTCCTAGGCTAACATTTGAGAGCATGCTTAATTACAAGCACCTACCTAAATGCAGGTGACTTGAGTAAAACTTTTTGTGTAAGTCCTGCTGTGTATCACACCTCTGTTTCTTACCTAAAACCAAATTTCTTTTGCAGTAGTTTAAAATACATTTTTATCTTTGGAGACTTTTTACATGCAGGAAACTGGATCTTCTAGTGAGTAATTAATTCACTGTGCCTCTCCTGACTGAGGAAGAGCAGTATCAGTTTATCCTGGCTGAGGATGTGACTTAATTGTCTTCATGTGAGCAGAGTCAAATGCAGATTGACTTGCCAACCTGCCAAGCTGCCAGTGTGGCTGGTGTGTAGTGGTGGAAGGCTGTGTGCAGCAGGTAGAATGAAAAGCTACATGCAGGTGACCAGTTTCTGATGTTGGCACTTGTGCAGTGTTCTCTGTGCAGCATTTCTTGGGAGACATCTGGGATGCATTTTGCTTTGGGGTCGTTTTAGAAATGATACTGAAATGTGGGGTCTTTTTCTGTTTTAATTCATTTTCTGTAATGCCTACAGGTAAATACAACTGAAAAGGCTTTTGCAATATTACTTTGGTTAACTTCCCCCCCCAATTTTCTCTTCCTCTGGTTATGCTGGGATTAGACCTTAATGGCATAAATAGCTCTTGTATACCAAAGTGGTTTAAAGTGATAATTCCATTTTTTGGGCAGTGAAGCATAGAACAGAAAACAAAATGCACAAATAATGTCTGAAAAACAATCAGGTAATTACTGGATAAGTATAGACTTGCACAGCTGTGTTTTGCCTGCATAGTTTTCCAGATCTAGTTACAATGCTTTTCTAGCCAGGGCAACTTCAAAGTGGCTACATCTACTTTTTCATGAAACACTCAATTTTTTTTGTTTTTGCAATTACTCGGTTCTTCAAGTAGTGGAGACTGCAGTACAAGGGGAACCTACTTCAAAAACTGTTATTCTGGGTTTGCAGAAGGAGGATGAATTACGCAGAAGGTTCTTTTGCTCACAGGCCTGGGCTGCTGCACAGATCACACATGCGCTTTTTCACATTAACCTTCCTCTTCCCATGTCAGCCTTGTTTTACAGGCTTGTTGATGTAACTTTGCATTCCTGGTAGTTTTGCCTTGTCAGAGTTCATTGGTATTGCAAGAAGGGGAATTAACTGGGCTGTAGATTGGCAATAAAAGCATTTTAGTAGCTGGTAAATCCAGTGGAGTTATGGAGGTAACATCTTTATTACATACTCTTGTGTTCTGTTTGCTGATTGGGAAAATGACTGCAGCTGGATAGATTGTAGTGCTGAAGCCAAAGCAAAAATTAAAAGAAAAAGACGCAAACGTTTTATTGTCTTAACAGCAATGTTCATTGCCACAGTTGACACTGAGGCAGTGGGCTACTGAGTGACAGCTGGTTGACAGTCACTCCCAAGGGTGCAAGCTGGACATCCGTGGAAGTGATGGAATTTGTCTGAGAACACTTTTCCATGGGAAGTTAGAAGTAAGCTAATAATATTTGATTACTTGAAATGTTTCCTATATTTGCTTTTCAGGAAAGAGAAGCCAAAATTGTGACTTGCTGGTCTGGACCCTTGTTAATACTGGTGGGAATTGTGTGGTTCAGTGTCATTTCTGTGACTGAAAATCTTGTGCTGGCCGAGGCCAAACAGGGTGCTTTGGCCGTGCAAACGGTGTGTCCCGCGCATACCAGCTGTTCTCCCTCCTCTGCAGCACTTCTTTATGGCATCCCAGTCATGGTGACAGGGCGGCCCTGGCTGCAAATGACTGCATCCAGTCACATAGGCAGCCCTGCACTCCTCTATCAGTTACGTTTCGACTGCATCCAGCCACAGCAAACTATCCGTTTGATAAGGTTGTGTGAAGGGACCGAGCTCTTGGAAGCTGTGTCCAGTAATCAGCAGAGCATCTGAATTTGAGACTTGCCTTTCAAAGCTAAAGCCAGGCCCTGTATTATTGCCTAAGCTCCGTGCATTGTGTGAGTGCAGGGAGCTGACAGCCTCAGAACAGGATTAGCAAGATGTGTCATGCAGTGAAAGCACCGAGGCTGTGAGACTTCTGAGTCTCGCGCCACCGCAGCCGGGGCAGAGCTGTAACGTGCCCTCTCGGGCTGCTCACGGCCGGCGCCCCAAAGCGCTGCTTATGTCCCGTATCAGAGCAAAACAAACCCAAAGACAACAGCCTGCCAAGCCATGCTTTTTTCTGTGAATGGTGTGGGATTTTCCCCCACAGAGAGCGCTTGCCTGAGAGGTGGGAGCCCCAGAGGGACCCCCTCCTTGGGCTGGGAGGACACAACCCCTCAGTGCCAGTGTTGCAGCTGCGCTGGCCATGCTGCCCTGCGCTGCCTGAGCGGGACAGTGGCACTTTGGAGAATGCAAACTGTGCTGTCCCTCGGGAAGGGTCAGTTCCCTGATCCTGGTTGTAGGACTGTTTCGCTATTTTGTATGTGCTGCTACACTGGAGAAAAAAATCTGCAGTTTTAAAATTCAAATCAAGGTGAAAATAGCAGCTGGGGAGCCTGTGGTGCTGGCTTCTGTTAGGTAGCAAGTGCCAGGTGCTGACATTTGTAATGGGTTAATAATTTGTATGCATTACAGTAAAGCCAAGCTAGAAGAGGACCTTCCATGAAGGGCTGTGCTACAAGCAGGTTTGATAAGCTCCTGGCTCTACTTGGAGAGTCAGCTTTAAAACAATTGTAGCCCTGAAATAGGTTTTCTTCTTGCCGTTCATATGTAATATAATCTATTATATGTATTATTTCGTGACTTCACAGGAGCAGAAAGAATTTTTATTATTTCTTTGTTCCTTTGTCTTTTTTATTTTACTTTATCCTATGTAGTAGATGTTATCTAACATTTGTAATTGCTTATAATATTCCTGTCTTCTAATGTTTGAGTTTACATACAGCAAACAAAATATTTTTAATAAATGCTGATAATAAAATCATGATATTAAAAGAGCAAGCACTTAATACCTATAAAATGACACTAAGCTCATTATTTGCAAATTATCCAGGTGATAATTTGGTTGTGGCCTTCAACAGCGTTTGGTTTCTTAGTAGGCAGGAAACATGCAATGTTTGATTGCTGCTTCTACAGCACCTTTCTGGCAGCTCAGCTTTAAAGTTTTGTTGGCACTTCTATCATGATGCTTGGTAGCTGGACAGAGTGTCTTACAAAGGTCCAAAAGTCAGTTTTGGTTAATAGTGTCAAAAAAAAAAAAAAGGGGGGGAGGGGATGGGGACGCATGCAAAAAAGCAAAAGAGAATTTAAATAACAAATCAATGATGCTTTATTGGTAAGTGCCAGATCAGGCTCATACTAACCTTTCTCAAGGTTTGCTGCCTATTCCTTTGCTTCTGAAAACACAGAAGTGTAGCGTAAATGGAGGTTGTTGCCTTTTTATTTTAGACATCAAACTGATGGCTGACATAGTTTTTTCTCCAGTTGAATATCTCTGTATTCTTACAGCCCAGCCTTTCATAAAACTGATGATCTTATTTTTAAATTCTGATGTGGACCCTCAGTTAAAGCACACCTGGTCTCTGCTCCAGACTTGCTGTGTCACCCTGTGCAGGAGTCCCTTTCTGACTTCACTGGTCCTATGGCCGTTGGCAGCTTGGGCCAGAATGCACTGGAGATCTGCTTGTGCTCTTCTGTCAATGATGTGATGGTTTGCGTGGAAGATTTAGCATGCATATAACTTGACCATTCATAAGGAAATGGTTTAGGGCAGCGTGGTGGGGTTTAATTAAAAGGTGCCTGATTGCTGGCTGTGCTGTGCAGGAGGAGCTGCTCCGGTTGCAGTGCAAGGTTTGTGGGTTTTCGGTGGGTCACATTTGCTGGGCAGAGCTTCTCTGGGTTTCCCGTCGGAAGGCTGTGAATCCTGCCATGCTTCCAGCTCACCTGAAGCAAAGTGACAAGCTTGGAAAGGCTGGAAGCTTCAGAGAAAATAAAACTCAAATGAAACTTGTTTGGGACCATACTTGGCAGCAGTGACCGTGAGGAGCTCTTCCACAGGGCATGCGTATGAGTAGCCTACGTGTTGGAGAAAGCAGCTGGCCCCTGTCTCATGGGAAGCAGAGGTCTATGGTGTGCAGCTGTTTCTTGTGACACCAGAAGGTGGACGTTCAGGTTGTGTCCGTTGCCTGTAGGTTGTCTCAAGCGACAGCAAAATGCTGAATAACTTCTGTGGAGTTAATGGAGCCTGTGTGGTGCCTGTGAATGTGGGTGTTTGTGACAGACATTTATAGATTGTGTCTGGATATGTGCTTACATATAATAATCCTTTTAATATACATTTCCCACTGTTTTGTACGAAAACTTGGTATTTTTGGTAAACTCTGGTTCCAGCTTAGAAGCAACAGCTTTTTCCTCTACATCGTACACTGCAATATACACATTGTTTTGGAAGCGGTTCCTTTAGAGTGCAGCTAAAAAAGTTAGTAAAGACCTGGTTTGGGTTTTTTCATGATTTTTACATAGAATGCCAGTATCATGACTGACTCGCAGGTCTGTGTTACTTTTGACCATTACCTGAAAATTCACTCCGAAGGCCATGCTGTTAAAATACGAGAGTGTTATTTCAAATTACATTTACTCCAGAGTGAATTGGGAGGCTTTGGCATAGCGCCTAGTTTACACTAAGCTTGCCAGCAGAGGAAGTTAATCAAGAATTGTTGGTCCAAGGTGAATTCTTGCTCTGTTTTAGCTTGAACGACTTCCCACGGTAGAAAGTCCTACATCTTGAGCTAATCTGTTCAACTCCAGGATTAGGTTGTGTATTTTCAAAACTGTCATTTCCTTGAAGATGGTGCTGAAACAGCCAGCTGAGCCTGTCTGCTCCCTCATTCCCAGCTGTGTTGCTGGGTGCAACCTTGAACTCCAACACCAAATACTGGCATCACTCAGAAAACGTCATCCATTTGCTGTGCTGAAGTTGTTCTAAGTGAGGGAGCATGAACCTGAAGCTCCCTGTGGGAAAGTGGGAATGGCAAGGAGTTGGAAAGATTGGTCAAGGACCTGTGATATCGGGGATGGAATTTTCATTTTTTTGATTGTGATCATGCACCACCCCCCCACCCCCCCCCAAGCTCTTAGCTGGGTGATGAAAATACAGCATTAGCAAGCTGTAGAAGGTCATCCTGAGAAATTCAAGCTGTAGAGGGCAACAGGGCTTGTCACTTGGCTGAGAGGAAGGTTTCTGTCTGTCAGAGATGCTCTTTTCCCAAAAGAATGTTTATTATTTCTTTAAAGTGTCCGTGTTCCTCTTCAGACCTTCTGTCCTCCTTTGTCACCTCCTGATGTAACTGTTGTGGCTCTGACAACATATGCTTTTCCTCCTAGTTCCATGTTCTTAATTAGGTTTTAACTTCTAGTTTGATATTTTCCATTATCTGAATGTTTTTCAAACTGAGATTTCTTTTGTTTAATGTCTGTCTTCCCTCTGTGGCAGTTTATTTTGTTCTCTATAGGTAAATGTGCTGACTGGAGTAGAACACTTCCTTGATGTCCTTATCCAGAAGCATACAATATCACAAAGACGTACAATAATGGAAATAAGTAAGCATTTTGGTGTCTGAAACTGCAGCGGGGGCTAAACTCTGTCAGTGCTATTTGGAAAATGCGGTATTTTTCTATTCAGATTCAAAATTAACGGACTTGGGCTGAAATTAGAATTGTAACTTGTCGTTCTAGTTATGAAACTGTTGTTTTCACTAGATATTTTGAAATCTTGAATAACTGTATGTTTCCACAAGGAAAGATAAATTTCAGAGCTGGATAATAGCCCTTACTCAGTAAAACACAGTAAGACTTGCAAGTTGGGCGGTTACATCAATCTGAACACTCACATGCTTTGAATTGAAGATGTTTAAGTGTTTCCCTGAGTCTGGCCCTTGATGCAAAAACATTTGCTTATAATTTCAGTTTTTGCTGTCTTAATAGGCTTTTTAATTATTTATTGGCAGTAATGCTGAAAGGGAGTGAATTTCAAAGATGCATGCACTTTAAGTCAACACATGTGAACAACTACATTTAAAATGCCTGCTTCAGCATTCACTAGAGAGAGGATCCATTAGGCTGGTCACAATCACAGGAACACAAATGCTGTGCAAAGATGTACACTGAAATTCCTAAAAATGCTGAAGGGTGTTTGCCGGAGTGCTTAAAGGCATCCAGCTCTTGTTGCCTTTGAGTGAGAGACCCAGAGTGCTGAGTAGGGAAACCTTCTTCTTAGCAGTTAGAAGTTTTAGAGATTTGAAGTGGTTTTTCACTTCACTTCAAAACAAAACCAGATCTTTTGATATTTTCAGAAAAGGCGAACAGAAGATACTCCTTAAACACAGTGCTGTGTTATGCACACATGTACTAGAGAAGTTCTAGAGGTTCAGGTGTTCTCCCTGCTGACCTGCTGCGGAGTAGGAGGCTGTGTGAATAATGGTGGTCACCAGGTAATACAAATTTCAGAGGTCTTTTCTTTACCAGCCTTCAGAGCACAGTGGAAATGCATCCTATTGACGGGGAAAAGCAGTATGTGTGCAGCAAACCTTTGGTCTTAAGCATCCATATGCCTCTAGAAATTCTTTGGAGTGGGGGGAAGGAAAGGTTAGAGCAGGAGTCTTATTTTCTTAGTCTCCTAGCTGTCATGTTTTTGCCATAAACCTCAATCGTGCAATAGCAAAGATTGAATGTTTGCCCAAAGGACCAGTCTGCCTGCCTCAGCCTGAGAAATATCAAAAGCACACATTTCACTGAGGGGCAGAGCTCCGGCTCAGCGGCTGGGCAGTAGAACAGAAGCAGTAGGTGGTATCTCTGTAAATGCAAGTGCCAGGTAGTGTGACCAGTAGCCAGAGGCAAAGTCTTACATTACACGTTTAATTAAAGAATCTCAGGGAATATGCATTGTCTGAACATTATAACGCTCATCAGGAACTTTGAGTCAGAGCCAGAGGATAATAAGAATTAAACCACATTTTAACCATGTACATTACAAGGATTTATATTCTTTGCTGGAGCTGAATAATGCATTACTGTAGTGCTGTAACTGGTGTTATATATGACCTTATAAAATGCTGTGATCCTTTCAAGCATTTATTACTTAAGTAAAAACCAAAGTATTTTTTCCAGCTATCCCCCTTTTATAGTTTTTCCAAGTTTAACACTGGTTTTGGAATATAGCTTGGAAAGAACAATTATACTAGCATCATTATTTTTAGGAAAATTTGTATAGCTTACTTCTACACAGATATGTAAAGATATAATGGTGCTAGATGTAGAAGGAAGCTGTGAAGTGCTTTGCTTTTCCCTGCCAAAATTTCATTTGAACATGAGATACTATCTCAGGGATTGAGAAGGAACTTGGAATTTCAGAGAAAAATATGAAAGCTGCTTCTTTAGTTTAAACTAGTTATGTATTACCAGAGACTATAACAAAAGTAACAGAAAAATACAGTAATATGAACAAATAGCTTAAAGAATATCTCATGCCTGTGTAATAAAGCATATGTGCATCGAAACAGGAAAATGGACAAAATGAAACCATGACAGTCTTTATCAATCATCATTTGATCGGTTGGAGGAGAAATGGGAGTCACAAAGCACTTGCAGTCTCTTCTTCAAGACCACACCATGAGTCACTAGCCAGATCACCGAGTTTGTTATAGGCTTTTTGGTTCCCTTCTGTTACTTGACACCCACTTCTCCTTGCAGCCCTTTCTAAGAGTGATGTCTACTGCTTCTATTTGTTGTTGCTGTTGTTTTCTAGGCAGTGCGGGGTGCTAAAGTAATTTTGGAATTTTGTCTTTCCCCTCTCTTTGGTCTCTCTATAATGATTTTTCCTAGCAGGCTTTCTGCCTTGTAGCCCAAACTTCAAAATGTTTACCAAAAACTTGGAAAGACCCTGTCTTAGCAAACTTCCCCTTCATTGTATGCCTTCTTCTGGATCATCTGGCTGTAGCACCCTGCCCCTTAAGCACCTTTCTTTAACATAAGTGCTGCTGGTGCTGAAGTGCAGTCTCCCTGGTCGTTGTTTATTATATGTATTTACTTCATATATAACGTTAAATGTAGTTCTGCTTCAGAAGGAATCTGGTGCTCGTTCTGGTTTACAGTCTTGGTGTAGCTGGGTTGTCCCGATATCAACTTCATATGAGGTATGTCCAGTTAGTGGGATCAGTGAAAATGATTTAATACTGATGTTTCTCCACAAAGCTACATAAACACGAAATTTCTTGGCATTGCTTTCAAAATTTTAACAGGATCCCCTTGTTATTTAACAAATCATTAACTACTTGTCCAGAGAGCGCAGTAACAACCTTCAGGCAGATTTCTAAATACTAAAACAAGCTTCAGGCAAGTAATTTGGTCTTTCTGCATCACCCTTCATGTCTTATTCTTTGGGTTTGTTTGTTTTCATACTGTTCTCGTGTGACTCAAAGTATATAGGCAAATGCTAGCCAAGAGTAAACATTATTATTCTTATTATCATCATTATAAAGTAAAGCCGTGCAAGTCTGTCTGGGTAACTGCATTTTTACCGTAGGTGATGCTGCAGTCTGAGGATGAGAAAGGGATGCGGTGATTGCCCTTCTGTAACTGGCATCTTATAGCAGACAGAGTAGCAGATAGTCTTGGACAAGGCTTGATTCTACTTACATTTTTGCCCTAGCTAGGCAGATGGAAATTACTCTTAAACTTCTGGCTGTCATAAAAAAGCTGCTATTTGTGCCAACTCTTCAGATCTCCAGAGTCTTGCTGAAATGAAAAAGGTTTGAGTCCTGTTTTATCCTTTAGTAATGACCTGAGGTGTCATTGGGTGCAATCCTACGTATTTCCACTAGGAACTTCCAAAGTTTTATGTCTGTGTGTAAATCTGTGCTCAGTTGCTTCTAGTGTTTACATGATACCTTGCACAACGATGCCTTTGGAAGGGGACCTTAATGATTTGAGTGCCTCATCTGGCCCTGCAGTGACTGGTGTCCCACACTCTACACAAAAGATAGTAAGCTGTGAAGCAACTGCAGTGGAGACTGTATATCTAGCTTCAGCTAAATAATTTGCTGTGCACTGTTTCTCTGTTTATGGTTCAGTTTTAAAGGCCCTTTTAAGTGAAATTGGATACACTACAAAGTGTTGGTTTCATGTGTTTTATTCGCAGTTTAATCAGCGTGATCCAGCTGCCAGTGCAGGGGAAACCGGAGCTCAATTTTTAATTATCCCTGCTTTGCCTGAGTTAGGAATTCCCAATAGTGCTGTCTGAGAAAAGATGCCAAAAACCGCATTGTTCTTTAATTAGCTGTTGTAATTGTTTCAGTCTAATCTCCATGATTAGCAGCAGCATTAAATACAGCAGTAAGAATAGGCCTGCCCTCTTTGTGCTGCCCTAGTAAACACAATATTCTTACTTCTGGTAAGGGACATAATATAAAATCAATTAGAAGCCAACTAGTGTTGATTGGAAAATGATAAAGAGCAGCTACCATGAAGTGCGGATTGCTTTGTAAAGTTGGTTTATAACCATACTTCTGGGATGGCTTTATTGCCCAGTTTTGGGGGAAAACACCAGAATGACAACCTCTGTTGCAGAGAAGCCTTTGGGGATCTGACGCGGAGATTCCGTCCTGTGTGAAGCCCTAATACAAGCTTCAAAATAATCTTTACTGTCACTGAGGTTCATGCAAATCCACTTTTTAGGAGAGGGTCATTCTTGCCACCACGCAAAGCAAGTAGGTGCTTGCCAAATATGAACAATTACAGAATATTCCCCAAAGAGATGAGTTTTTATTTTACGTTTATCTGAGTTTTATTCAGAGGCTCAAAGATGCTCGCAGTGGTACATTTGTAGTGGGCAATTCTGCTTTGCAAGGAACATTTCTGCACAAGCATATGTTAGATCTGTTTCAGAACAGATTATGGTATTTAGCCATGTAAAGATACAGGAAAGCTGCTTCATGAGACCGAAGTACAACTTCCATGCTTGCTTTGATGGTGCTGAGGTACCTGCTAAGTTACCAGTTATTATCTATATGTCCCTAATAACCTTTGTAAATTTGGCTTTGAGTATCGTTGCATGTGGGATAAATTGCAGTAATATGCTTGGAAAATGCAGACTTAAGGTAGGTCATGCAGTTTAAATTGAGTGGTTTTGAGTGTAAATTGACCATTTCCAGAGAAATGTAATTGCTGTAATAATGGTTGTAGTCACAGGCTTTGGAAATGTGAATATTTTGGCTGGTGCTATGTTTTTGTAAAGTAATTGATACAACTTCTTATGTCTTTTGGTGGCATCTGACAGGGCTGCTACGCTCAAGTGTCACCAGCAGAATTGGCCCCGTAAGTTCAGGTTTTGTATCTGAGTGCAGGTGTGGCACAGACCTGGGAAATGCTTCATCTGGGCATACACCCGGGAAATCTCAGGGGCTTGAGGAGTTTATTCTTTCCTAAGCCATGTGAAGTAAGGTGATGTTACCATCGTTAGGAGATCAAAGAAAACAGGTTTTGTTGCACCTAAACCCCAGATTCCTGAATCTAAACCCAGTGCTTTGGACGCATGGACACACAAACAAAATTGACTAAACTTCCAGAAAAACAGCTGTAATTATGGGTGAGCTAATGAAAGAATAGAAGTGAGCTTACATCTGAATCAGATTACTTTGGGTGTATCAAGATTAATCTAGTTTACAAATACAAAAAATTATCATTGTCTTGTCAGTGAAATAAAAGAACTCACACAATTTTTGTTCAATGCTTTTAGTTACCTGAAGGGTTCTCCCTAATTTTTAGAAGGGTCAGATTAGTATCTCCAAGCTGATGTCTGATGCCTTGTTTGAGTAGTACTGCAGAGGAGTAGATCCAGGTTTACAGCAGGAGTCCAGTTCAGTGAAACCACTAAAAAAATCAGGCTTTTGTACTAGTCCAGTGAGAAATAATCTCAACTAAAATCTAAATGCATTTATTGGTTTATTTCATTTGAAGATACACTGCATGAAAGACAAAAGCTCCCTATGCGCTAAACTGAATCTTTTGTGACTGTGGAAGTCACTGAGCTAGTGCTTAGCATGTTGAGAAGCTGGATGTTACCAAAATCTGAAACTGGCATCATCAAAGCACTGATTAAGTAAGTTTTGCTTTATGCTGCTCTTTTATTCTTTCTGCCTATAAAATATATATGGAAGGAGACAAGAAAGATGCTATTTTTTTCTCACTGATTTATGTATCATTTTCCAGTTTATAGACCTGATTAAAAGTAGAAAGAGGAAATAACCATAAATAATCCCAGTGCCCTTAAAAACACATGTAACCACATTTGCTCTATCAAAAGCAGCACTTAATAGATCAAATTTACTGCCACTTTCACTATTTGCTTTGCAGTAACAATATTAAAATTGATCAGTTGAAGTAGATCTGTACCTGAGAAGGACTGTAAGGTAAATACTGTGTGATGGTGACACAATCGTCCCTTATCATTTATCATCCAGGGTTACTTGTGTTTTCTTTTCATGGGGGTGCAAAACGTCAGTTTATTTAGGAAAAAAACTGTGCTCAACTCTTATGGTACTGGCTGGTTTTCAATCTGAAAATGGTGAGCTCCAACATGCGTGACCATTGCTGTCGTGCAGAGGACCATTTCTACACCAAGCAGCCCATCTGTCCAGTCGAACTTCCCTGCTAACACAATCCACCTGCCAACAGAATTCTCCTGTTGTTTCATGTAGAGGTTAAGAAACCTGGTAATGAGTCAGAGCACTGCTGGGTCTTGTACAATGTAGTCAGTGAAGGGACACTGACTTACACTGTAAGGAGATACTAAATAACATAGGCTGGTTAAAGTATTGAAATCAGAAGAGTTGAATCAAGGTAAGATGGAAAAGGTTGGGGAATTAAGTCTGGTTTCTCTTCAAGAAGCAGTTACTGCTTTTGATCAGTCACAGGGGAGGAGAATGAACTAAGCATTAATTAGCTGACCGCTTACATTTATGCTGAGCTGTAACCTGGTGAAGGTTTCCTAAAGCTGGTGTAAATAAGCTGAGCTAGTTTTAGTGCTTCCACAGTTAAAACCAGAGCATTTTAGAATAGAGGAATTCTGAGACGGCAGTAAATGTGTGACCTGCTGCAGCAGCTGGGTTTCTGGATGTGATTTCTGCCAGTACTTAGGTCCAGTGACTGATGGGCATTATGGAGTCAGGATGTCTTCCTGCCAGTTCTGCAATCACAGTATAATGGAACCAACTTGTTTTATTTTACTGCTTCTGACACAGTATGTTGATACCACTTTGAATTCCCATAAGAGAAAATACAGACTTAGCCTAGGCTACATGCTGAATATATGAAGTTCTATGCACAAAACCTTAGGGGAGCTGTGTTAATTATTACATTGCCTTCCTCCACTGCCAAAAATTGCTGATTTTGCTGTAAGTTGAAATGGTTGCAGCATTTGCTTAACTTCGTGTTTCAGGAAATGTCTTGAAAACAACAAAAAATAGTGGGGCGGTTAGTAAGCTCAATATCACTTACACCACTGGGATGAGCTGAAAATGGGCAGAGAACTTGCAGTTTCAGAAAACACAGCATCATCAGACTTTTACATTACTCTTTTCACCTCAGAGGCAAGCCAAAACACTCTTCTGTGATGAAAACTACTTATCCCTTGTAAAAAGCAAAGATTTTTAGCTATCATGGCTTTTAGATTGGCACACGTTACAGAATTTCTTTCATAAATAAACCTGGAAATTTCTGATTGGAATAAATAGAGAGCAGCAGACTACTGTCATGCAGTTAAGGATCGTAGGCTTTTATAAATACTTAATGTATCGGACATAAATACGTTGTATGGCAAACATAAATGCTCTCATTGCCAAAAATGTGCATTGATTCTGTACATTCATATTCTGCAGAGCACCATTAGAAACTGAAGCTAGAATTGCCCAAAAGAAGCAAAATGGAGAAGTGCAGCAGACAGGTTTGTTGGGGGCAGGAATGGTCTGTGTTTAGGTGGGTTTAAGGGGAATTGCACAGATTTGGGGCGGTGGGGGGCAAACGTGTCCATACATTCCATCTGCCAGTAAGTGCTCTCTGGTGTTCGTCTGACCCTGAGAGACACCTTGGAAATAACTTGGAGGGGTGCACTGATACAACCTATGGATTTTTACTATGTATAGATACGAAGTTAGTAATTCTAATCTCTCTCAAGCTCACCAGCAGTGCATCTGAAGAGCAGGATTGTAAAACCTGCCTTATGTTTTGGTGTAAAATCACCTGCAGTGTCATTGCACTTGCATAATCCTGTCTTGTGGCTGTTAGGTTGCTACAGAAAATGTGTTACTGAACATGAATTTAAATAACTAATTACCATGCAAGCCCTGATTGCGTAAATGCTGCAGAGGTCTTTCTGCTGCTTTCAGCAGTGGCCAACCGTTCTTGGGCTGAGGGGAGGAGGCACCGGCCTCGCAGCGGTTTGAGCAGCCTTGGCAGCTATGTGAGGAAATTCTCATTGCCTAATCTTGCATCTAGAAACAAGCCATATGCAGTAATTGGCCACCTAAACTTTTTGCAACTGTTACTTTTAAGATTTTTAGTTAGCAACAAAGAACATGAAACTTTCTGTTCTTTGCTTCTTGGGTTGCAGTATAATTATGCTGGTGATGTGCTCATTATAATTTGTTTCCAGTAATCCTTTGGGACATAGAGAGCTGCTTCCATTCGACTGTTAAGTGTAGGCTGTACTGACTATCGACCAGCAGAATTTCTCTTCAGAGATAAAACTGTATTAGAGTGAAAGTACCTGTACTTTGAATTGCACAAGCACATCTTGCTGCGGCACTTTCTGTGGAGCTGGTTAACAAGGTAATACTCTGCTTTCTGTTTAAACAGGCATCACTTTGCTTGTTGTTTAGTTGTGGGCTGACATGAGCTGAGGGTGTGGAAGAGATGATTTCATCAGCCCCCGAGCCAGGCTCTGTCCTAGCCAGGGTGCACCCCACCCCTTCCAGTACAGAGCTCCCACAGCTCTGGAAAGCACAAGAGTCTTCCCAAATAAATATAATTTGGCCTTAAATTGTAGGAATGTCTGTGGGGTTCTTGCCCTATACAGCAGCTCACCAGCTTTGCTTCATAAAGTGCCCCTGAAGGTTTGGTGTATGACTGAATAAGCCACTACCTTCTAGAGCAAGCAGGTAACCTAAAGTGACTGCGGTCCCTGGGCTTCCAGCCAGTGCCACTGCCACCTGAAATAGTGTGGGAGCCTGTCAGGCCACTTAGCAGGACCAGGAAATTTTTTACTTTGTTTTTGTTCTTTTACCATCATCCGCCTGTAAAAGAATTGAATGAAATAAATGGAAATCAATTGACTCCATCAGAGCATTTCTGGTTTAAACTCAGTTCTTGACTGAGCAGTAGAGCTTCTCTGATCTACCAGCTGAAGATCTGCTCTGACAGGGGAGGCTTTGTTTGGTTTTTTTCCTTTGGGTTTTGTTTTTTTGTTTTTTTTTTTTTTTGGGGGGGTGTGTGTGTACTTTTTTTTTTTTTTAATAATAACTGGGT
>JAVJGJ010000047.1:34786997-34845161 GCA_035590215.1 Microhierax caerulescens | reverse complement strand
CTTCCCCCCCCCCCCCCCCCCCGCCCAACGCATGTCAGACTGACAGTCAAGGACTGGTGTTAAACAATTTCCTGCAAATACTTGTCAAATAATTTTTTCATGACAGAGAGTTGCCTTGCAGTTGGCACACACGACTGCACTTTCCCTGCCTTTTGAGCTGTGTATCTGCATTTTTACTCTTGTATGCAATGGGTACACCATTTCCTCTCTCAGGCTCAGTTTTTATCAGACCTCATGCATGGTTTTTGTCTGGTGTTGGATATTCATTTCACCATTTTCCCCTGCTCTGCCTCCCCAAATGCCCAGAAGAGCAGTGGAAGTAAATACACTTTTCTGCTCATTAGGACTGCTTTGTTTCAGCTGCTGCCCTGTTAATACAATGGGCCCATGAGAGATCCCTGTTCTTGTGGTGTAACCCATGTTCTTGGGAAGTGCTCCCGCTTAGGTACCTCCTTTAGTGAACTGAATCCTGTAGCACTTGGTTGATGTCACAGATGGGGATGTATCTGCCACTTGGGTGCTGTGTGCACACAGCCAGCCTTGATGCTGGCCATTGGAGCTTTAATGGCTGTGGATTGTAGCTTACAATCTAGATTTGCTCCAGGTTTAGTCACTGACCCACCAATGAAGACTGTTGCGTATTTTCTGAGCAGGACCGTGCTCTAACCTGCTGGTTCTGTGGGAGCACGGTATGGTTTGCCAGCACGGAAAGGCTGACTTTCTCCTTTCTATTGACTTCTGGGTGAGGACTGCCAGAATTTCACCTTCATCTGTAAAACCAGCACTAAGGTAATGCACTTATATGTGGGAACAGAGGAATCTGTATTTATCTGTTGTGCAACATTGTCATTCCCTCTCTCTGTGGACAGTTGATGGCAGATAAGACTAACAGCATTTTTTTCAACCACTGCTCTTGTCTTGCTGCCATATATTGTGTCAGCGGGGACTTCTGACTAACTAGCACACATGTATTCACAAACAGGGAAGGAAAAAATAATTCAAGTGACTCTTTACTTATTTTAATCACTTCTATAAAATTATCACGAACCACTTGTTTACTGGAAGCAGCCCAGCTCGTGCTTGGGTCAAACAGTTAAGGATGATAACAATCTTTTTGCTCTTTCCAAGGCATTCATTATCTTGGAGGTTTCAATGCAGTGAAAATGTTGCCTAATAGATTCCTGTGTCTGCTCTTTTTGAACTTCCTTGAGCAACTCCAGGAGCCAGTAATAGCCCATGTACGTTTTAACTGTCATTCAAAGTCTTTGTTTTCAGAGGAATGTAACATTTATTTGGGCATAAACAGAGAATCTGGGCCATACGCAGAATCTAGTGTTTCTTTTTGATAAAGGCTTTCACTGTTAGAAAGGACAGCACATGAATTAAACTAAGTACAGACGACAGCTCATGCTCTGCTTTCACTGCATGCAAAATGCATCTTTTCACAGCAGTATTTAGAGCAGCCTTCTGCTTGCATCAGATTTCTTCAAATTTGCTTGGCTAACATAATTTGATGCTAATAAAGAATAATAAAGGGCAACAATTTCACATCCGTTGACAATAATCGGTGGTCCTGCCTTTGTAAGTGATAGGAACCTGGAGCTTGTTTTCCTGGAGGAGCCTCCTGTATCACAAGCGCTGATCTCTGATACTGCTAAGCGCTGAATTACAGTGTGGTACCTGCTGGGAAAGCTCGTCTCCGGCTATTTGTTTCTTTTGTGGCAGAGGTTTTTTTCCTCCTTCCTGTTTGCTGTTAAGCTCATTGCTGGGCTGCATTGGTATTCCAGCCAGTAGAGCCTTGAGCAAACATTTCTGTGCCATCCTTCTTGTGCGGCAGGGCTTGCCTGGCATGGGAGCGATGGGATGGGAAGCGGGGGAGCTGGTAAAACCGTGTTTCGGCATCTTTCCCATGCTTTTTTTCCTTAAACTCTGCAGTTGGAATTATGTGTGACCTGTCACAAGTGGCCTTCCCAGGAAAGTGTGGATTCCATGGGAGGTGATCTGCAGCCTGGCAGATGTGCACAAGGACCCAAAGTCTGGAAACTTGCTGAATTTGCTCCTTTCATGGCAGCGTTATGTCACTGAGAGGCAGTAGGTAATCAGGCAAAATAAGATAATAATAGTCATTTTTTCTTGGATATACAGAAAGCACCAACCAAATGACCGAGTCTGCAAACTGACAGTACTTTATCTGCACCCATCACAAAAGGTATACAGCGTGTGTATGTCTCTTGTTGGTATTGCTTCATGTAGAGCTGTTGATATTATCCATCCTTACAAAATGTGGATTAGAAACTGTCTGCTTCAAATCTGTAATACAGATAAGTTCCCTTAGGCTGATTTCTGGCAGTGGTCTCATCTTTGCAGTTTATGCGTCCTAGATAAGATTTTAGAGAGAGATTTTTTTCATTTCAAACCCTTAAAAATACTGCTCTGCTGAAGCATTATTATTATGTTGGTAAATAGCATTATACTTGCCAGGTGTCACGTTGTGGATTGGCTGGTATAGTAAAAATACTAATGGAAATAACACATTTTGGAAGATACACATAGCATGATGTATGCTCTATCATGGTACTGTTTCTGCAAATGAAACTGTTCCAGCAATCAGAAAATTCTCAAACCAAAGTCTTTCTAAAAGGTGTATTACAGTAGTATGTACACAAATTAGATCGTTAAATATGCTTGTAACTGTAAAAGATGCTTCTTTAGCATCAGTGCTGATTTAGCATCAGTGCTGATGCTAAAGAAGATGATGTATGAAAATCTCAGGTAATTTGATAAAATTCACACGATATGTATTTGCAGACCCAACTTTAACATTTTCAGTAACAATTTACATTATTTTGCTGCTTTAGAATAGGGAGATATGAGGAAGATACAAACAGGAATTTCTTGACAGACAAGACCTGCTTTTCATTACTATTTCTCTGTGTGGCAGTAAATATTTTTATTTTTAACAAAGAAAATTCTGACTACGGCAGAAGAGGCTGCTCAATTGAACCTTTACATATGCAAGTTAGAGGTTGCTGAGGTTCGTGCTGCTGAAGTTAATTGTGTGGGTTCTGACATAGTGCTCATTGATGAGACCTGAGAGAGCACGTAGTGTGGAGCTGCTAACACACACAAGCACTCCTCTGATGATGATTGAGCAAACAAATGACTTCGTAATGAAGCCCAAAGCTGTTATTTTGATCGAATGTTTTATTAGCAGTTATTTGTGGTTTCCGTAGTGGTGGGCAGATGACTGGGAGAGTAAGAGGGGATATTCTGGGAAAAGTGCTGAGGTGTGCAAGTTGTTCACAGCCTGTATGGGGCAGGGTTTCATGGTAGCCATTCCAGCCATAACTTTAGTTCATGGAATTTTTAGGAATGGTAAATGCCACAGGTGGGGAGTTAGAATGGCAGATATGTTTAAGTACGTATTAATAAAACTCTGAGTGAACATGTGTTATACTAGAAACGGAAAAAAAAAAAATCATTTAACCCTCAGTCAAGAATAAACCTCAGCAGTAATGCCAAGGACTCTGTTGGGCTCATGTAGAAGGCAGTTTTGACCCTGTGTGACAGATGAGGCTCGTAGGATGGAGGACTGCGTATAAACTCTGGAAC
Organism: Microhierax caerulescens; assembly: GCA_035590215.1. Lineage (NCBI taxonomy): Eukaryota > Metazoa > Chordata > Aves > Falconiformes > Falconidae > Microhierax > Microhierax caerulescens. The sequence continues at coordinate 34,841,549 of JAVJGJ010000047.1, read as the reverse complement.
TTGCCCAAGAGTTAAGGAAGGCTCCAGAACAGGGACTGGAGAACATTCAGGTCCAGGACCTGAAGTTACTGAATTATGTATCCACCGAGAATATAAAAGCATAATAGGACCTGAATTTCCCCATGCTTTCAGAAAAAGCTGGTATACTTCCTTAAGGTCCCTGGGGTAAAGTTTATTTTAGATCACATGAAGAACTGCTGATTGTAAATAAACCTTTGGCATAGTTGCAAGGCCAGAGGTTGCCCTCAGAAAGAAGTATTTTTGTATAACATAATGATGTTAGTTAAAACAATGGACTATATTGTGACCTGAGTTTTCTGCCTGGCACCGTCTATGGATAGCGACTAGCTAAGTTAACATTCTGCTGCGCTGTTGATCTAGTTCTGTCAGTTGAAGATGTGTGTATGCTGGGATATGGTCATTGACTGTGTGTGGAGTGATTCCTTGTTTCTGACATAATTGTAAGTGGGGAGTTACGGAAATATAACCATTGTTAAATGTAGTGTAATTACAAATCGCTGTTTTGACAGCACTGCGCTTACAGCATGAGTGAAAGGCTGTTATGTGGCTAAAGAAAGTAGGGCACTGTACAATCTGGTGTTTGGCTCAGATGTAGTCAGCATGTTTAGTGTGGTACAGAAAAAGGTTTTGGTCTGCAAAATGAATATCCATTCAAGTAAGGGTGGAGGGCAGTTTCCTGGAAAAGTTTTTGTTGGCTTCCACTAATGCATCTATTCTTCATGGTCTTTACTGGAGCCAATAAAATGACAAGTTTTTGAACTTAAGGTGCATCTTTTTTTGGTGTTTCTGCTACATCTTTTAACCCCAAATCTCTGTTACGTTTCATCAGGCTGTTAAAACTGCTCATTTGTATAGCTCTTAATTGAACGTATTTGGAAGAACAAAGAATGCAGTACCACGTAAGCAACCCTTGCCGAGGCCAGGTCCCGGCTGATTTTCAGGAAGGCTGAACTGCTGACAAGGATGGCTGAGGAGGCAGGTGGCAGAGACCATAATAATATCCTCATTCTCTGGCCTTTTCAATTTTTATTTTATTAATGTAACTTATTGATCTTGCGGAAGAACCTTCTGTGAAGATACAAATCGGTATTCAAAAACCTCTTTTCCTGAGTTGCTTCGTCCTCAGTCTGGAAGTCTGCCCCCTGACCAAGAGACAGGACACCTTCCAAGATTAACATGTGCAGCTAAGCTTTCAACTGATAAGAGAAAATGGTCTGTACTACAAGCAAGTGTTGCAAATGTCCACGCATCCCTCCCAGTCCACAGGGTGTAAAGCACTGCTGCTGGACTTGCATCAAAGGGTCTGTGTGGCTCGTTGCAATTAGTAGATACAGGAAAATACATTTAGGCCCCATGATGCCAAACATTGCATTGCCACGGATCCAGCAGTGGATAACCATTGCTCACCTGCAGTCACCCTGCAGTAGGCATCCATACCCAAAGAGACTGGAAACATGGAGGCCTTTCATTCTAATGTGCTTGGTTCAAAGACTTCCTGTGATGCTGGGCAGATGAAAAAAAAATGTGAATGAATCTATTTCTTTTAGGGCTGCTCATATTAGTAGGCTTTGCTTTTCATGCTTGTTGTATTGTAATTCTGATTTAACAACATTTATCAGTAGAAGATCACTGCAGGGTCTTTAATGATTATAGTTGTTCAAGCTGATAGTCTGAGACTATTAAATAAGCTCCAATTACTTCCCATTTATTTGTGTTGTTTTTTCCCTCCAAGTAACAAAATGTAATCCTGAAGTTCATTATTATTCTTTGCATTGTATTCATCTAAATAGATTTTCTACCTAATTAAGGCTGAATACGTTTGAACTAAACTGACCATATTTTACAAGGATGTTTTCATTTGTATGTGAGGGCATCTTTGGTTCCTACCAGCCATGTTTTAATTATGTTTAACTTCTGTAGCCGCCAGTGATCTTGTTGTGTGTCTCAGCAATTCACCCTGGGCGGCTCGAGATTGTTTAGATTGGAGTTCGAATAGGCCTCCAGATGAATTTAGTTGGAATCTAGTTAATAGCAAGTCACCAGGAAGCAATTTCAAGTGTTTACTACTGCTTTGAAATGTATAAAGTGAATATTGGGTGACTTGGATGAAAGAAATAGAGATGAAAGCAGAGAAATTCAGTTCAGATTAGCCATGTTGGTTTTTTATGGGGTGGGTCAGTGAAAGGGGAAGGTGGGGGGAAAAATCGATGAACAGGTTGGCTGGTAATGGGTGTTCAGTGTAGTTATCACATCCATATTCTGAACATTCAAATGATTGATCTTTACTCCTATGCTGACTTGGTGTTATTTATTTATTTACGATTTCTCTGGGGGACCTTTGTTGAATAATGTAGCAGAACAATTTGGTGGTAATTAAAAACACAGAACATTACATTTTCAGTATTAGAATAACCATCAGGAAGAACAACTATGTTGGTGTACCACTCTTGACCTTACCTGCTGAATTCCTGTCCCACGCCTCAGGAGATGGCATTTGCAAGTGAAGGCTATGGACATGGGCACCGTGCTGTGCCACACCATCCCTGGGTGTGAAGCCTTCTCAGGAAGGAACCAGCACAGCACAGGTAGCCCTATGATTGTTAAAAAGTTGTGGGACATAAGTATCTGCTGCTGCTCTACAAAAGTGCATGTCATTTCAAATGCTGTTTGAGAGTCCCGTTAAGGACCACAAAGTAATAGACATTAATATAAAAAGTGACTTAAATTACCTTTCCCTTGAGAAAGGGCCGACTTCTTTGTAAGGTCCTTCATATCTGAACTCTTCATTGGAAGGATGGTAAGATTCACCTTCTCTTGGGAAGAAGCTTTAGGAAAATAAACCTCCAGGGTTTTCCTGAGCTTCCTCAGAAGCCACGTTTTGTGCTGTCAGGCCAGTCCTCCTCCATGTCTTTCCTAGTTCTGTGGTGAGTTCTGCTTAAAAATATGGTTAAGCCAAAATGAATCCAAGAGACTTGACAACGCTGGTACATATTCCAGGACAGTTGCTCAAAGTGGATGCTCTTTTGAGGGTTTGTTCGCCTGGGAATGGAGGAATGTGTCACGTCATGCAAGGGTGCGTTCCCTTGCCTGCACCTAGGCAGAGCTAACTGCACTGCAAAGCAGAGATGGAAACTGTTCAGATATGCGTGTGAATATGTGTGTATATGCAGGCAGAAAAAGCCTGCCTGAACGCGGTCAGTCTTGATGTTACTGTTGGTGAGTTTGACTGGGAGGGACCTTTGCCAAGAGAAGTGATGTGTGTGCTACTATGGAGCCTGGTATTGAGATCAAGCATCATTTGAAAGGGAACAGTGTGCGTAAAGTGGGGGCAGTTGCTGGTTATAAATCAAGTTCTGTTACAGATTGAATGGATTTGACTAGACTGTGATGTCTTTCAGCCCTCCTGTGTAAGCACAAGTTTTCCTGAGATGTGTAAATTAGCAGAAAACGAGTTGTCAGATTTTGAAATACTGTGGATATGTGCTTTCACAGCTCCCTGTAGCAGTATTCCAAACTTTTTAATAACCAGATGGACATTTGAAATTACTGTTAACAGAATATGGCTGTTCATACAGTTACTGTGCTAAGCTGGAGCAAATGTGAAAATCTTCTTGGACTCCTGAGGGGTGTAATATTGTTTTACTCCCTAATCAAAATCACTCTGAAAGTCAGTCATGTTTTGTTAGCAGGAAACAAAAAAAACTCACAGGAAAGGAGCCAAAGTTTTTAAGCAGTTTTTGTTGCATTCCAAACCTGAACATCTTTCCTTAATGTACAAATGATAGGTATGCAGGAAGGAAAGAAAGCAACTTCTATTAATGATATTTTTATTATGTTGATTCCAGTGTTTTGGAACACATTGCTGAAGTTAAAACAAATAATAATCAATGATAATGTTTTTGGGAAGGAGGGAGAAAATAATCCTCCAAGCAATTACCAATGCACTTCCAGTGCGTGGACCCGTGTTTGTGCACTTTGTGGTGGTCCAGCCATTACTCTGCAGCCTTGAAATGCAAGTGTAACTATAGTTCTGGGCAAGCAGTGCCTGTAAGTATTTGTTAGCACTGAATCCTGAAGGGTTCCTGCTTTTTCAAGTATCAGAATCCCCCTTTTAACCCAGATGAGGGCTTTTTGTCATAACCTTTTTACATAACAAAGGACTGTATTTGGAACAATTACATCTTTCATCTTTACCAGCTTGCAAATTCAAAGGCAATAAATCTGTTTTCACCTTTTGTATCTCCCTTTGTAATGTCAAGCATAAAGTAACTTAATACATTTGTCACAAAATGTTTCTTGCAAGTCTTCAGACACTGATAATTGAAGTACAATGTACTTGTTACAGCAAACCAGAAAAATACATGGAAAAATCTAGCAACATTAACATATGTCTTTTCTCTATCTGCTCTCTTAGGCTGTGCTTTTGTCAAAACCTGCAAAAAGTATTAGTTTTCCAATTGTCTTTAATTAAAGCTCACATTTCTTACAAGTTTTGATGGTATGGAAGAATGTCTGCATCCCTGTGGCTGCATGACAACTTCAACCAGAGCAGTGGTTGTTTTGAAGTTTGAAAGACATAGTTGGGCTAGGACAGGTGACAATAAGGGTGAGCACTGTATCCAGAGTCGATTTTATATCGGCAGGTTCCTACCTGAACTGGGAAAACAGCTGCCTTGACCTAGTGGCTTTCTGAGCCATTGAAATGAGTGTCTCAAGGATGCTGAAGTCCTTGCCCTTGAGCACAGGAGATGACACTGCTGTGATGCTCAGTCTGTGGAACACGATGGGCTGCAGCGCACAGGTGAGGTGCCCGAAGCTCCTGCAGAGCCAGCCGTGTGTCACCTCCACATGCTTGACCATCCCAGGGAATGGGCTTGCTTGGTCTGACGGTGGGAAGGGAGAGAGGATCTAACCCGTTCTCCTGCCTGGCTCAACAATTCTTTGCTGTGACTTTCTTTTTTTAATTATTATTTATCATCGTTCTGATGGTGACCATCCTTCTGTATGTATCAAGCAGAAGAGTGAGCGTATGGGCAATTCCAGGCAAACGCCCTGTAGTTCTGCTTCATAGTGGTGGAGAAAGGTGGTTTTTCCTGGACTCTTGCAGAGAAGGAGAACGGAGGGAAGCTGCTTCCCGTGATGGCCTCGGGAATCAGCTGTGGGGCTGAAGCTGCCATACTCCTCAGTTTGGCAGCCTGCAGTTGTCCGTGGAACGGGTGGTCTGAAGATGTCTCTTTGGCCATGTGCCAAGGGAGACAGGTGCCCAGCTATTTCAAAAAAGGGATTAAATCAGAATTCTGAGCCCACTGGACCATGAGGAATATTTATAATTTCTGCTCTTGTTCTGAAGACCATAGTGTAGTTCTTCCAGGGGGGGCGGAAAGGTTTTGATTTCAACTAAGAAATACGCCTCAAATATGCAAAGGTTAAAGCAGGAAGAAAAAAAAAACCAACAACAACAACAAAAAACCCCCATTATTTAATCTAGGAGCAGCCCTTGCTTGTAGAGATGCCATCCTCTGACTCCTCTGGCAATTGGAAGGTATCATTATTGAATAATTAACAAGCATTACAAATATAGTATGTCAGAGCTGTAATTAATATTGAACAGAAACTTGTTTTAATTATCTTCTCATAGTGCTGTTTAAATTCTTGGTCACAGGACAGGTAAAATAGATGGTCCTGTAAAAACTGACCAGGCCTCTTCGAGGCTCTGGCATGTGATGCAGATTTTGAAGCTGTTTATCACCTCCAGGAGCCGTGAGCTGGTTTGGAGTCCGCAGCAGCACAGCTTGCCCCAGCACAGTGACCAGTGTCTGCACCGGCTCTGAGAGCTTATTTTGTCTAAGACATGCGTGACTGCTCAGTGATTGCATATTTCCACATGAGATCAATAATTATTATATATTTTATTATGTGACAGGAGAAGAAAAAGATGTAGATTTTTTTATAGTACAGGGGATTGATTTATACCTGGCCCTCAAGGCCAGCACATCTAGTACTTTGTAGTTAGAGGAAGGTTTGTGTGTTTTGTTGCTGCTCAGTGTGTGCATATGCATATTTCTAGTTTGTTTTGCTGTCTTTAAGGTACCAAGCTTAGCCAGGGGAAGAACATGAGAATATGTTCTCGGTACAAAAAGACAACAAATCGCTCCGTGCTGGGGAGAAAATCAGCTGTGTCAGGTAAACTGAAACTGTGAACATTTGCCATTCAGGGCTTGATTGCACATGGTCCATCCATCTGTGTAGTATTTATAGGACTTCCTTGATACAAAAATCATGCAATGAATAACTTTCCTGAGAAGGGAGCATTTTCTTATTGTTGGGAGGAAATGCTCTGCACAATGCAGTGAACACCTTTCACAGGTAAATGCAAGCTCTTATTGTGTGCCTTTGTGAACTGATTATGGTTTTCTTTAACTTTCTTTACAAAGTCTTTCCAAAAGGAGTCATCTAGCAGCACTGTATTTCTACAGGTGTGTAGTGGGTGATGCTGGAGCAGTGACTACCTGCCACAGTATGGGTTCTTCCCCTTGGGTTAGGTGTCTTGTGTTGGGTCCCTCAGCCACATAAAGTCCATGTGCCCTTGCTGTGCGCAGAGCTGATGCTCATCAGGCTGTCGATGTTTGTGTGTCTGCTGATTTATATACGCATTAGTTTGTCTTTCTGAAAGCAGATTTGAAATCGTTCTGGTGTTGGCTTTTTGCATATTGCAAAAATTAATGGTCAATACTGCCTAATCCTGGCTGTTGGCAGAAGCACCCCTTCCAGGGTTGGTCTGAAACTATACGAGTTGGTTCCTAGTATGTTTGTAGCATGTTTCTTGTCTTACAGTGGGGATACCCCACAGAGGATATGCTGGTTTATTGGAGTTTTCCCTTGGTCAATATCGCAGCTATAATCTTTCACCTCCTGCCTTTAGCATGCAGGATTACAGAACTGTACCTGAAAGACTACATGAGAATTTGTTACCTACATTTTCTAAACTGGGAAAACCCAAAAATGCACTTTTGTGCTGGAACGTACTTAATTTAGACACGAATATACATGACAGATCCAAGTGAAAAATGTGTGGAGAGAGGCAGTCTGCAGGCACATGAAATACCTGCGGTCCAGCTGAGCAGGTATGTATTGTACGTGCAAAAGCCTTTGAGAGTGTCAGCAGGCTGTCATTAAAATCCATTCATCATTACAGATGGCTGTAAAGTTCTTTCAAAATCTCAGTATTTGTGCTAGGTACAGTGAGCAGCAGCTTCTGTTGGGTGTGTAGCATGTGACAGCATCAATTTACTCCGTGGTCTTCTCAGTAGATCGCAAAGGCTCTGCCGCTGTGTCCACTGAAACCCAGGCTTTCTCTCCTGAGATAGATGAAACTTCGAATTCAATCAAGCTCACAGTATCTGAGCACCAGACCTTCAATCGCCGTGGATGCAGTGGCTAATGTATACCAAAGAGCACACATCTTGTGTGGCAGATTTTAATAAAACACACTGAAGGTGGAGTCTGGAGAATTAAAACCCGTGTGTTCATCAAGGAGCAGAATTCAAATTCTTACTATGTACAATGGCTCTGAGCTTAACATGTCTTTGCATTAATGTTATTATTTTTAGCATCAATGGCAACCAGTATGTAATTGGCAGTGATCTCATGTATTTCATGCACACTCCTGGGTACAGACTGTTCTTTCCCAGTTTGGGAGTATTTGCTTGTTTTTGCTGAATTGCAGCGTGCACACACATGGAAGAGGCCCTGTTAAAACTCTCCCTGCCAGGGCTCTCACCATTGAGTACTCGGCAGTTAACCTCTCCGTGTATCTTCTGAGAAGCAGATAAAGCTAGGACAGAAAACTTTGTGGAAATCCTTCCCTTAGGCTTGTGTTCCGTGATAGATATCCACAGTGTCACACTTGGTCTTTGAAATGTGGTACTGCAAAGCGACGAAAACCTTCCAAAGGTTTCTTTATATAAAGTCTGTACACTGAGTTGGCTTTTAAAATGTGGGAAAAAAATACTTTGTCCTGATCCTGTGCTCCTCTGGCAGCGTGGAATGGCTTTCATTGGTGTCAGGAGCAGGCGTGGGTTGTTACTGAGTGACAAACATGACCTCCTGCAGGAAGGGTGCTCAGTTTTTGCTGTTAGCCCCCGAAGGGAGGCTGTGTCACTGAGGCTGCTGGAGAAGCATGTGTAGAATCACACAAAGCGGGTGTCTTCCCAGGGCTGTAGCGGAAACACAGGTGAAATATGTGTTCTTGGGTGGCATGTGTTGTGTTTGACACCTGTAATACCGAGTAGTTTGACCAGGGTAGTCTCTTAGATGAGTTGGCTTTGGGTAGAGCCTCTTCTAAGCTCTGGCTGTTCTGGAGAGAATTACTCTATTGCAAAGACCTAAATGGTGCTTTCCGTAGTAACTTTTTTGTGCATTCTGTGGGTGAGAATAAGTCTATACAACACAAAAAATAGCACTATTACCTGTTGGTTTGAAAATACTGCTTTCATCTTTGAATGTGGATACATACGGGCTGTATTAATTGGCTCTCTGCTTCTAATTTGGTCCTGGTATAACCTTCCATGTTTCAGTGTATTTAACGTGATTTGCAAGCACAGAGAGTGATAAGAAGGTGCTACTAACAAATAACTAGACAGAGGTTGAAAAAGAGGTTGATTCAAACAGCAAACCCACCGACATACACCCCATGGTGCTGTCAGAACTGGGAATGCCTGGTTTCAACGTCATTTTTCTGCAGGATGACTTTGTCCTGACTTGAACGTCTTAGACATCCATGGCAAGTAAAGTCTGCAATTAATCCAGCATTTTAAAAATTATATATTGCAGAGCAAGTAAACCCCATCCTCCCATAGCCAGCTGAAGACCAGATGTGCTGCTTTTGTTTGTACCCCTGAACTTCACAAATGAACACAATTTATCGTCAGCAGCTGCTGCTGTTTTAGGCTTGGAGTGCTGAGCTTCATTTCGCCTGCACTGCGAACGTGTACGTTCTGCTGTCACGTATGGATCCTGTCTAGAAATCATTACACTGTAAAAATCATGCTTGGCTTTGGTGGAAGGTTTTGAGAAAGAGACATGCAAATTAGAGGAGGGTGGAGACTTCTGGTTTTGTGGCATTTAACACTTGCATCAACAGGTGTGGGATTGTGCGAGGCTGGATTTGACTGACTGGTTTGTTACACATCCTTATTTTTCAATGTATATCTATATACATATATATATATTGGTTAGTGCAGTTGTTCTACAGACTGCTTTATTTTTAATCCTTGCTTCTTCTGAAGAGACTTCTCTGCAGACACTGAGTGTCCTCCATGGGGGTGACATTTTGTGGCTCTTGCTGTCCCTGCGGGCAGGGAAGAGTTACAGCCCAGCTTAGTTTTGTGTCTGGCTTTGAAGCATTTAGAATTTATTTGTCTTTTCAGATTCCAGCATGTAGACTTGGAAAAGCATTTCCCAGAGGGGGGCAGAGCACTTGAAGGAGGAAAACAGTTTAAAGAGGTGAACCAACCCTACACCAGAATATCTGCTCTTTGTTTTTTTCTGCTGAGGTTTTGTCACAGGTTTCTGCCAGAGCACAGTGCATCAGCTGGGTGGGGATGCTCGGCTCAAACACCTGGGGCTGCAGCCTCGCTGGTCCTGGGGAGCTGCGCGGCTTCACCAGCCCCACTCATGGGCACGGGGGTGGTGAAAATCCCAACTGAAATGTCACATAAATGTCATGTCAGATGCTGTTTCCAACACGAACGGGCCTGCACCTCGTCCTTTGATGCTGTGTCAAGCTGCAGAGCGTGGGGCAGTGCTGTGTACTCTTTGGGACGTGGAAAGGGGCATGTGCCAGTCGCTCTGGCTCAGGACAATGTCTGTTTTGTGGGTAGTAAGAATTACGCGAAAAAACAGCAACAGTGAGCTTTCCCCTTTATCAACGTGCCATTTGCTGTACAGATTAGGATTTAAATATTTTTATTATTTTATTATTTTTTTTAGCTCAAAGACAAAAATTGTTTATTAAGCGTCAGACTGTGAGAGGGAATGTTGCCAAAATACACACAAATATCCTATCGCAGCATCACCTTTAGAGACTTTGGAAAGAGTTGAATGAAGAAGGCAGATTTATTTATTTATGTATGTATGTATTTATTTATTTTGCCCCCAGCATTGCAGCTAGCTATTTTGGCTATAAGTTGCAGCATGGTGAAATGTTCCAGTTGCCCATAAATGCTTTGAACTGTACTAATGATAAAAACTAATGCAGGGATGCTTTGCATTACTGCGGAGTGTTGTCCCTTTAGCTCTCTGCGCTGCTGCTGTTGAAACACAGCAAATAAAGTTTACATTCAGTCTTTCATAGTTTACTTCGTATTTCATATACTTAACCTGTTGAAGCTTAAGGACTACTTACAAAGAATAGCTCAGTGTGTATTTTGGGATATAAAATTTATACTAATAAAATTAATACCATCTTTGATCCCTCATGTATTTAAGTTTTGTATAACTGGAGGACAAAACATTTCAAAGGGACAAGGGAAAGCCCTGGGTGACCCACTGTGGTTATGGATTGCACCATCTGCACAGATTTACCTCAACCCTTTTTGCGTCTCAGTTACGCTAAATGATGAAAAAAGGTGAATTCTGGCACTAGTTTAAAGGAAGCATGACAGTACAACAATTAAAGTTTCTGAACTATTTCATGTATACAAATCCAAGATCCAAGCACATGAAGTAAGTCAAAATATACAAGTGGCATAACGAAGCTGAGGTTTTGGAGTTGGCTGAACAACAGAGGGAACATGCCAACTATCAGATACCTGAAGTCTCAGAGCAGTGGCACCTCAGTGGAGATGTTTTGGGTATGATATTAACAAGCTTTACATTTGTCTTGCTCTATTTGCAGTTTGCTGCTGGTTTTGAAGTGGTCTTTTTCTTTGGAGGTACAGGCTAAGTGAAGGGAGCTGGGATCTGAAAGTAATTGGGTTGTTTATTTGGGGTTTTTTGGTTTGATCATTCATGGGGATGAGGGCTGTCTTGAAACTTTGTTTTGTTTTCTCTTTGGTGTCCACAGAAGGGCAACAAAGCTGGTGAAGGGTCTAGAGAACAAGTCTTATGAGGAGCAGCTGAGGGAACTGGGTTGTTTAGTCTGGAGAGGAAGAGTCAGGGAGACCTTATTGCTCTCTACACCTGCCTGAAAGGTTGTAGCAAGGTGGGGGTCAGTCTCTTCTCCCAAGGAACATGCGACAGGACAAGAGGAAACAGCCTCAAGTTGCACCAGGGGAGGTTTAGATTGGGCATTAGGAAGAAATTTTTTTTCTCCCAAAGGTTTGTCAAGCACTGGAACAGGCTGCCCAGGTAGGTGGTTGAGTCACCATCCCTGGAGGTATTTAAAAGATGCGTAGCTGTGGCTCTTAGGGACATGGTTTTAGTGGTGGACTTGGCAGTCCTGGGTTTATGGTTGGACTCGATCTAAAGTGTCCTTTTCAACCTAAATGATTCTACAGTTCTATAAAAAAATGCTATTTTTTTTCCCCCTTAAAAAAATGATAGAAAAAAATTTGATTTCATATGTGCCCTTAAAGATTAAAAAGTTGTTGTGGGTTTTTTTTGGGTTTTTTTTTGTTTTTTTTTAAGATAACATTATCTCCAAACTAGAAATATTTTGTTTGAAAAACATTTGGGTTTTGGTTTGTAGGCTTTTTTGGTGTTTGGTTGATTGGTTTGTTCATCTTCCTGCATTCCTCCATGTCTGATAGCTGAAGTTACTTGTGAGCTGAAGATATTAATGGAGAGAAAATCACTTCAGTCACCTACAAAATGACATCTTCTAACGAGTAAACTATTCAAACATTGCTGAACTGCAGAGGTCAAAGTGATACTCGCTCCCTGCATGGCCTTGGAGAAGTCATTATCTCCCTCTTCTTCCCCTGCAAAACTTAAGTAGTTCTTCCCAGAAGAGGTGTGAGAAGCAATTAGCTAATGCTGGTAAAATGTTTTGAATACAACATGTGGCTCCCATCAGTCATCATTAACAGGTGCTGTCATTTACCAGCCTCTGATTTTTGGTTAGGTCTTTCATGAGTGGAAAGAGGACAGATTAAAAAAAAACAAACAACTGTCTTCAGGTGTTTTAGTAACAACTCCTTATTTGTTTCATCTGATACTGATTACTTTAATGAATGGAGATATTTCCTTTTCTATGAGTCTAAAAATGGTGTCCCCCACTAGTCTGAGGACTAATTTCTGCAGCTGGAGCAAAGATAGCTCGACCTCACTTGGCCCTGGCTGCCAGACAGGTTCCCATTTGATAGTAAAGTGTACATAGAAGTGCTTCTTGGTTCTGTTCTGGTCTGTCACATCTTTTGTAGAGCGGATTGCCACGTGTGGTGCTGTCTCTGGGATCTGGGGGATAATTCTTCTTTTTTTTTGGTGTTCTAAAGCTTGCTCTGCTCTCGGTGGGCTAGGACAAGTTCCTGTGGTAGTAGGTGGAAGTGGGAGTGAAAATGTGAAGGAAAGCATTGTTCTACGACAGACAAATAGTTTATATGGTCTATACTTTAAATTATGTATTTTAAATGTTGTGTTGTTATTGTGTATTTATCAAAGCACGCCGAACATGGTGGTTAAGGGCTGACATCTGAGCCACCTGCTGCACTGCACACCACGGGAAGCAGCTCTCCAAAGTTTTATTATGTAGAAACTCAATAAAATTAAGAAGGGTTTGGTTTGTAGCAAAGTCACTTCACCGCAAGAAATCTCAGGCTGTAAAGTCATGCGGTGCTTTCTGCAGAGGATTGGGGCAGTTCCTGGGATGCCAAACTGCGGCCATTGGCACAAGGAGTGAGGGAAAGCCTTGAAGGAGCTGCTTTCGCTCCCCTGAAACCTGTGTCAGTTTGACCATTGATTTTGTTTATCTATTTATTTATTTGTAATGGTGTCAGGGTGTAGTCTGTGGTTAATAATAGCTCAGAAACCTGTGTAAACCCTCCCTGCTCCATCCAAGGTGGGGCTGGGTGCTGGCTGGGTGATGCGGGGTGTGCAGGTGGTGGCTGTCCACACGGACCTGGGCAGCTCAGAGGCCTCTCAGCTCCGTCTCCCTGTTATGAACCCTAACGTGCAGGTTTTTTGCAGTATCTTGGATTGAAATTGATTTATGTTTTCATGTAAGAAATGCTTGTAATGCGTGGGATGTGACTACTTTTAGTAAGATGAGTGTAATTTTTCTCCCCATTTATAGGATGGCTATTTTTCCCACCGACCGAAAGAGAAAATGCGAACAGACAGCAATAATGAAAATTCAGTCCCCAAGGACTTTGAAAATATTGATAACAGTAACTTTGCTCCCAGGACTCAGAGGCAAAAACACCAGTCTGAGCTGGTGAAAAAACCCCTTAGTAAGCAAAAGGAGCACTTGAGAAAGAAACTGGAAGAGGAGAAGATGAAGGAGAATTTGCTGCTGGGGAAGAACTCCAATGAGGTGGTGCAATTCAGCGATCACCCTGGAAAAAACAGCAGCAGCAACAACAATTTGAAGGACGTTCACAGGTCTCCCAGACAGCATAATTTGAAAAAAAGTGGAAACAGCTCCCCTGAACTGAGATATGACCAACCACCAAAGTGTGAGGTAACGGGCAAAGAGGCAATCTCAGCCATGTCCCGGTCTAAATCTAAGCAGTGTCGGCAGGAGATCGCAGAGGTGTATTGTCAGCACAAGCATGGAAAGCTGATGCCGGAGAAGGTGACGCGTTTCTGTACACTGGAGGGTAAGTTGGTAGATGGTGAAGGGGTTTCTGTGTAATTAAAATGGCTTGATGACAGAAAAATGGCTTTATTGCAGAAAGGTGTAATGTACTTGGTGTATGAAAATGAGGGAGGGTTTGAGGATGTTGTAAACAGGGAATTATATGGATGTCACAAGATCCTTTGTAAATTCCTATATAATTTTTTTTTCACTTCCACCAGATTTTTATTACACAATGGGATCTAGGTATTCAGTTGCTGCTCCTGTTTCTTTTAGTTCTTAATCTAAAGACACAGAGAAGTGTAGTCGAAGTCTTGTTATACTATACAAGTTGTGTGGTTTGGGGGATCAGGGAACAGCCATGATGAATTTTGGTGCCTTATGCTAACCAATAAATGAGTGGCATTGCTGTTAATGGCCGTATGGCCATTTTTCTGATGTATTGGAGTCTTAGCTAGTAACCAGGACTGCTAAGCATTTTGATTGATAACCCAGATAATTATCAGAAGTATAATTAAAAAAATCCAAAAGTGTGTGGGGAAAAAAATCTAATTTTGTGGTTCACTTCTATTTTTAATATTCTTCAATCAGCAAAAGTAATTTTCAAAATCACTGTTGTAGAGTCAGTTACCTCTGCTAGCTGAAGCCGAGCTTTGATTCATTGCTTTTGCTTTCTACATGCAGTCAGATGAATGACGTACCTCTCACCTTGCTGTCAGTTTGCATGTGAGCTGACCTTTTCCTACTTTGCAAGAAGAGTGCTTCCCATACAGTAAAGTGTGTTTTTCTTTTTAAAGCATTGATCAGTTGATCAAAGTAGGTATTGATCAAAGAACAGCATTATCCACAGCAGCTTTTGTTTATACAGCAGTCCAAAGTCCCCATCCTGTAATTGGCACTTCAGCCCATGCATGTGAGGATATGCCGATGTCTGTCCAAGCTGAAAGTGCACAGGGACTTTTACAAACAAGAGAATAGGTCTTGCTTTGAGGTGTCATGCTAAACATGGTGAGCCATGGGGATTAGGGGTTGTTTAGTTTCTTTCATTAGGAATATTTATTTACATCCTCAAACCCCCGTGGCTTACCTGTTTATTGCAGCATCATAAAGCAGTGTTTACTGTTGGGTGGTTTCATTGTGGGAGGGAGGAGGATCCATGTTGCTGTTGCCTAAATTAGGAGGCTAAACTCCCTGTACAGACAGTGGAAAAAAGGAAGTGCCCTGGAGTATGATTCCAAACAAGAGAATCTCTTTGTAATAGGAAGCTTAATTTAAATGATGCATATTACCAGGATGAACAGTGTGAGCACCACATTTCCCACCCCAGTGCATCTGTGACTAGTTTTGGGTTTTTTTCTTTGTTTTTGTTTTTTACCACATCTCTTTTGGTGTTTTTTCTCCCTTTATTATCATGGTAGTACTTGAAATCATTAAGCTGGGTGGGCAAACATTGGAGATAATTAATAGAGCAGGCAGAAGACTTGGTGTTGAGTGGGTAGCAGGGAGGAAGACAGCAAAGGCAGTACAACTTGAAGATAAAAGACCAGTAGAGAGGTGAGAATTGAGCAAAACTAGACATCAGTGACAGGCTGAGCATCAGTGAGTACCCCTGGGCATCCCTCAGCTCCCATGGGGGTGCCACTGGTGGAATCCACTGTGATAAGCATGTCCTTGGTATCTTTCCCTTTTCTTCCCTAATGACTGGAGAGTCAGCTGTGGTCTGTGAGAACACTGATGGAGGACAGCACCTTGCAGACACTGTCCTACACTTTTTGGGATCAAGGACATATCTTAGTAATGTCATCAACGCTATATACCTGGTCTAGGGTAAATGCATCACACATACAAATATGCAAGTGATATCTTGGAGAGAGCTGGAAGATGTATTGTCATTAGTGTAGGCACATACTGCAGCTGTGTGCAATTTTGTACACACCTATAATTCCATCCCCTGCCTGGTAATCTGTCTCCCAGGGATGCAGGGTGACTTTCCAGAAGTTTTAAACAACTACCATTCTTAAAAATAGGCTTCTCAAGAAATATTTATTGGTGCTTTTTTAAATACAGAATTTATTTCCTGTGTCCTGCAGTCAGGATAATAGTGTAGTCTTAGAGCAAAACACAGTGTCACCTTTTACACTTGAAGCCTTTCAGCACGTATGTACGTTGCACATTTATTACAAAGGAAGCATTTATATCAGACATAGTAAAACATCCAGGAAAACTGGGAGCTACAAACCTGACTAGAGAAATGCAGAATTTGTCCAATTTTTTTTTATTATTTTTGTAGAATACAGGTGAATTTAGTAACAACTTACAAGGTATGGATACATACCACATTAAAAAATTACATGTAAAAAGACTGTGGCTAAAGGTTTTCAGTTTGCAGTGCTAGAGTTTCATCTCAATTTTTATTTTAGGGAGCGATGCTTGTTTAGAAAGAATAATTGAGGGACATCTCTTAACTTAGCCAGATGGATCCTTGTGGAAAACGTTGACTTCTTTGCCTCAAGGTTATTTCCTCCTGACCATGCTGACAGCTGAAGGTAACTGCTTCAACAGCCAGATTTCCTTGGCAGAAAATCTGAACATCCTGTCTGACATACAGGGTTTCTCTAGGGCAGATTTAGGAGCTTTGCTGTGGGGAAGTGATAACGCAGAAGCAGATTGAATGGGACATGAGTTGCTTATGCAGGAGGCACCAATGCACGAGCACATTGCGATGCCAGACCTACAGAGGAGATCCAGACTTTCAAAGTTAGTTCTCAAATGTCTGAATACAGGACTGTCAAGACAGACATGTAGGAACTCCAAAATGGTGCCTACCAGAAGGCCTTATATGTATATAATTTGGTGGGTCCCATAAATTTTACAGCCCCATTAAAGATACATTGCCTGACTGTGTGTTGTGATCTCAGTTCTCTCCTCCCCACTGCAGAACATAAACACTGCTGCTGTTCAGTCACGGACTGTCTCCGTCTCTCATCAAAGGTGTCTTCATCAGCTCCAGAGGCCCTTTAAAGGAGTTGAACTTTGTTAGGAGATGTTAAACACTACCCACCAGCTTTTGGGAATATAAGACACCCCACTGTTAGGATCACTGGCAGGGGGAGGTCTGGGTAGAGATCTTGGCACTTGATGCATCAAAAAACCTATGTGCTGTTTGTCATCAAAAGTCAGATATCCATGGACTGAGTCTGTATGTTCAGTATGTGAGTACTATTCTCTTTAGTATAGTTTGAAAAAAGGTTTCCTGTGTGTTTTCAGCAGAGCTGCAAAGTATAAATATTTATACATTGGAACAGCACATTCATCCATTATCCCAACATATAACCATTTTCCATATAAATGGTTTCCATTGAGATGTCATCCAGATTTTAATCCCCTTGGATCCTGTCTCATCTGATCAAAGCTGCAAGTGGCTATCAGTCACGGATGTTACTCCATCTAGCTGGATTGTCATAGACTCATAGAATAAATCACAGAATGGTTTGGGTTGGAAGGGTTGGAAGGATCACCTAGTTCCAACCCCCCTGCCATGGGCAGGGACACCTCCCACCAGCCCAGGCTGCTCCCAGCCCCATCCAGCCTGGCCTTGGACACTGCCAGGGATGGAGCACCCACAGCTGCTCTGGGCGATCTCTGTCAGTGTCTCACCACCCTCACAGTGAAGAATTTCTTCCTAATATCTAAATCTACCCTCTTTCAGTTTAAGGCCATTCCCCCTTGTCCTGTTGCTTCCCGCCCTTGCAAAAAGCCCCTCTCCAGCTTTCCTGTCGGCCCCCTGAGGCACCGGAAGGTGCTGGAAGGTCCCCCTGGAGCTTCCTCTTCTCCAGGCTGAACAACCCCAACTCTCTCAGCCTGGCTTCACAGGAGAGCTGCTCCAGCCCTCTCATCATCTTCATGGCCTCCTCTGGGCTCACTGCAACAGGTCCATGTCCTCCTTATGCTGAGGGCCCAGAAAAATGTTAAATGATATGTTCATTTGAGTGGTTGTCGATGGGAGCAGGATCTTACAGGCTGTTTCTTTTTAAAGTGCTTTATTGTTGCCAAAGGCAACAGGCGAAGGAAGTTGAATATAACTATCTTGAGTGTATAAAAGGAAGGACTGTTACAATGAAGAGCATCATGTTTACTACCTGGTTGACATGCAGGTCTTATTTCCGTGAGAATGAGAGCACAAGGGCTGCAGTCCCTCTAAGGGTGTTGCAAAGAGACAGTGCTGCTGAAACACAAAATGGGACATGGCAGCTTTACCAGTTACCTGACGCGCAGACCGTGTGAGCTGGCGTTGCCCAACAAGCCGGTCCTGAAAAGGGTGCACAGTCACTGCGGGACAACGGATCAGTGTCAGCAGCTTTAGGTATGGCCTCATCCAAAGTCACGGCTGAGATGGGACAGCAGGCAACTTGCAAGTCACCCTTCCCTCAGAAGGGAACGTTTGGTTGGTAGAAGTGTGTTCTGAGGGGAAATGCGGTCGGTGAAGCTAAGAGGAGAGAAGGAGGTTCAGCACAAGGTTAGATGAGGAAAGGGCAAATCCAGTGCTGTGCAGGTTGGGAAGAGGGTACAAGGAGACATCCTTTTGAGGTGTTCATTTCTTCTCAGGAGGCATGATATGGAGATCAGCAACCTGTGGACAATGTGGGAGATTGTTTCCTTGCTGGGGCCATCTCCAGCCTGGTCCTATACAGGCTCGGCTGGAGACACTGATTGCCCCGGTGTGCCAGACTCTCTTCTGCTCACCAAAGCTGTTGGTGGACCTGGACCAGCTGCCTCCCTTCCTTGTCTGTCTTCATACGTGGCCCTCCTTGTGCAGAGGCACTGGGAAGAAGTGGAAGGTTCAATGTGAATTCTTGGCTCTAAGGTAGCTTTACTCTGTACTCTTTACTCCTCTTTGACAGAGCGCAAGTGACCTGATCTGTGCCACGCTTCCTCCAGTGGGATCCCTTATTATACCACGGGCAGGAGTTCAGTTTAGAATGGCTGCTGTGATCCTGATTGCTGCCCAGATTACTGGGCAGCAATGCAATTACAATTACACAGCTCCACATTTCGACAGGCATATGAAAGTTGTGACTTCTACTTACAGTCTTCTGCAATGAAAAAAGCCCAGCTTCTGACCCGCTGGCTGGATTCAGTCCCCAAATTCTGTTTTTCACTCCCACATGGATCATGCTGTGAATCCCTTGCCTTGCAAGTTTGCTGGGTATGCAGCAGGGTTCCTTAGTTGTTTGTGCGAGGTCAGTGAGTCATCACAGGCATGGTGCCAAGTGGTATCTGCATCACTCCTCCTCTGGACCAGCTTCTCTAGGCTGCCGTATCCCCAGGGTAGACCAACCTAATCCTCATCATTAATTACCTGACTGGGTTTATGCTTGACTCGGATCTTTGGCCCTGGATAGACCAAAGCATATAACAGGATTTTTTGAGGGGTGTTTTCTCAGATGCAGTTCTGGCAAAAGGAGGGTCCCTAGGAAAGGAGAGAGCCTCGTGAGCCTGATTTGTTTCCCCTTGGCTCTTCTGTTGTCTTTTCTTAGTTTATAAATCAAACAGGTTTTCTGCTATCTTCATCCCTGTGGGGTAAACCCAACTCATAAATAAAGTAGAAAAATAATCAAGCTACCCTCATTCCACATCATTCATCAGCACCAAAAGAGTTCTTTGTAGATTAGACTGCGTTCTCCCTGGTTGCTTATTTATAGTGCTGCTCTAGCACATTGAAGCAAGAGTTTTCAGTTTCTTACAGGCTGTTGAGAAGAAAATTTTCTATTTCATTTCAGAAAACACATACTACTTTTGGTTTTCAAAAAGAGAACAGAGCTCTGGAGCTCGATTTACTGAATAATATGCACAGGTAGTAGTAATCTGCATGTCTACAGTATTTTTGTTCGACTACTTCAAAGCACTCAACATAAAGAAATGTGATTTACAGGAAAAGAGAAGATAAGCCACTAGGATGCCAAATATTTACAGAGTGGGGCAAAGGAGTTCTCCAAGGCATGGAAATGAAAGCATCCTGTATATAATTTTAAAAGAAAGGAAGCTGTTTCATCCACTCAGCATGCATGTATATGCACACAGTGACATATGAATGTATGGCTTCATTTAGTTTTCACATTTTTGGCAATGAATTTTTGGACTCACTGTGTTTGATCAAAAGACTGAAGCCCAAATTTGTCTTTTTCTCCTGGTTTCAGGGTTCCCAATGACATTGGCTGCTGCTGCTTTTCTGTCCGTTTAATCTGTTAGTGTGACAAAATTGCTGTGGTGAGCTATACACGGTTTAAGGAGCATGTAAGAGCCACTGCACATACAGCCCAGACAGCATTTTAATTTGCTGCACCACAAATGATGCCGGCTGCAATAAATTTACTGTGAGTAGACTAATTGCAAAATAACCCTAATTGAGTAGTTATCAGCAAACGACATCCTGTGGAACAAAACTGCTTACAATTAATAGCATTTAAGCCATACGCTGGTATTCTGCAGAATGCTAAGATGTAATTACACTGTGTACAGAGATTGTGTTCTGTTCTAGAAACCATGTTTCCAGCACTTCTTTCATTAGAAAGGGCTGTTTCAAGATTCAGTACTTGCATTTGAGGCTAAATGAGTTTATGAAGTAAGTGGTGTGTCTCTCCTCTCCCCTTACATGTTTAAAGCAGAACCAACTCTAATAAAATCAGTAAAGCTGTGCCATTGTAAGGAGTATAATGAGATCTCAGGAAGAATGTATGCGACCAGTGATTCTCAGATTAACTTCTATTATAGCCACATGTACAAGTTGAGTTAGTTAAAATTAGTGTGTAAGTAATAAGAAGATACTTCGTTGGTTTTGGTTGAAAACGGGCCCTGCCTCATCGTATGGATGAGGACTAGGGTATATCATGTATGTGATGAAGATGCACGTAAATGCTAGGACCTGAAGTGCACACAAGCCCCTGTCACCAGCCTGGGTGTGCAGGCGGGTATCCCACCATCGGGCTGCCTGTGTTGCGTTTGGGTGACCAGTGTACTCCAGTCCTTGGAAGGGACTGATGAGGCAGCCCTGATGTAAGAGCTGCCAAAGCGCATCACCTTGCTGACAGCTGAATCGCTTCCTGGGCAGGGGGCAAATGAATGAATTATCCTCAGAAACTGAATCCGGCTGGTGGGTCAGACATTGGATAAGCTTCTTTGCACAAGGAAGATCTGTGTACACCTTTGCTAGCAATGCCCTCGTGGCATCCCAGAACAGGGTGACATTATTTTGCCATTTCCCTGCATCTCTGGGGACAGCTGCAGTGTGGAGGACAGAAGGCTGGTGTTTCTCAGGGATGGGTGAGCTTGTGGCATTGCAGAGCTGAGGGATTCTTCTTCCAAAAATAAAGCCATTATGAGCGCAGGCTGGCTCTGTCAGCGCTGTCTTGCGTAGTTTCAGCTTTGGTTTTAGAAGAAATTCAGTGAGAGGAAAACTGCGTTGAGTGTCATTGCCAATTAGCCCTTTCATTTAAATACAGAAAATTCCTGTCTTGATTATCTGCAAATTTCAAAGTGGGAGACTGAAATCAGGCTGTTGTTCCTCGTTTTTTCGCGTGTAATGCTACTCCACGTCAGGCCTGCCTGGTTCCCTGTGGATCTGGTGGCTGCAGCGTTGGTCTCTAACATGCCAGGGCAGCAGGCTTGCAGAAAAACATCTTGACAAATGGCATCTTGAGGAAACACTGAGACCAGTGTATGACACAAGGAATGGAGGGCAGAAGGGCTGAAAAATTTATGGTCAGCAGTCCTAGTTCTCACCAAACTTCTGTTTTGGAAAATTATATCATTTTATAGAGCGTTAAAGGGGGAGTGTGGGCAAGCGTGGGAGAGGATAATGGCTAAGTATGTCCTCGCTGCAAACCTCCTGGGAAGAGAGCACAAGGGTAGCAGAAGCTCAGTGAATGTTTTTAGAAAGATTACTGTCTATGTACAGAGATGCAAAAAATGTACTTAAGTGATTGTGAATGCTTCGTGGTGATCCTGAAATGTGTGGACGGAGCGCTGGCGGGAGGGTCAGATACAGCTATGGCCAGAGAAAATTACTGGGGGGGTGGGGGGTGCAGATGACAAGAAAAAACCCAAACAAAAGAAAGACCCCCCCCAAAACTAAAAACAAAACTGCCAAACCCAACCTCCCCTGTAGCAGGAAAACTTGAGGCACACTGGCAGTCATGGTTTTCTGCGTGTAAGATAGGTGTTGGACCTCTGGAGTGGACTCACTACAGTGGTTTTAGTAGACAGACCTTTAAGAGAAAGCACTGCATCTAATTCTTTTATTTTTATTCAATGCTAAGCTTGCAGCTGTGCGATGTAAATGCGCAGTAGTACTGAACCGAGCTTGCATTAAGGTTGCACAAGCAGCCTCAATGTTATATTCTCTCCTATTTTGACTTTGCAGCCGTAACAAAATCTCTGTTAGAATCTTACTGTTATGTACTAATTACAAGCAGGCAACAGCAACTTTCAGATTTACTTCTTGGTTTAGGCCTAACGTGTTGCCAAGGACACGAGGAGATTGCTGGGACTGACTCGCTGGAAATTCAGCTCTGCCTTGCTAGTCGTGGCACTCCTCTAAGTACCGTTACTTTGTGAAGTAATACTTTGTTTTCACAGGAATCTACAGCTGATGAACTGTTATTTTGAGAGTGGGGAAGTGTCATGTCCCAGAAGTCCCACGTGGCTACCTGTGGCTCGAGGCTGCCACAATTTGGTTTGAAGTCAGTGTCACTGACTATATTACTTTAAAAATAACTGAGAGGACATGTCTTGACATTTAGTTTCCTCCTCCTGAGCTGGGGGAAAGGATTTTCCTCTTTTGTGGCTTCTTGAAACCAATGCCTTAACTGTTTACAGAGTTTGTTACAGGATTAAATATATAGTTAAGGGGAATGCACCCCTTTTCAGGCATGTTTTTGGAAGTTTACATTTATTTGATGTATTTCAGGAGTCACTGGGCTTTATGAGGCCAGTGGCTGTTTTGTAATGTCTTTCCTTGGAAATGAGGAAGAGTTGTTTAAGGGATCTGCTCTGAATTAAAATGCCAGCAGTCTAGGCATGAAGCCAATCTTACACAGGACATTAATGCCATTTTAAGTCTCTAAACCATAATTTAGTTGTTTCTGTTGCGAATATTTTTTATGCAGAAGGTAGTTTTAAAACAGCAGTCTTTTTTCTCCCTGAGTAATCATGACTCCTATGGAAAAAGTGAATGACAAGAATGTGTAGCTGAGCAACCTTGGAAAAGATTTTGAAATTGCTCAATGTATCTTTAGTCTTCCAAATAAATGCTCATCTTTGATAGTTTGAGAGTATGTTAGAAGTGAATAGCCCTGATTCCCTGCTCATGCTATTTTAATATCCATGGTATGTCACTGATTTATCATCTACTTGTGTTAAAGAAATTATTTCTGATTGGCACCTTTGTAAGGAAGAGCACAGTATACTGTCAACTCCCAGTATCTACTGCTGTCACCATCAGGCTTCACTAAATGCACATCAAATGCTGAAGTAGTCTATTTACAGTTCTACTATAAAATATCAGTTTTAAAGTCCTGGCCCTACTGAAAGGTCCTTGGCAAAAGTCCATCATTTTCCTTCTCTAGTTTTCTCACCAGCCTCCAGGGAGGCCAGAGAATTTTTCAGTCCTTTCTCCTAGAGCTTGCTGAAGCCAAAGCATCGCTACCATCTCTTGTGTTCAATGCTTACTTGTCTGTCATCTTCTAGTGGATGTCACTGTAAGAATGGTGGGAGATTTAAGCCAAAAAAATGAATTATGCTGCAGGAAAGTAATTTTTTATTAACTCAAACTCTTCAATTTATCAAAAATAATTTGCATAGTGATTGTACGTCCTTTCATATTTTGAAATCTGTAGGATTTGTTCTGCAGGACTGAATTGCTTGTTGCCTTTTAGAACAGAATTTCTCCATACTCTGTTCTCATGACAAAACAGAATCTCCTACAGACAGTAGGGTCAGGAGAGCATTGGCCATACTGCAGTGGCTGCATTCCTCTGCCACACCACCTGCTCTTAAACTGCTACAGCTTTTCTGGGCATAAAAGGTTTTGAAGGCCCTTCTGCCTCCTTACAGTGGGCTTTGTCTAGACTGAGGAGAGTGGGTGCGTTTAAGTTGTCAGTTGGTGGTACGTATTAAGCTTCTTGGTAAGCAAGTGAAGGCTTGGTTCAGACTTGGTTCCAGGTTTCCCATTCATCATTACTGCCTGCACACACTGGCTGTGCTTTGGAGGGACCATGTTGTTCTCCTGAGGCAGTGAAAGTCAGAGGCAACTTCAACTTCACACATTTTTATTAACGGCAGAATGGATGCTGCCTTTGAGTTATGCCAGGAGTTTAGAAGAAAAATGCCTGTGTCCTCATGAATCAAAAGCTTTTATTTAGACACTGCTTACCTTGTATTACTCCCTGAGGAATCACTGCCATGGCACATGAAGATTCTTGTAGGACATCTTTCTGACCTCTGTCACGCTGATGGTTTGGTGGTCAGCTTTGTGAGTTTGAACGTGAAATCTTTATGATACTGTAAAGATGTTGAATCATCTTTGTGTGGACTAGCTTGAAGAAGGTAGTCTCCCACTTTCTTCTTGCTAATTCCTCTGACTTGCATTTGTTTACTTTAGTGACCCATCGTCCTGGAGGCATGATAGTTAGCAGCAGCTGTAGGTCTCACCAGGGAGCACCACAAACAAAAGCTGTCTGTTGGAAGGATCTTTATCTACAAATCTTGTTGGAAACCTCACTACTCAACTGATGTTCGGGGCAGCCCTCTGACTGGAATGTGATTGCTTGTATCATTCTCTTTTTTGCGAGGTGGTTGCTTCTCTTTTCTGGGGACTTTCTTGCCCAAGCTAATAGTGAAGCGTTTTGTTGAAGTCTTGAATCGCTTGTGTAAGTCATTAAAAGTTGCAAGAGAAACATTTCACTGGTGAGAATGCACCTTTGTTTATGACCTGTAAGCTGTAAATAGCAGCTTAAGCAGTCTTGCTGCTTACTCACCTGTGTTTTTAATTGGAAATGAAGGTTTCCATCCAGCCAGTGGGTATTACTGTGCAGTGGAGTATTTTAAACCATGCTACTTTTAGACTGAAAGCTTCTGTGTATGCAGTGTGTTACTGTGCTGCATAATATTGTTGAGCTTGACAGTAGCATGACTAAACAAAACCACACATTTTCATGTTCTCCATCTATTTGTGGGCTGTGATTCATTCTGGGCAATTTACTGAATAGTGGAGAGGAGAAGGGGAATTTTAAAAGAGGAATTTACTGCAATATTTGTTTTACCCAATTGTACTTTCCCTTTTGCATGGGACCTAGGTGTAGGTGCTTGAAAGAATTTCACTAACTTATCTGTAAGTCTCTGAGCAGGTTCAAGGATCTATCTCAGAGTCATTTTTCTTTGTCTGGGGAAGTATTATGTTCTTTGGTCAATTATTCAAAAGCATCATAAGGAGTATACTGCCTTACAGAAGGGGAAGCTAGACAGGAGAATCCAGCCTGGCTCAGTTGCCCACCTTGCCAGAGTAAGCAAATGGCTAACAAGAGGTGTAGCTGAGATCAACTGTGAATAGAGCTACTGAGATAAATCGTGAGTAAGACTTCTACATAACACACACTGGATTTGCCAAGCCACAGCAGAGGGAGGCAATGGGTGGAATTTATGTGTTTCTGTAGATAACTCTATTGTTTTCTGCCAGGAGGTAAACACAAACCCAAGCTCCCCATGAAGTATTAAAAGCAGAGCGGGGTAGAGGTTTAACTGATATATATCGCACTGGCTATGATGACCTCACTTAAATGATGTCTTATTTCAGTAACTTTATTCAGTAACATTTATCAGCGCACCTTGAAATGTCTTTGTTGCACTTCTATCTCTGTAATATTAAGATCACTAAGAAAAAGCAAGGCAATTCTGTTCCTACAGGAGCAAGCAAAGATAAAAAAAAAAAAAAGGTGTTCAGGGCTGGGGTTTTTGTCTTACCAGTCAATGGAAGAGTATGGTCCAAAGCAAAGCACATCCATTCAGTGTTTTGGGAATAAGACCAGCTTTATGGCACTTCTAATTCGGAAAATGTTCTACCAGCAGATCCCTGAAAAGCAAATGGGAAAATGACTTCTGTCAAGCTCCTGAAGAATACTGTGAGGAGACTTCAGATATCTCTGGCGTTCTTCACCTAGTCAGCAAAAAAGAAGTCTATTTAAAATAGTTCATTTCTGGGTCTTACTGAGAATCCCATTAGATTCAGCTCCATCATTTACAATGAAAAGGCTGCAGTTAACACACAAGTTAACATGTTTTCATTTCTCTCATCAGTTATGGCCATTTGTAGGCATAATTTGCCAAACATACAGACAGGATCATCTTTGTGTTTTTCTTGATATTTGCTTTCTATTGCTGCAGACTTCAAAAATTTAGGAAAGAAATGAATTATATTAGAGAGCCCCATTGCAAGCTTGAAATGGCTCAGAGAGTTCTACTGGAATCCATCCAAGCAGAAGTCTCATTCGGAAGAAGAAGGGCAAAAGATTCTTTTGTTGTCCCTGTGATGAAATAATATTTTTTCAAAGTCTACTTATTGTATTCTCACCTGAGAACGTGATTAGTCGGAGAAGTCATTAGAGAGCTCCCAAGTGGAGTAAAAGCAGTATGCTCCATTATACCATGTAATAAGCCAAGCATAAAAGCATTAACTAGAAGGTAAGCCCTAGGCTAGTACTGTGGAAACCTGGGTTTCATTCCTTGATGTGTCACAGGTTTGTTGGGATGCTTCAAACAGCTCATGCCATGTACAGACCAGGGCTAACACGTACTTAACTCCACTGCAAACCTATGCAAAGGAAAGATGGTGTGTGGTGGTATTGTTGTTCATTTGGTATTTAAGTGGATTTTAAGTCCTGTTTATCAAGAGACCTGGAAATTATTTTATTTTGAAATAATAAAAAATTTTTCTCGGTCCCCTAAAGGAGTTTTCTGAACAGAAGTATTGTTAAGGAGGAAAATGGTAACAGTTTCATTGAAGCGACTTCATTTAAGTGCTAAAATCCATAGTTCTGTCCCTGAAAGATCCTGGTGTTTTCCAGGGGGCATGAGGGCAGGCAAGACAGCAGTCCAGCTGTAGGTCCAGTCTTACTGTACCTTGAGTGAATTTATTAACACATCACTGGCGCAGTTCTCCAGCTTTGCATCACAGCAATGCACAAGTGTGAAGTGGGAGGGAAAGTTTTCTGCAATGTTTCCCCTCCCTTTTCAGCTGTTTGGCTCAGCAGCTTCAAACCCAGTACAGGAGCTTGTGTGTGATGGCTGCTGTAAGATGTAGCAGTCGTGCAGTGCATCAGTTGATTGCTTCTGCATTAGAGACCTGGGAAGAGCATGATAGTAACTTGCTGTTCTGATCTGGTAGGTGTTAGCATGTCTGATACTTTTGCACCAAAACCAAATCTATTCCCTTTGTTTCAGGGTGGCTAGGAAGGGAACTGTGTTTTTACTTATCATGTATTTCAAAGACTGTCTGGTGCTGTATTAATTTCCTAAGGTAAAGTGACAAAATAGTAATTTTTCATTATGAATCAGCTATCCATGAAAGATTTGATTTAGGTCAGAATGTATTACCCTACGGAACTGAAGCCAATATTTAACATAATGTCAGCTATCTTGATATTAGAGAATTTTAATGGCTATGCAATTTTATTCAATGATAAAGTTATTTCAGTTGTGTAGTATATGTCTAGGCAATTTGATGTACAGAGCCTTGAGATGAAAATTGGATAAACATGGAATAAGGTGATTGATTGGTGGAAGGTTGCAATAATGTCTGCCTTGATATACCTTTTATTGTTAAATTATTTATCTAATGCAATCTCCTATATTTTTAGGAGTCTTTAAGTTGGCACTAAATCGATGTTTAAATCTTCACAGTCAGAAAGGCCTCGTAACTCAAACTGATAAATAACTTCTAACATATCAGAAGGAATAATGATCCATCTTAATATCTAAAAGTAAGAAAGAACTATTATTTCTTTTTGCTATGAATCCCTGTAGGAGGAGTGAGCCGTAAACCAGAAGAATTAAGATTAGCAGACAGAAAGAAGTATTAGAATGAAAACACACAGTAGTATTTTCTCTGGGGAATTGAGAGCAAATTCTGTTTGCTTTGAAAGATGAGTGAAAATTTTCCTCAGGGCTGAGCAGAATGGGGTGGGCTGACATTCACACGCTGGTTGGGGGGTGGGGGCGGGGGGCACACAAACCCTTCCAGAGGTCTGTGGGGTGGCCCGTTCCTGGAGGCAAAGAGAAGTTGTCTTGTCGGCCACGGCGTATCAGGCGTCTGCTCCAGCTGGATAATCCTGCCTTTGCTGGCTTGTGCTCAGGGTGTTAGAAGGTACGTGGTGGATCCGTGGAATAGAAACACGTGGCCTTGGAAGAGCTGGAAACAAAACCCCACAGGAGGGCATTTGGATGTATCCCTTGGAGCTAGTGGCTGAGACTGATCCCATGCCAGCGGCCACCGAAACAGCCCGTGCCCTGCGCGGCTTTTTGCTATGTTCTCTTGCCTAGAGTTTGTCTAAATACAGAGTAACAATTTTGTATTGTCTAGTAAACAGTGTAGATAATTTGTTTTTTTTTTTCTCACCTACCAAGCGTTACATGGGAAGGGCCTGGATTATCTGCCTAGAAGGTGGGTAACACGCAGCCACAGCTGAAGCTGCCCTTTTGCTGCTTGTGTGCCAGTTTAAACATGAGAAAGAGATACTAAGCACAGACAATAGGCAAAAAAAAAAAAAAAAAAAAATTAAAAAAAAAATCTGCATTCAGATAGTAACTAAACCTAATGAAGAGTGAATGGGAAGCACAAGTTCCTTTCCTCCTTAAAGGCAGCAATATTGTTGGACCGTTAATGCTAGAATCATCTTCAAATATTATTTTTTGAGGTGGAGATAGAAAAAATTATCTTATGGATAAATGGGATCTCCAAATGAATTTTTGTCTTCAAGCATTACAAATCTATTTCAACCTATATCTAAAACTATCTATTTCTATGCAATAGTGTAAAGCTGTCCTAAATAAACCTTCAGTACTTGCTGAGTTTGTCCAGAACTCAAGCAGAACACGAAAACCTTGCATCATCCCTATATAATAATACATTTAAAAGCTGATGAAACTTATTTCATCATTTGCATAAATCTTGAGAAGAAATTATTGTGATTTGACAATTTTCATTATCTCAGCTGAGAACTGAAAAGGATAATTGTTAGCTGG
Source organism: Microhierax caerulescens (assembly GCA_035590215.1). NCBI lineage: Eukaryota > Metazoa > Chordata > Aves > Falconiformes > Falconidae > Microhierax > Microhierax caerulescens. The sequence goes on along the minus strand of JAVJGJ010000047.1, from coordinate 34,812,502 downwards.
CCTAAATTGGCAGCGCTTCATTTTGATAAAGCAGTGAACCTGACTGACTCTGCAACTTTTCTAAAATGCCATCGTCTTCCTTTCAAACAGAATTTGCCTATGCTGAGGGAAAACATAGAGGATCCTACCTTCCTTCAGATTAATTGGATTAAGCTAGACTGGAAATTACATAACACTACACAGTAGGCGTTTAGCATCCCTAAAACTTCAAGCTTCAAAGAGCAGTTTCCCTGGCAGTTCAGGCTCCCTACCTGAGCTTGTTTATTGCTTTGAACATGCAGAAATACTTTTATGATTCATAATCATCTATAAAGAAATTCAACTGTTATTTAAAATGCTCTGTTGGGAAGGCTCAGTAGTTATTAATTAATAATGCATCAGTAAAGCAACAAAAAGGCAGGTAAAGTTGCAGTTAGAAGCATTGGCTGGTCTCTGCTGCCTTCAAAATTGTGTTTATGTCTTGTTTCCCCAGGGTTAGCTGTAAGTGTACATTGACTCCGGGTTCTCCTCTTCATACTCCAGGCACTTGCTTTAGAAAATACTGACTGATGCATGAATATGTCCATAATTAAAAGTAAATCACAATGCCTGTTAGCACGCTGGTGTGGGTTAAGAGGTATAGACTGACTCTTTAACATGATTTCAGTGCCAGAAACCTGTCAGGGACTCTTAAGAAGAGAATGTAAAACCACTCAGTAATGTTTTTGAAATGCAGAATATTTAAGGCTCTGTATAAAAAGGAAAAAAACACCAAAATCTGCTTTAAATTGCTGTTATGTATGTTGCTGAAGAGAATTAGCAGTGAAGTGTGTACTTTAACTAATTAATGAGGTTCATAGACAACAGGGTTACCGCTTTATTTCAGAATCAGTGAGGATCAACATGGTGTAAGTCAGTGCAAACCTGGTGTAGGTGGTGTTAGGGTCAGGCCAGCTGAATGCTGCTGCTTTTGGAGAGAAAGGATGAACTGTTTGGAGATTCCCTACACCCACTGCTGGCTCAGAGATGAGCTCTATTTAGCAGTATTTTGTTCGCCTGTTACTTTCATGCTGATTACCACATTTGCAATACATTGTATTTTTGTGTGGTAATTGGTAATCTGGAAAACTTACTTGGTGTGCAAGATTTAGTATTAGCTCCTGCTGTCATGCTGACAATGAATTAGCTTTTTGGACTCCATCATATGTTCTCAGCAGGCACATATATAATTAAAATGAGCACACGTTGGGTTTCATATTAACACTCAAATCACCTTTGGCAAAAGGTCTCTGCGTTCTTTTGGGATTCTGTGCTAGGGCAATGTAATTATAATGTCAGGTGTAATTATTTTTAAATTTTATTTTTATTTTAAATAGTTCTTCATTTAACATAATATTAACCCTTTCCATATTAGTTGACTTTTAGATTTAGAAACTGATTTTGTTCTAATAAAAGGGTTGCCAGCAAACAGATGTTCTATTTTGGATGTTGTCTTCAACTCTGTGCAAGTTGTCCTGTTGAATGGTAAGCATTGGGAACCGTAAGGCATTGAATTAGTTTACATAAAGAGTCATTATAAAAAATTAAAGTATTTTTACATTAATGGAAAGGTGGTGCTTCCTGTGACAGTAAGGTTGGGATGGTAGAGCAAACTTTTATTTTTACTTCACCTATTCTAAAATAAAGTTCTGAAGTATTCTAAAATATTTCCTTCTGAGGAAATTTCTTGAAGTACTGCCTTGGAGGTATTTTTTCTCTGTTTTTTTCTTTTAACGTTGAAGTTTGGTGGTAATATTAAAAACTTCCAGTTGACGATAAGCAGTACTGTTAAACTGAATGTAAACATAGAAGGGGAAGGGATTGTTTAGCATGAATAACCTAGAATAGTTGAATAGTAACCTGGCTTTGATAGTAAATTAAAGTTTTGAAGTTTTGCATGTTGACATCTGGACCATACTGCTAGTCACACCGTTCTTTTTTTGGTACTCCTGTGGAGTAGCAGGGTGGTGGACTTGGTGATCCTTATGGGTCCCTTCCAACTCAAGGTATTCTGTGATTCTGTAATGTGAGGAAAAAAAAAAAAAAAGACTTTTTTCTGACTCTAAAAATAAATACTCAAATTGATTAGATGTGAAGACATTTCAACTACACATTTTAAAGCAAGGTTGCAGCAAAACCACCTGAGTTGTGAAAGGGAAGCATGGACACAATGTACTAAGGCATCACAGCTTTGCCTGGGGAAGAATGTAAGTTGTACACCGCTGAAAGCTCTTACAGGCACCCTTAACAGGCTACTTTGGCCTATATTTTTGACAGTATTAATCAGATCTACAGTCTTCCAGCACTTCAGGTGAGTGTGGCAAGACGCAGGTGCTCAGACTGGTAGAGAGCAGTTTTCCAGAGGGAGGTGTCACAGAGGCACGAGGAGAAGGATCCTCAAAAAGGACTCGGTTTTAGTGGGGGCCAGGTGGTGAGTTCTGCCCTGTCAGTCTCACGAGAAAGGGAGAGAGTGAGTGGTGTCCATGTACGGTTAAACAGTTTGCCTTCTAGCAATACAGCCTTAGGAATTAACGTGAAGAGGTTGGATTTTTTATCATTCTTTTAATGTCAAAATAAAGATATTGAAAAATAAATTATATTTGAAGGAAATTGCAGATCAGTTGTATTTGATTCTTCTAGCTGGAATGGGGGATTCTTAAGGAAGCTCAAAGTTAATCTGCATTTCTATAGATCAAGAATTATTCAGAACTGGAACATGAGCAAACTGAGCAGAATTTGGTTCAGACATGCTAATTCTCTTTTGATACTAATTTTACACTGTTGATTCTCCATTGATTTCAGATGAGTGACTCCTGCTGCATAGCAGGGGATGGATTGAAATGAATTTAGCAGACGAACTGAAGAGAGTTATGTTGCTACTACTTATTAACTAACTCCTTGCCTTAAAAAGGAATATCTATCTTTAGCTACAATTGAAAATAATCTTGGGGGGGGTGTTAGCTTTTAAGCTGTGAGAAGGATGAGTTTCTGATCATCCACAGCCACACAGAAGCGTTTGCAGCAGCAGTTGCGATAGTAATTGGAGACCTTGCTATAGCTGGAGACCTCAACGACTGCTGATGCTCCGGTGCTGTGACTGTACCTTTCTGTAGTTGAGGTGCTAGCATTAAGATCCTTACTAATCCTACCCTTGCAGATAGTTAAGTATATAATTATTTTTGCAACAAATCTATTGAGGGTTTTTCCCTGTCTGTATTTCCCCCTTCCACCTCTTCATCCTCCTCTTCCTGAGGATGCTCGAGTATCAGTTATGAGAAGGGCTGGCTTAACCTACTCTAGTGCTGATGTAGTTGCTGTCACGCTGGTGCTCCGTGCCTGAGGGCTGCGGAGCACTTGCTCTTTGGTCCAGGACCCTGCAGTTAATGGCAAGCTTTAACCAACTGACAGCCAGGGAGTCTTTCAGTTGTTCCTGCTATGCTCTGCCAGTATTTCTTGTTTTCCCTGGTCTCTTTTTTAAATAAACATCGGTTTACAATCTGTGAGATGTTTCTTAAGTTTCACACTTTTTTGTCTCTTAAATTAGTTTTGCTTAGCAGTTTTGCTGCCAGTTGATGATTTTTATGCCCTGCTATACCATAAAACCCAAGTTGGGAAAGAATTTGTTTACACTGGGGTTCACATCTTTTAGAGAAGGAACTGAATTATATCTGAACACAAGCTTTTTTTTTTTTTTAAAGCTTCCCCTTGTGTTAGAGGTGGTCAAATACCTTGTGTATGAGTGAGCAGGTGGCAGGAAAAAAACCAATTATATTGGAAGCCAATGTTACTGAATTACATCTAAAGTGTCAAAACATATTTTAGCACTTGCTTTACCTAATTAAAAGGCGTAACTGCTTGGACGTGTGCCGTCTCATAGTACGCTGCACCATTAAGTTATTCCTAGAGATCCACGCTAATACATGATGCTTGCTTCTGCCAAACTCCCCGAATTCAGTGGTGTGGAATAAGCTGCATGCAAGCAGAGCCTCCATGAAGCCAAGGTCCTTCTAAAACTTTGCCAGCACATGGTTGTAAGGGCAGGATCAGTCCCAACTGCAGTAAATGACAAGCACCTGGTGCCAAATTTAGTGCCTCTGACTACATGAAGTGGAGAGTTGCAGAATGGGAAGGCAGACTTTGAGGAGCAGACCTATAATAATTTTAGAAATAGTATCTGTTGCTATTTTTGTCTGTAAAAGGTCAGCATTATTATTTTTTTTTTATTTTAAACTTTGCACAAATATTCATCTTTTGCAGTAAAGAGCCAAACTCTTCTACAAGTTACCGTTTAAGCAGCTCCTTCACATCCAAGAGCATCATAGCCTTGTTAAAATCTGAGAAAAATTTTATAACTCTGGTTTATAAATTATGGTATTATTGCAAGAATGTATTTCACATACAAATTCTCCCCAGATGCTTTTAACAGCAGCCAGTAACTTACTTAGTCAATAAAATGACATTTTCTGCACATTAGGGTTTTTTAACAGCAAAACTGAAATGTCTAGTGAAATACAAAAAAGTCACTTTATTTTGCTTTTGTTGAACATTTTCCATTGCCAGCAATTTGATTTTCCTTTGTTTTCCTCTAGTGGTATGTTAATGGGATCTTTTTATACTGTGATGGAGTAGTAGAGTGAAAGTCCTTTATTTTAGCAACAAGACTACACTGTTCCTTTCTGTTCTTTGCTTATAAATGTAAGTGTGAATATACATCCTTGTGAAAACCAATCCAAATAATTTTCATGAGAACATTTAAAAAATCAAGCTCCGTTAATGAGTACAAATTGGTTCCTTGCTTACAAAAATATTGTGTTAGGAATTGTTTCCCTACTGGATCAAAGGGATGAATGTTAGAAGGCCAGCGCCCGTACCCACCTACTAAGGCTGTAGTCCACTTACTCAATACTAGTGATGTTTGTAAGTAACTGCTATTCAGGTGTGAAATGGGGAGTTAAATGATGTCTTCAGCTTCTCATGCATATTTAATTAAAATACATTTATGAATAGAAGAGATTTAGCTAATATCTGAAATCTCTCTTCCGAGTGGTGAGCTTGCTTTTGAAATTCCCGGGAGTGCTCACCCTGACTATGTGTTTGGTTTGCAGTTTGCAGGGCTGGAGTCAGCCTGTTGGAGAGCAGGGTTTGGGCTTACTTGCAGTGGCGGGTGGAGAGCAGGCTGGAAAGCAGAGAAGGCATTTAGCAGCTGTCTTGTAAATGGATGTTCCACCCGATCACAATGAAGCATGGAATTCAAGATATGATTTTTCAAGGCACCCTAATTGGATTAGAGGGATTGTACTAAAGATATGTTGACTATGTAATGTTTAGAGGATTAATGCCTGATGATTTTTCTTCTTAAACCATCTTTACTAATCCCTCTTGATCAGAAGCAGCTTCTGGAAAGCATTCCAGCCAGGGAGGAGAGCCCAGGTCCTACCTTTCCCGTTTCCAGGAAAAGAGATGTAGGTTGTAATACACAGACCAGAATTCTCCATTTTAATTTGATCCGGAGTGCTTATTGTCACTAGTGCTTGCTTTTTCTAAAAGTGCACAAATTTACCTCCTGAACATTTTCCATGTTAACGAACATTTTTGCAGTGTAAGGGTGGCCTGTGCAAGAATTAACATCCGTTTTCCTGTGTTTTGACCTGTCCATATATGTTAAAGTCTAGCTGAAGTAGCGTGGTATTTATTACTAAAATATTATTGTAACTTAGCATACCATATGAGTAACATTTTGATGTCAGCCAAAGGAACCAGTGTTAATTGCTTACAGTAGAATCTATTTGCTGTTGGAAATGTCATAATTATGTTGCATTCTTCTGTCTGAGAGGTAATGTACTAGGAGAAGATTGGTTCTCTTTTTCTTCAGTGTTGGGTAGAATTATTCACACTCATCCTTTAGTACACATAGTAATAAGCTTGCTTGAAGTACAAGAGCAGATCAGTGATAAAATAACTCGTGTTATATTCAGATGGACAAATGAGAAGTACTTTCTATAGTGATTGTGAGGTAGACAAGGTAAGGTTATGTACTTCTTTAGAAACTTAAATTACACAGATTTAGCTCATTTATATATATATAAATGCATATAATACAGAGAAAATACAGAGAAAAGTAAAATGATCGTATAGATCAGTGTCAATATAAGGGAAGACACGGATCTTTGAAAAGTACTTAGTGCTCTAATTCCTGTCCAATGGTTTCCACTTCTGCTCATCAAAAGGACTTTGTCGCCTGAGGAGCCTTAAGCAGTGGGTGACAAACTGGGGAGCTTTAAGCAAGGAGACTGGACAGGTCCTGGCCTTGGTGGGAGTGCCAGCGGAGCTGAGCCCTGCAATCTGCAGAGCTGGAAGTGAATCGGCTAACGCTGGAGCTCATGTCCCAGTATAGTGCTGGTTTTGCTGACCAGAGATAACAAGAAATCACAGGTGCTTCAGGGAAAAGCCTGCAGAGACTGCCTGGTCAGGCTTCTGCAGCTCTCGTTCTTGGGAGGGGGTTTCCTTTGGGTCATTTGGGAAAACCGTGTTTACCTGTATCCTTTAACATAAAGGATGTTTGACAATAGCTATGGTTATGTGTCAGCACACTTGCTGAAAAATCTATACTCTGAATGCAGAAACTGCATGTGTTTCTTTGGGAAGCTAGTTTTTAGGTGCGGCACTTCAGTTTAAGTATTTCAATTCCAGTTATGTCTTCAATAACCTACCAGTATATACAGTGTGTGTATACACACACAAGGCATATATATGTATTTATGGTGCCTACACATACGTGAATCTGATGTCTCACGCATCTTTTATTGTCACAGTGTGAGATTCTTGGAAGTGTTCAGCTACGTCCCAGCCCTGCAGCTTTTGAAATCCACATAGCTTAACTCAAAGGGATGTGGAGGAAGCAAAGCCGGACAGCTTTGGAGTGAATCTGCCCAGACATGTGCTGTTTATCTTTTCTTCTCTCTTTTGATTCTATTGTGAAATTTATATAAATTTAACTTGTAGTGCAACTAGTGTCAGCTAAAAGGTAAGGCTAAACTTTCATATTTTACAGCACATGGACACAAGGCACAGGTTTGTGGGTATATTTTGCTTTTGCTACTGTCGGTTTTTATTCTCAGTGCCTAACTAGTCCCCTTCAAACTAGCTATGTAAAATACCTGTGAAAATCTTGACTTTTTTGGTGTGTTTCCAACATTATGTCTATAATTGTTTTGGGCACAGAATAAAGGTGCACTCTGTCCTTGCAATTCTGCATTCAAAAAATAGGAGACAGCTGTAATGGGAATCTCAAAGGAAGGATTAATTTTGAGTTCGCAAACCAGGTCCTCATATGGTATAAATTAACTTGATCCTGGCCTTACACCAACTGATTATGATTAACTGTTCATTTCTTAAGAATATCTGGGGAAAATGCACTTTACATAGGACTTGAAAGATGACAGCACAGTAAAACAGAGTGGGAAGGCATTGATCAGGCAGGTAACAAACATGCTTTTATCTACCTATTCATTTCTTCATAGTCTCAGCAGTACATAAATATCTCCTGGGAGGTTATGTGAAGTAGAGACTTATTTTAACTATGTAATTGCTTATGTTTTCACTCCTTATTGATTATTCGTGCTGTGAGCATGACGGGAAGAGTTGGAGTAAAGGTTATGGATGTGCCAGTCTCCAGACACCCTGCAAGAAAGAAACAGGCACTGGAATCAGCAAAGGCTGTTTCAAATGCTAATTTGAGGCATAAGCCTTGATAAAGCTCTGTCACTGTTGTGCTTGGGAGTTGTTATGTTGATATTGTTACTTTCTTGTTTAATGTATGACTTGGTTGCTCTGTAGTGACTGGTTGGCTTTCAGGTTTCTGTTCCTTGAAGGATTAAACTTGCTGATGGTTTGAGGTGGAAGAGGAAGACTGAACTGAAATAAGGACATTTTCTATGTTTTCTTGTCCTGCACAAGAAATCTACAGGCTTCTCTAGCAAGGAAGGGAGCAAAGTGCTTCAGTGTAGAGAAGAGCTGACTCTGAAGCCCAGTGTCGGTTTGGGCACGAATGGTGCTGAGCCTAGCATTGGTGTTCAGGTTAGGACGTAATCCATCTGCAGCCAGAGGGCTGGCATCCTCTGGTGTGTACTTCAGGTCACCTAAATCAGGAGTCAGTTGTCTGATTTAGGTGCCCTTAGTGCAAACTGTGGGACATGGGAGCACCTCAGGGCTGCCATCACCCATGTCCCCAGGGAACAGCTGTGTGGTACCAGGAGGGGACTGAGGTACATGTGGTCCACCACTATTGCTTCAGAGAAGCCTGAGTCTGTCAGCAGAAAAGAGCCTGCTTGCCACTCTGGGCAATTCTGCCTCTGTGGCCATCGCTAGAACAGCCTCTGGAGATTCCTTCTGTCTCCACAGTTCGGAGAGGCTGATGTGTTAAATTAGGCACCTAATTATGTTGCCACACTTGGGCAGTGTGAAGCTCGCCACCGTCACTGATCAGAGGGGCAGGGGACTGCAGGCAGCTCTGTCGCCAGCAGCCCTGCGGGGGCTCTGCAGGAAGGATGGGTGGGTGGGCAGTCACCCACAGCACACACCAGCTAAACAAGCTGCCCAGAGGGACCGGGGACTTTCCAGCGCTGCAGTGTCGTTTTTGTAGAAGTCAGAGTGCTGTAGCTGTGTCCAGAAAAATGCAAATAGTGGATGAGGTTTTATAAATGCTTCAGTTTGTGTCATCAGTTTTCTTGGGAGTGGTGGTATGACTTATCTTGTCTGACAAATTCCTGTTCTCATCAGTTTTGGACTGTTGAAAGGAGCATCCTTAGCAACAATCAGTGGTGGGTGAGATATCTAAACACATACCTCATCTCAACCCTTTCACCGCCTTTTTTTTTATTATTTATTGCTTTTTGTTTTTTTTTTTTCCTGTAACCTCTCCCCTCCTCACCAGCACAAGGTTTCCCTGACAGTAGTCACGTTGCTGCTTAAAGACAGGACTGGGTTTCTTTCTTTTGTCTTGAGTGCATTGTCACCGAAGTGGCACTTTCAGGAATTACTGCTGTTCAGGTGATTTAGCTGGTTGGTCTCAGCAAGCTTTGACTCTGAGCTGGGGGTCCCTCTCTGAACAGGCTGCTGGTCAGCCCTGAGAACCAAGCTGGTAAAATCTCTCTTTTATTAGAGTATTTTCTTAGGGCTTTAATGGTACAGGTACCTGTAAATAGTGTTCTTTCTCTCTTTTTTTTTTTTTTTGTGTGTGTGGTTTCCAAGAGTGTAAGTCTAAACAAGGTGCAAGAGGAATGAATAGTCTTTGCAAGGAATATTTGTCTGTTGTTGGGTCTGTTTTCTGTTGGTCTCTGAAGTCCAGTAATGTCACTGGATATAGTAAAAATAACCTAATGCTCACTTAGAAGGCATTTTGTATTCACCCTAATAACACTGATCATTATGCGCTAATTGGCTGTTAATTGATATGATAAATATTATTATTAGGAAATTCATTCTAATTCAACATTAATTAATTTACTGTTGCTTTTGAGTGTTATTTATTTATTCATGAGAGTCAGTGGGAAAAGGAAGAAAATGCTTGGCTAACACACTCCAGCAAAACTACAAATAATTGAGATTTGTCTCCTAGGAATGCTACCATTTTCATAATTAGAATAGTCAGAAAAGCAAGCTTGTTACTGAGACTATTGGCCTGCCTAGATAAGTGTCGTAGTAAATTAAGTTTAGTGTGTGTTGCAAGTGCAGTATAGCAGTATCTGATAATTAGTTGGTCTTCTGCAAATCTTAAAAAAGGCTTCAGTAACTACTTGAGACCCACTGCAAGACAGAACGAAGTTTTTGTTTGCAGCAGGGCAGGCTGCTTCAAACCAAATGCTCCCTGGTTTTGTTTGAAATTCGGTGGATAGAAATGTGGTGTCACAGCACATATATGTGTACACGTACACATAACCTGAAGTTCTGTACCAAGACTGATTTCAAACTGTCCTCTTTTTTTTATCCCAGGTGGTTTCATGGGGTTTATGATAGAAAAGATTTCTGTCTCTCCTCTCAAGTTTCTTACGTTTTTTCATTTACAATGAATCCTTCAAGTCATGTGAAAAACATCCACAAAGTTTTCTGGTGCAGGGTATCTTTCTGGACTTGCTTAGCAGATGATGGTTGCCCCAATGGGTTCTGAGTAAGTCTTGGAAGTGGTACATGTAGCACAAATGTTAAATAGCTGTAATGGAAGGATTACAAAGCTGAGTTGGAAATGTTTACTTTCAGATTCCAAAACAAAAGATTATCTTCCCCCCTCCTTGGGAAAAGATAGAAACAATTCATCTTCTTATGATTCAGCTGTGAATATGAAGCAGTACTACATGTGTCCTCTAACTTCCTTCCTACCTTCTTGCATGCACTTGATTTTTCTGTTCATAGGCAAGGTAGAAATCTCTCCAGCACAGGGCTTGCAGCAGAACTCAACCTAAATCCATAATGATAGTGAGTTTTGCTTTTCATGTAAGTTCTGCAGGGATGCAGAGCTGCTTATCAGTTCACAAATGGTAGAGAAACTTCCAGTGATCTCCTGAAGGGAATATTGTCCTGCTGTAAGGCAGTGTCTCTTCTCTGACTGCCCTGAGTTTATACTGTCACCCTCTGAAATGATTAAAGCAGACTGAAAATGGCCACATCAGCAGCAACTTCATTCCAAGCCGGGGCTTCTGCTCAGCATGGAAAGAACATTACTGAAACCTGCCTTTTAAATGTTAAATGGACTAGCCATTGAGTGCTTGTGAATTATGTCCCACTGCTTCCCGCCGACCTTGCATCGATTTTTGCTTATGGCTTACTTGATCATATTAACTTAGAGAGGGTCATAAATTGCTTCTTTAATTAATGGTAGAGTCCAAGAATGAAAAATAGTAGAGAGAGGCTGTTGAAATAAAATATTACTGCAAAAAAAATTGAATATCCACTTTTCAATAACAGCATGATTTCTGAAATTTTACCCAAAGTGCTCAACCCTAACTCACAGATAAAAAGTACAGCTAACAGCAATTTTAAGGAAACCTGTGTAACATAACTACCAACAATTTCATTCTGTAAACCATAAGCATCCCTCTCAAATACCTGTGAGTATCAAATACCACCTGTGCCCCATGGACAGTTGCATGATGATCTTCTTAGGTGATTTCACCTCTCCTACTTTGCTGAGCAAGTTAAAACCCACTAAAAGAAGCCACACATAGCTAATTATCTTCATCAGGAACTTGGTTTGTTTTGCTAGAGGTGAAACCCAGTCCCTCTTCGACCTCAGCAGTGGATGCGCTTGGTCCAGCGGGCGTGCTAAGGTGCTGATCCCCTGAATGCTGAACGCCATCAGCCCCTGCTGCTCCTCGGAGGCACAGGGAAGCAGACAGTGGCCCTGCAGCAAGCAGGATGGGTCCGACACACGGAGCTCCGTGCAGCTCGTTGGCTGTCAGTGTACGTACTCACCGAAGTTGCACATGCTGCTCAGCCTGCTTTTTGGTAAATAGCCTTATTTGCCAGAGGGTTCTCTTACACTGGGAATAGACCAGTGGGCATTTTATAGATAAATAGTAATAACTTTAAAATAAAATAAAAATCAGTGCTCAACTAAAATCTTTTCTTCCACTAAAAACATCCACAGGGGCCACCATAGAAACAAATGAATCATTTCCTAGACTGGAGGTGAGAATTGGCATCTCAGAGATGGGATTAATGTTGCTGAAGATAGTTCTCTAGATTCTGGCATAGGAGAAATTGCTTTTTCATCTAAGTATGATTAACATGCGCTGTGCTTTAGGAGTTACCTTGCCTGCACAAGGTATCTTTGCTGGAGGGTACTGCAGCAAGGCAGAACATCCTCTCTCGAGCAGATGAGGCACTTGCTGTGATGGATCATTGGGCCTTAACTCCAGCAAGACTTCTGGCTAAGTCCAGACAAATGTTGGTGTTATCAAGTCCTCAGACAGAGACTTCTCCTCGGGTCCTGGTAGCTTCCAGGTAGATTGTTGAGTGAAGTTTGTTGTTGTTTTTATAGAACTACAAACTACTTCTATGACTAGGTCTGTCACAATATTTTTTATTTTTTTTTAATTTGTGCACCATTTGAACAAGGCAAAACTGTTTTTGCTCCAACCAAAATGGAAAACATTTTCAGACAAAAGCCAAGCCTGGAAATTTTCAACCTGCTGTGCCGTTACAAGTTGTGAAGAATTGAAAAGAATGAGTTTATAGTGGAAGTCAGCTGGCTGTTGGAGAAATGGTCCTGCTGAAGGGAATGGGGCTGCTCCTGTGAGTTTAAGTAGGGACTGCAGAGCTCTGCCTCTTCAAAGTGGTTATGGCTAGTACTTCTGCAGTAATGACAGGGCTTCTGATTGCGTTTATGGATGTAATAGCAGTAAATAGTGTGCTGAACTGCACAGCAATAACTCTTCTGATGTTCTCTACCCATTGATTCACGCTATCAGGGCAGGGTATACACATAGAGCTGTGTTCAGATGAAGCCAGCAGCATCCAGGTATCTCTGCGCAGAGGTATTCTGTTGAACAGCCAGGGTAATACCAAGCTGAGAACAGAAGCTGATGGATTGATTTACAAAAATAATATGGCTTACAAAATTCATTAAAAGATTGCTTCATGCTGCTAGAGAAGTCTGATGATCTCTTTAATTAGCAATAGAAGTAAAAGATCAGCAGGTTGGCTCAGTGATCTTGGTGGTTGATTTAGCATAATGTGGTACTACAACAAATATGAAATGATTGCACTATGTTTATTATTCTGGCATTTAGTAATACTGCAATACCTGAAGATTAAACTCTTGATTATGAGTATTTATTTCTCTGGGTGCTAGAAAGTGCAAGTTGAAACTGCAGTAGCGCTGAGGTTCTCCTGTTACTTGCAAAAATAGGTCCAGGTTTTCGTGCTAACACATGTCGATGCCAGTCCTGGCACACTTTGAGCAGGAAGCCAGAAGGGCAACTTCTGCTTTTCTCAGAAGTTTGTGAAAGGCATTTAGTCACAGAGCAAAATGCCAGGTTTGTTTTCAGTATAGGATAGCAAAATAAACACACTTGATACAAAAGCTAGAAAATGTGTGTTATGAGCTGGGTGAGCACTGGCATGTCTGCTGAGGTTCCGTGTGGCAAGTTTCTCTGAAGCAAGGCAGCATGAGAAGTCGCTCTTTTTATCCATCATTTCCATTGCATAATGAAACTGCAAACTTTGAGGAAGTTTAAGACAAGTCTTGCTGCTTCCAGACCAGAGCTGCTATTTTGTCTGTGCCAGAGGGTCATAAAGAAGGCACTCCGTTCACGGTCCACACTCACCTATGGGCAAAGCGATTTCCGAGGCTAGAGCTGTGCTCACAAGATGTAACTGTAACAATATTCTTCACGGGTTTTGTTTTACCATGTATTAACATTGTGGGCTTTTTATTACATTTCACAGAACACCGGTCTGTGCAAATTATCTTAGAAAAAGGGAATTCCCTAACAAATAGGAAAGTTCACTCGACAGGCAGTGCCCACACTCAGAGGAGCTTTCCAGGTGGGATGGGGTACAGCTGCAGTCCCCCTGAGACTGCACCAAGGGACCGGTGCAGGAGGAGGAAAGTGGGAATTCTCCTGTGTTGGCCTGACTCATTTTTCTTGGAAGAGCAGGCAGTGGCACGTGGAGAGGTGGCACGTGTTAGTGGAGGCTGAGTAGGGGGTGCTGCAGAGGGGGGAGCTGCCTGTGACTCCTCCGCACCTGGTGGGCGAGGAGAAGAGTGAACAGAGGTGAAAATGTGGTCAGGGGCTGCTTGGGGCCAGGGAGAGAAAGGTGATCTTGGCAGCTGCTTTTTGTTGAACTGGAGTGACAGGCTGGTTGAATTAGCACTGAGCGAGCTTTAGCGCATGTGGTACAGTGGCAATAGAGGGATGGCGCTGAAGTAGCCATCAGTTGCAAGTGCTACCTTAAAATCCTTCTAGATTGGTAGCGCTGCTGAGTGCTATGGTGTTAAGTGAAATCATCTGATGCACCTTCTGTGCCTTCTGTCCTAACACTGAGGAGGAGATGTGCTCCTGCGTGAGAGGCAGGTCGTTAATACGCAGGCATTAACATGATGTGCAAGAGTTTGGTACGCACAAGTTTTACAGAAATGCAGTAGCTAGAGCTATTCAGATCTTGGCGTAGCCCATACAGCTCTGAAGTCCTACTGTATTTTTTAGTAAGCAGATACTCAAGTGACTGTTTCCTGCCAATTTAGCCTTATTTGCAAACCAGGGTGTTTTTTTATCAGTGGAGTAGTCTGAAAATAGAGGGTGCTAATCAGCCACGGGCTAAACCCATGGGCTAAACCCAAGGAAGTAACAGCATAGGGCAGAAGCAGCAGATATTCTGCTAGGTGGAAAAAATACACCGTTCTTACCTTTGTGAAATTCCAGGCAGCCAAGAATGGGATTAGATTAAAGAAGCCATAATAGTACTCAGGTGGAAAATAGGACTATAAAAACCTAAACCTAAAAGAGAGTGAAGGAGTGAGCATGTGGAAAAGAGGTTAGAGTAGGAAAATAGCAGAGAGGAAAATAAGTCACTACAGGAATTTATTAGAGAAACCCAATGAAGTGAGGTGGCATTTCAGGTGAAAATTCAAGAGGATTTTGTTCTCAGTAATTGCTAGATAAATGATAAGTGTGGGTATTGAAACCAAGTTAGTTTAAAATAAAAGTCCCACAATATGGCTATCTTAAAATCCCCTCACCTTCTACGTATCATTGCAGAAAACCACTAATTTCAGAAGAGAGGTATCAGAAAATATAATGAAAACCACTAAAAATTTTTGAGTCCATTGATGGGACATAATCAGCTTCAAATCAAAGCAATTTAAAAGAAAAATGGGTTGTTTTAGCCATTACAATTGCCCCTCATTTCCCTGTCAGTTCTCCTTGCAAGCACATTTTTCTTTCATAGTCTCTTTCTGTCCCTGTTGCTGTGCAGAAGCCCTAAGCACACGCATGGGGAAACTCATCAGCTTTGTGGGAGAAACAGGTAGGACAGAGCATAGACAAATGGCCATAATAAACAAACTGAAAATGATAGAAGTAATTAAATTTAATTTTTTTTCCTAATCTTTTAATGCTGTTTATCCGACTCTGATTTGAATTAGTGGCAGAGGGATTTTTAAAGAAATAATTTAAGTTGTTTGCTCCCATTTAAAGTTAAGGGTATCTCATGGGGCTGGAAATTTCCTGATGGGTAGTCTGAATACAACTGGGGACAATAAAGTTGCATTAATTTATGAGCAATACTACTGCAGATAGATGTTCCTCGAGGAGCTGCAGAGAGGTAAGGGCCTTCGGCATGGGGCAGGGCTGACTGTTAAACATTTGGGTGTTCATGCAGCCTTGTCCAGATGAGGCGCCCAGGCAGGGCTGCCTGGGGAGGACTGGCATGGCTGCTGCTCGTGTGGTGGTGACCCTGCAGGGTGGCAGAGGAGAGGGCTTCGATCTCGATGGGCATGCAGGCTGGTGCCCCGCATGAGTTCTCGCTTCTCCTTAGAAAGTGCTTTTGAAGAAGGAGCCACAGTGAAATGTGTACTACTCTCTGCGCCCCTGCCCTGTGGATACACTCAGAGATGTCCTGTGTTTTGTTTTTGAACAGGAAAAGCCAACAACAATGTACAGTGGGATGAGGACTCCGTAGAATACATGCCAGCCAACCCAGTCAGGATCGCATTTGTCTTGGTTGTTCATGGCAGAGCTTCTCGGCAGCTCCAACGCATGTTTAAGGCTATTTACCATAAAGACCATTTTTATTACATTCATGTTGACAAGGTAATATATCACTGGTTATAAATTGCCTGTCTACCCATCTTTGTCATCTTCATCTTCTCTTTACCTCTGCTGCATAGAGTGCATGTCACTTTTTGTTTCTCCATCTGTTATATGTTTGGAGCATCTTGTTTGTTTGTTTGTTTCTTGTTATCTTCTCTGTGTAACAGCCTTCATTTCTCCTTATATGCCTATGAGTATCTATCCATGTCTGTTTGTTGTACATTTCATTAACAGTAATTGGTAAGTTGATGCAGACTGACAGTGGTGGCCCACTCGGAGAGCTGACCCGAGGTCCCCTGGGCACTGTAAAAGGGAGGTAGTAACAGTCACCTCCTTTATGAAAGCCCTTCAGGATCTACTTGTTTACAAATGATAAGTAAGAGATAGTTACTCTGATTAGTGATTACTGTTGTTGTAATAAGAAGAATTAAGCAGAGGTGTCTCTACATTTCCAAATTAGCATTTAGCACAAGAAGGTTGTACACCACACTAAGTGAGGGTAAAGCAATGGCAATGCTCAGCGAGTCAGGAAGTAGAGTTGGTGGTTAGTGAATACAGGGAGGGACAATTATGGACAGAGTAACTTGAACGTATTACTTTTTTCTCCTGTAAAGCGATCCAATTACTTGCACCGGCAAGTGCTCCAGTTTGCCGACCAGTACCCAAATGTGAGAGTCACTCCTTGGAGAATGGCAACTATCTGGGGAGGAGCAAGTCTTTTGTCCACCTACCTGCAGACCATGAGGGACTTAATGGAGATGAATGACTGGCCATGGGATTTCTTCATTAACCTCAGTGCTGCTGACTACCCAATCAGGTACAATGAGTATTTTAAGAATATACATGTTTTTTTCCTTTTGGAAATATGTATTGAAGGATACAAGGGTTGACGTGTCCGTGCTGTGCTGCAAGCAGCAGAGGTCAGAGGGGCAGTTTCTTCTGTCTTACAGCAGAATACTCTTCTTGGTGATGCTAGTGTCTGACAGCCAAACTTTAGCCAAGGAGACAGTCACCTTGCTGTATCTCGTGTGTCTGCCACTTACCTGGGAGGGACTGCAGCTGTGGGTGGGCCAGCAGCACTGGTTCTTCACTTCTACTGAGGGAGCAGGGGCTGCTCTATTTAGTCACTATTTCCAGCAAAGGGCACCTACAAGAGAGGATGAGTAAAGTAGCAGGAGGTACTGGAGTTCAGCAAATGAACCCCAGGCATGGAGAGATTCTTCCCTCCCGGAGCTCTGATCAACAGTTTGATTTGATGTCTCAGGAACTACTGAAAGTATGAATATAGATTCAGTGAAAGTAATGTTCTCCTCTTCCGTTTTTTAATACTTTTCCTGCAGAAGATAATGATAGTAGAAGTAACGAGTAAGTTGCTAGAAGTCAATTATGTCTTCAACACCAGTCGTTGCCTGAATATCTTTATTCAGATGGTGTCAGGCAAAGAACTTCACACACCGCCACATGACAAGGCTCGTGATTTTAAGTGAAATTATATTCTTTCTGGATTTACATCACCCAGGCCCCACAGCTGCATTCCATAAGGTTTACTATATTGCACAAAAGTAGGTAGTCCCTAAAAACCCCCACAAAACAAAACAAAAACGCAGAACACACACACAAAAACCCACCCCAAAAAAAACCCCGCAAAAAAGACAACTCTAAAAAAAAACAAAACAGCCAAGTGTCCTTAAACTGTTGGTTTTAAGTTATGAGAATTATCAAGAAGAGGGAAAGAGGAAATTCTCCTTGTGACTTCTGTTTCCCTCTATGTTGAAATGAATTGATGAGAGGGGAAGTAATTTTTTTGGGGCAATTTTGTGATGAGTGATGACATAACATGCTTTTAATACTCATAGAAAAGGAATATATTAGATGGTTTCGCTGCCTTTCACTGATTAGGTTTCTGCAAGATCTCTCTCAAAGTATGGGTCCCTTCCTGAAGCTGCCACTCAGACAGAAATCCCCACTGAAGTAAAAAATGAAAAGAATCGTGAGCGTACGCCTTAGGAGGGATTTTGTGAGAACTGACAAAAGGCTTTGTTGCTGGTTCCCATCTCTAAGCACCATCAGTGAAATGCAACACATTCTGGGGGGAAAAGGGGAGAGCACAAGAGTCACAGAGATTGCATTGATATTGGAACATAGTGGTTTGAGTTAAATCATGATATTTCATGTTGGATCCAATTTAAACACTTCTGTTGTCCAACAGCAAAAGACCTAACAAGTATGACACGCTACCCTTGCTTGAAGGGGAGAGTATGTAGTTCTCTGTGTATCTCTTACGTTTTGGGAAAAGCTAGTTTGTTATTCCCTATCACTTTCCTGGTGACGAATGTTGCACTGATGCTAAAAACTAGACTACATGGAAGACCATAAAGAAAGAGGTAGGTGATGACACTTGGAATCAAGTAAGATAAATTGTAGGGGGAATAAATGCTAACGGTCTAGTATAATTATAAACTGGTTCCAGCAGATGTATCCAGTTATCCTCCTGTGGCATCATGTCCACCCTAAACATCATGTAACGCTGAGACCATGAGTGTGGCAGTCTCAACTGCCCTTAGTTCCATGCGGAACAAGTTAAACCACAAGGCCAGATGGGATCAGTCGCTTATAGACACAGCCATAAACAATCACAGGATCTGTTGAGTAGACTGTAGTCAGTTCAGTGTTAATGGATTCTTTGTAATAGTGCCGTGGTGTCGTGCAGCCATTCAAACTCCAAATAAGTGCCATTCAGCTGGAAAAATCCCAGGCGCTTGTTTCTTCATGGGAGGAATTGTTGAAGGTTGTGCTTCTCCATTGTGGCTGCTGTCAGAAATGCACGGTGGGCTCTGACAGCCGGGCAGGCATCTGAAGTGCTCTCTTCCCTTCCCATCAAAGTACTGTTAGCAGAAATGACGGAAAGGTGCTTCCTCTTCACACCACGCACTTCCACAAAAAGCAAAAAGCCTCTTTCAGTGCTACAACTTTAATGACAGTGACTTATAGGTACTGTAAAAATTTTTTGCATATGGAATATTACAGCTATAAACCCTGGAAAATGTTATCTCGTGAAATATATACGTGAGTCCATTTCATTTTCATAGTGGAGATGTTATAAATTAATATTCTTTATAATCTTTAGGAAGGCATTACCTCTCTGCGTGCTCCATAAAGAACTGATTTTTTCCAGGAAAGAGTAAATAGGGCATTTGAGGGTTTTTTTTCTCTTCTTTCAGACTTTATGCCATGATTTATCAGATAATGGGCTGGGACAGTTTACACTTCTCTCACTGGTTAGTCATATTGCCGTGGTTTTTGCTAGGTTTCCCTGCATAAAAACATATGAATTTTGTGGATTAATAGTTTTTATCCAGAGCTGCTTCACATTAAGCTTTTGCTTCCCATCTGCCATTCCATCTGTAATACTGAAACCTTTACTACTTCTCTTCTGATAATAAAAGCTAATCCAGCCTCCTAAGTCAGAAACCCACATTCAGTATATGGTGTTAATACTGTATGATGAAGCCTACATCTGTCCAGGGAGCAGTCTGGTATGCTCACAGGCTACACTACAATTGCTAGGAGCCTTCATCCTTCAGCAGAGATGTCCAGGAGCAGATGTCAAGGATCATACTGTATAAAGGCAGGGGAAAAAAAATATTAGAACCCTTCATTTTGGGAGGGAAATAATTTAACACATGTAAAATAAACATATGCAAGCCAGGAAAATTCAGATACCCTTATTATTCTTCCTCATGCCTTAACGGTTTGTTTGTGGAGCCTGTAGGTCCAGCGTCTAGCACAAAGGAGGTACTAATCCATGTGCATCTAGTTGTTACTGCAGTAGAAATTGCTGGCAAACAGTCTGGACATAAAGGCACCTCCAGGAGAAGTACTGTGTTTCCCTTTAGTCATGAGGCAATATGCTGTTTATTGCCCTAAGTGAAATGATGTGGTGCATTATCCAACCTTGACTCCGTTCAGCTCTGTTAAACATTCTCAGCAGGAAAACGAGAGATGAATCGGCTAAAGACAAACCTCTACAAGCAGCTCTGAGGTGGGAAGTTGTCTGACTCCCCTCCTTTTGCTCTGGGGTTGTGAATTAAAAAAGGGCACATGCCTTCAGGGTTCTCAAGAAATCATCTCTCACAGTCATTGCATTTATAAAGAAACAAAAGAAACCCGTACCTTCCTTGCTTTCCTTTAACTTTTTTTAATTTTAATGGCATTTTTTAATGATTTAAAGTCTTTTCTTTTGAAAGCCACTTTGAAAACTCAGTGGGAAAGCTATTGCATCTTTAACCTCTTACTTTACATGGGCATCTATTTGCATTATTTATTGTCTCAGACAAACAGCATCAGGTAGTCAACCTTATGTTCAGGGACTGAAATTTCACTCCCAACAAGGTGAACTACGGTAGAGCATCTATTGATGCTGAATGTTTAATGTGCATTGCAGGAGTCCTTGGATAATGTGGCAGGTGAAGTGTTGCACCACTTAATTTAAGAAGTTTAATGAGATCGTTTAACAGTGAATGTCATGTCAGTGCTTACCTGGCCACAAAGCTTGTATAAAAAATAAACATAATGAAACATTTGAACTATTTAGAATTTACAGTAAATCACTAAGCCTCAATCACCAAAGGGATCACCAAATTAATTGCCAGCTAATGCTTGGTCTTTTATAAAGGTCAGGCAAAATTATTACCAGAAGCTTGGGGAGCACTTCAGAATAGTAAGAAAATAGAGAGGCTTATTGATGGAGCCAGGTATGCAGATATGACTACATTTTCAATTATGTGCAGTCAGGTATAACAAAGGGACTTGAAAGAAACCCAGTGAAACTGCTCATGTTTTGCTGTTTGGTACTATTTTAGAAAAAAGGTGCATAGCCTTATTTTCCATAAAAGTCTGTGTTGTGAAGATTCAGTCAAATGAGACACGTTCAATTTAAGTTTTGGTCTGGAACTTGAATGAAATGTGTGTCATAATACAAAAAGCACCTGGGGAAGGGTGGCTACAGACTCCAAGGAATAAATGGGATGATCTGACTGGGGCTAGTCCTTTAAACAGGTGCCAATTTGGTGTAATTTATGGATATCGTCTTTGTCAGTCAGAATCACACTCAAGAAAAATGAGCTAGCAGAGAACTATTGACTGACTTGCTGTTGTTCCATTGTGTTGTCCTCTGATGGTCAAGGTAACATTGTTAATGCTGAATAGCAATATTCATCTAAAGATTTAAATGCTCCTTTAGAAACTTGAAGGATGCCCTTTGAAGCAGGTAAACCCTTTTTCTGAGGTCGATGTTTCCAGCCTGATCAGCCAGCAGCAGATGGGCAGCCTGACGCTCAGTCCTGCATTTCCTCCAGCAGACCTGCACTCCTGACTCTTTAGGAGAGTTGTTAGCAAAGATAACCGCCCAAAATCAACAGTTTTATTTGAACTCCTGCCAAATCCAAATGTGCTAGACTGCCTAGTAGCGATAAAGCTGTCCTTTCACTCATCTGTCGTCTTCACAGCTTTCATCTCTAATAGGTTACATGACCAGGTCCTGCACCGGGGCTAAAGCGGGGCTACAGCCTTTGGATTTCAGAAAAGAAAACTGAAGACAAAATGGCTGTAAGGAAAATGAATTATTTAAAATGATTCTTTTCTGCAAGCAGCCAGGCCAAGTATTGGTTAATATGAAATCAAAGCGATGACTTCTGAGCGAGGTACCTGGGCAGCAAAGTGTTTGCCAAGAGTGAAAGGGTGGGAGTGGAGGGATTAGGACTTCGGGCTTTCATTCTGGTGTCAGGTGGAAATAATTATAACCAACAGGTTTTAGAAAAAAATTCAGTCTTTGAGAAAAATGCTTCAGCACTTTTTCAAGGTGCCAGAATTACCTGGGAGAACAACAATTTCCTTGTTTCAGCCACTGGTCCAGATTCATCCCCTGCAAAACACGGGTGAACACCACTCTATATATGTATCAGGGATGATTTTGCTCTGTCAAATTTACCGTGACCTGCCCAGATTTCACCTCTGTAACTGACCAAATGACAGAGCCTTTGAAACAGGTGACTGGGAGGAAAATAGTGAGAGAATACAGTTCACATGGAGTGAGTAAACCAGACTTGTGCTGTTCATCTGCTTTTACAGAAATTCCCAGCTTTTGCAATGTGCAGGCTTGAAATGCAATATTGGAAATGCAGGAAAATATCTTCTCAGAACTGAAACAAAGAACTTGGCTTTCCCATACAGCACTCTGGCTTTGTGGGGCGTGTTTGAGACCCAGTTGTGCCCTCTTAATGGTTATGAACTTAGAAACTCCAAAGCCAGCAGGGCTGATGGAAGCTGTGTGGTGGCAGATAGGATCACCAAATTCCTTCCTGGCAATAGGTAAGCTGGTGCTGGACGTGAAAGCCTGTGTAAGGGATGCTGACTTTGCAGGGCTGAATTTGACCTTACGCCCCATACAAAGCCACTGGTTGCAATGCTGCTCTGAAAGGCAGGCCTTGCCACGGGCAGAGCGTACTGGGCACTAGGTAAATAATACAGCGTTCTTCACAGTGCCCTTCAAAACGTTATCCTGCGCTGGAGCACTGGTAAATCGTATCTGTACATCTAGTTGGGGGTACAGTGCAGGAAGCTTTTCCAGTACAACAACTGTTAAGATGCCAGTGCCTGAGGTTTTTATCTCAGTATTGTTGCTGACATTGTGTGAGGTTTTGTTTGCTCAGAGTATCTTTATCTGGCAAGCCAGACGTCACCCTGCTCTTAATGCTTCACAGGGAATCTTTTTTCCTGTCCAAGGAATTTTATCAGTGTTTTTCTTGAATCTGCATTCTCTGAGAATTTCAGATGTGCTTCTTTCTTAAATGCCTCTAACCTTTTCCTCTTTCTTCACTTTGCCAGCACATTTGCCTGAGATTTATATAAATTTTGAAGGTTATTGTTTTGGTTTGCTATCCCACTTCTCTGTTTTACCACTACATTGTCAATGGCTGGCAAAGCAGTGGGTCTGCGCATGGTCATAGATGGGTGGGGTGAAATGTTGAAATTATTGTGACTTAAAAATTTTATTTACATCTGGTGTTAACACAATATTTTCTTCAACCTGGCAAATGTCAGTGATGGGAGACTCACCCTTTCTCTGTGCGGCCACAGCAGCTGAAGTTACTCTTTCTCCACCTCTCCTCCTGGGTTTAGGGCTATAAAGTGGTTTTTACTTTTGTAGAATTGTGACATCCGCAGCTTTCAGTAACTTTTTTTTGATACTTAGTGCTTCTGAAATGTTCTCCATTGCGGCCTCAGTCTGGCAACAGAAATAAAGGTACCCTAAACTGGAGACTGGTTTGACTGTCCAGGCATCTCTATAGTGCATGCAGATTAAAGATGCATCAATTAAGCACATTTTTAGAATAGCAGTTTTACTCAAAGTACCCTTGTACTTGGCAGCACATTATTTTGTTGATTACAGTGCTAAACATTCAGGCCTTCATCTCTTCCTATGTGAACTGCAGCATCTGAGCCAGCATCTGAGACCACTCAGAGCACTGCCTGGCAGGTGAAAGCCCCAGATGCCAAGCTTTACATTTTTGATGGGCACTGCAGCATCTGAGCCTTGCTGGGCTGCCTGGCTGGTATCCTCTTCTCTTCTGTCTTGGCTCTGGGGCTGCTCACAGTGAGGTTCTCTAGCAAAGAGCCAAAGGGTTTTCATCTGTTTGCCATTTGCTTTCTGGATGCAATGTGTATTTTTACTTATTTATGACTGAGAAGAAAGTCCTCCTAAAAGAGAGTTAAATGCAACTCTTCACTGGATACTGTTGGGCTTGATCTATAAACAATAACAGCACAAATGTTGTGGTAATGTGCACCATTGGTTTCTAGGCAACGCAGTCATGTCTTTTGTCTTCAGGATGCTAGAATAACATCTAGAATAGTGTTTTTGTAGTGGTAACTGATGTGTTGAGGCTGAGGAAGGCATTGAGCAGTATGGGGCATCTTGCCAGCGGTCCATTTCTTCATAGCTCCAGGGCTATTTATGAAACCTGTTTTTCACTTACAACTTGTCTTTGTGGACAAA
This sequence comes from Microhierax caerulescens, assembly GCA_035590215.1. Classification (NCBI taxonomy): domain Eukaryota; kingdom Metazoa; phylum Chordata; class Aves; order Falconiformes; family Falconidae; genus Microhierax; species Microhierax caerulescens. Next base: position 34,788,619 of record JAVJGJ010000047.1, on the reverse strand, counting down.
TAGCCTGAGGTAACCAAGTCAAAAAAAAGTTTCTTTGTGCAGAATGGCTCTTGTACTTTAAATCCATGGGTAGCACAATTCCCCGCTAGCTGTCCCATAGTGGCAAGCCCTTCCCATGGTACTCGGTGGCTTGTTGCATTCCTGGACAAGAAGCTGCAGTGGGGTTTGAGGGTGTAGAGGGATGTTGGTTGGTAGGGAAATCCCAGGTGTGACTTGCAGCTTCGCTTCAGGTGGCTTTTGATATGGATTTAATTGTGAGGTGGGTAACAGAAGCTGAGGAGAAACCGGTCGTTGTGGTGTTTACCTGGATTTTATGAGCAGAAACTCTTTAATCTCTCTTCATCTGGGCTTGGTGGTGCTGGTTTTTTTTTTTCCTTAGAAAGTTCAGTAAAATCATTATCAAATTTCAAAAGCTAAAACTGCTTTAAAGAGGGAAACATCCCTATTATAGCATTACATTTTAAACATGCTCTCCCATCGTGGCCTCACTGAATTCTCTCAGGAAATTAAAAATCTGTTGAAATTGCCATTAAGACACTTTTTTTGCTTAGATATCAGGATGCCACTTACAATAAAACAGCTGCAAAATAGTATCTGGTGGCAGTTCAAAGTGAAGATGAAACAGCAACATGTGTTATTACACCTTTCCCAAGTCACTTTTAAATAGTTGCAAACATAAAGGCCATTAAAAGGTGAGCAAAGATGTTCTGATTCAGTCTTTTAGTGGTGATATTGAAATAGAAAAAGAGGAATAGGTGAACTCTTTTCCTCCAAAACAGGGTTAAAAATCTAAGAGTTGAGTGGTATTTGATATTAAAGATCTTTCAACTAATCTATATGTCAATTCTTGTCTTGATATTAAATTGTGCACTTGGACATTTTTTTATTCAGGATTACTGCATGTGAATGAGCTGAAGGGACGATTTGAATGAAATAACTTTGCAACAGAATTAAAGCTGCTTTGAAGCAACAGATATTTTTTAAAAAGCACTTCTGTATAAATAAAATGCAGTAGTAATCCATAGTGGGTTACAGAGCAAGGGTGGCACACGTGTACAGTCCCAGTTGTGTCTTCCCTTTACTCTGATTTTTTTTCACTGGAATCACGGCGCAAGGTAAGAGCCACCTGGCCACCAGCTGCCTTACTCCCTGGGATTTGTGGGGGATAGGAAATACTGTCTGGTGTTGCTCTGCCTGCTGTTGTCACCCAGTCAGGTCCCTCAGACCGTGCCACGCGCTGATGCTCCAGTCCACAGGCTCTGGGGGCTGTGGGATGGACGAGAGCAGATGCAGGACAGAGGTGGGAAGCACAAGGCTGAGGTCTTCCAGTGTGCTCCTTTACATGGGAATGTTTTGAGAGGTTCCTTCGCCTTTGTTCTCTTCTGCAGGGAACAAACCCCCCATTCATCAGTCTGTAAATTCTGAGAGGAGGCCTGGCTCAGCTCTCATGCCTCTGTAGACCAAAAGCAATACCTACGTGCATGTTCAGTGCTGCAGAGCTTGGACATACCAGAAGAGAGTAAGGGACCTCTGTGCGTGCTTTGTCCTTTGGGATGTGCTGCAGAACGTGGCTCTTTCTCCCAAGGTGGGGTGGTGGTGGGGGGTTTAGTTGTTTATTATTA
>JAVJGJ010000047.1:34735839-34779263 GCA_035590215.1 Microhierax caerulescens | reverse complement strand
CCCTGAATTTATGGAAAATACGTTGTGGAGTGGCTCAGGAAGCAGAGGATGAAGTATATTCTCTTTCTCTCAGTGGATCTCCTTTGTACCCAAGCATCTATGTACTCTCACTAGGAAGAGGTTTATTTGGAAGTGTGACATTTAAAGAAGACTTTCACTCTTTTGTCACTATGTTAGTTCTTTTCCATAGGAAACAGTGGTTGAATGGAAAGCAATAATTGAAAGTACAGCAAAGATCCTTGTATTGCTAATAAAATGTCTGGAGAGTCATACAACACTGGCAGAGCTGCGCTGAGCATAGCTGCATCCTGTGTGATGACTGATCGGTGCCTGGAGCATCAAAATGCAGAAAGCTAATGCTTTGAAATGCACGGGTGCGACTTGCCAGCCCAGATGGCAGCGCCGTTGCTGGAGCAGAACTCTAATCTTTCAAGTATTCCAGCAAGCTGAGCTGCTAAGGCAATAGTTTTCTCCCATTATCTTGTTCCTCTGTTAAACCTGACTTGAAAGACAAAACAAACCATTTAAGACAAAGCTGTTGTGAAAGCAGAGGTGTTAACAGTCACCTGGAGCCTTCCATGTGGAGATGCCCTCTGAAATCCTATCTGTCGTTCTCATTTTTATGGTACATTTTAGAAATGACTGCTGTTAGGGGAATCGGCTTCCCTGAGAAAAGCCTGCCATGCTAATATTTGTTCTGTGATAGATAGCAAAGGCTAAATATAGTCTTCCCCTTTCTTTGCATTTTTATTTAGATGGTAGAGTCTTTTTTTTTTTCTCTTGCTACAGCCAGAGTCAGGCTCCTCTGAGCCTTCCCTCGCACTAAGCTGCTGTTGGGGAGCATCGCTGAGAGGGGCCAGCTGCACATCCAGGGTCGAAAGCTGACCCTGCAATGAGAGGGGGTTTGCTGGGTTACTGTGCGGCAGTTGATTATCTTGCTATCAGCATTTCCTTCAGGAAGAGGCCTTGTAGGTTTTGGGGTTTTTCCTGCTGAATCATTCTGCTGTTCTGTCCCTTTGCTAAGTGCCTGGTGCACAGTGTGCACACACCCACACGTCTGCTAGCTGGCGTGGTGGAAGGGCCAGTATGGATCTGGGGCCCTTACTGGTGTAGGAAGATCCCACACAGCTTCACTGCCAAGTGCTCAGCAGACGCGGGGGTGAAGCTTTCAGAGCGCTCTGGATGCTACACAGGTGTAGGTGGGAATTGGCGGTGATTCTTCCCTGTCTCCTTCCTAGATTGTCCCCCTCCCCGTGGCGAGCCGGGGTGCAGGGCTGCTGGTCTGAGGACTCACTGCTTGCAGGAGGGGGAGAGGGCAGCAGAGCGGGGTGCCCCAGGTCAGGAGTAGTCAGAGAATAAAGTGTCCTTCTGCCAGAGGGCTCTTGGCAGCAATGGCATGTCCTAATAATTTACATTAATGTATTAAGTAAGTTTAAATTAATCAGTTATTGAAATCAGTGAGCTTAATCATGATTATTAGGATTTATTGAATAGAAGGTAGCTAAATCAAAGGCATTCAGCTCTTCCACTTTCAGACTTTTGTGTGCACTTCTGCATGTTTAACCGTGGGGTAATGTCATGCTTAACACCGAGAAGACTGAGTTTGCCCCATAAATCCACGTTTCTTCTCCATTTTTTTTTTCTTCCCTAGGGACCTTCTGGAAATAGTTTCTTGGCAGAGAGTGGTTGGGGTTGCTGTGTGTCTGGGCCCTGTAGGGCTGTGTCTTCTCACAGTCACAGTGATCCTGGGAAAGGAAACTGTGGAGAGGAGTCAGGCGGCTGTGGGTGGATATACCAAAGCTTTGGGCACTGAGAAAACTTGCAGCAGTTTTGACTTACCTCTTCTGACTGTGTACTCGCCTTCACCGGCCTTCCTTCAGAGGCCTTCACTGCTGCTTCAAACCACGTTAGCCTCCTTGCCCTACTCCCCCAAACACTTTCCCCTTTGTTTGTTACTCTGGGATTTTTTGGCTGTTCAGCTGTTGTCGTGGTACTTGCCTACCTCTGCAGCACCCCACGCTATGGTAGAACTACCGCTGTGTTTGCTGACACCGCTGTTCACCGTGGCGGTGGCTCACCCCCTCCCAGCGCTCACACCCCTCTTTGTTGCAGCTGTAGAGCTTTGTGCAGCAGCTAGCAGGCTTGCCTTTAGGTAACGCCAAATTAATTGTGATTAATGATTTCACCCATCTTCAGCCTGCCAGCTCCTCCCAAGTGGGGATGTTGTTCTGTACTAACCTAGGCTGTTTGAATGGCACCGAAAGCAAGTGAGGAGGCGTGCGTTTGTCGAAACCTGCTGCCTGAGCTCAGGATCTGGCCTCAGACCCCAGCTGCTGGTGTCCCGGCACAGCATCCTCCGGTCACCGCAATGCAACTGTTTCAGTTCAGCACTTTGGTGTTGTTCTCCTAGGGAATGCAGCCGTTGTCTTTGCAAAATACGGTAAATCCATAAAAAAAGTCTCAGAGCTGTGGCTGCGGAAGGGTTGTCAGCAAGACTGTAGGTGCCGGTTTGTACTCAGTTGCAAGGACTGGGAGTGATTTGTACTCGGTTGCAAGGGTTGGTGGTTGGTGGTTGCTGCAGCTAACAACGATTATGCACTTACCTGAATGCAGTGGGATGGTTTGTTGGGGAAAAACTGGGCAGCTTGTAGAAGCTCCAGCCCTGCTGTTGCCTGTCATCTCAGTAATATCACATGTTTAACGCAGCAGTTACTTACTGTGACCAGTACTGTGCATTGCCACAACCTAGGCACGCTGACATTTCTTTTGCTGGGAGTGTGTCAGTAGGCAGGGTAACAAAAAGTTTCTTTTGTCCCATGCATGTAGCAGTAAGAAGATATTTTTTTTCCTGAATGATTAGAAAATGTAAGAAAAAAACTCTTCCACACATTAAGATTACAACAGTGACAAAAGCACTAAAGGCAAAAATCACATTCAAATCAGATTAGTCCTTGGGGAGGAAAAACTGCTAAGAAGCCAAGATACTGTTGCTTCCAGCAGGCTTTGCCCTTTGCTTCTGGAGAAGTGTGGAACCAGAACTGAGTGGGTCAGTTTTAAACAATTTTAAAGCCATATTTTAATTGTCTTGCTCTAGCTTTTCATATTCCAACATTGTAATTTACATGGAACCGCATTTGTGATTAAAGTGAGTTACAGCTGCCTGGAAGGGGTAGCACAATCAACTTCTCAGTGCCGATGCTTGCAGATGCTTGTAAGAGCAGACACACAGGAAAAGAGAAGAAAACAAAATAATGCCAGAAAATAATGATTAAAAATGAAATTTAGTCTGGATTCAGCTTAGCAGCTGTCCCTAGCCCATGCTTGTGCATGTAATGCAGCATAAGTTCTTGACAGACTTTTAAGTTGGGACAATATAGGATAAATACTTGGTAAAGGAAGAAGTTTATAAAACCCCTATGGGGATTTACCTGAAACAAGGACGTTTTTTGAAGAACTCACTGGTGGGTTCACTTGAAGCAGAGGGCAAGCTGAACCTTCCCACCTGTGACCTCACCCGCTGAAGCAGAAAAGAAACCAGAAGAGATTTTTGGCAGTGCTGCCTCTGCCACAGCATCGTTGTGGGTGGGCTCTGAAGCTTGGGCTGGGTTTCAGTTAAATCTGTGGCTTTTTGGGTTGCAGCAATTTGTGGTGCCCTGGAAGTTTTTCTTACTGTCACTGCTCCTGGTTTGAATCAGCAGGGAATTGTCTGTGTGCAGAGCTGCAGCCTGCTCTGTGCCCAGGCAACCTGCTAGTTCCCAGTCCAGGCTGAGTCTATACTGGGGCAGGCGGACCAACAACAGCATGTCTGAAATATCTCACTGGAGCGGGGCACCAGGCTCTCGGCACGCAGGGGGCAGCTCCTGCGGTACCAATGTCAGTCCAACCCCAGAATCCAACAGAGCAGTCACTCTTTCCTTCATCTGACTACTACACAGAGTCATCCATACCTGTGTGCTGCCAAAAGTATCTGAACCTTTGATTGAACTTAGCCAAGTTGTTATGCAATTGTATACATTTTGACGTATGAATAGTCCCATTGACATGACTGCTATTCCGTACATCCTTCGAGTTGCCATGCGTTAAAGTACCTTGCTGAATCAAGGATATTAGCCTTCACTGTCTTCCAAAAGTAACAATTGCTTGTTTTCCTTTTCTCAGATTCTCCAAAGACTTTCTTAATTTATTTTCACAGCTGTAAACTAAGGGGGTCTCTGCTCTTTGCTTGGATCAGTCACCAGGACTTGGAGGGCTGCTTAAAACCAGCAAGCCCAGCACCGCCCTTTGTGCTCCGTGGCGGTCGGCCGTGGCTGCGAGCGGGGATGCACTCGTACCACTTCCCGGGCAGGCCTGCCAGTGTGTTCAGACAATGCAAACACAAAGTCAGTGTTTCTCTTCCCAGTTTTCCATTTCAGTCCCCAGCGTATACGGTATAGTGTGAAATTACTGCAATGATCAGCATGTATAAGTGCTTACTGAGTGCTTGGTTAGCCTGCTCACACCCTGGGACACCTGAGTCCCAGGCCAGGGACTGCTCATGAGAAAACACTGGTGGCAGACCTTGCATTGCTTTGGCAATATCTTCTGACTTCCCTTCTTGCTACAGGCCTCACCTTTCGCTTCCTTTGTCCTCTAACTCTAATCTTGACACTAACCCCAGGCTGAGCCCCAGCCAAAGGGCTCAGCCACGTCCCCAGGTGGAGCAGTGCCAAGGGCTGAGTCACTGTCAGCCCTGGAGCTGCTTTTGCAGCCTCTGGAGCCCCCCCACCTGCCCAGCCAAGTGCTCCCATCCTTTGAGCCTGACCCCGCGGGAGGCTTGGCTGGGTTTTGCTGAGCAGCATCCCAGCAGGCAGGCACGGTGTGCTGCCAGTGCCACCTCCACCGTGCCACCTCCATCCGCCCTTGCTACAGGAGGGGAGCAGGAGCATCTTACTTGAGGTGACCTCACTAAAGTTCTGGTGGAGGTGGACACCTCCATCCCAGGTGGCAGACCTGCCCTTGCTTAACACCACATCTACATCGATGGAGTCAACAATGCTTTGTTTCCCCACCAGTCACCTTCACTTGTCATCTTCCCATGGAAGCCCTCCCACATGCACGAGCTTTCTTCACACTTTGAATTAGTTTCTCATTTCTCTGCACATGCTGCACCCCTGAACACTGCACGTTTTCTCTCAGCCTCTGTACTCTGGCATCGTCCTCCCTCCCTGCTAATGGCACAGGTGACCAGCTGGTTAATCCTTCTCCCTGCTACTTTGCCCTCTGAGTGAGTTTAATAACAAAAGGAAATAAAAGTGGGAGCTGTGTGGATGCATCCATCAGCCACGGCCTCACGCACCACCTGTGGAAAGTTTTTTTCCTCTATCTGTATTAATGCTGTGTTATGCACTAGGGAAACTGATAGCGATGTAATATGTACATTAGAGTGTTTTAATCAGTAGCATGAACTACTCTTCCTGTCCCCATGACTTTTTTATTTCCTTCTTAGGAAGGGTATGTTGCATTTGTTACTTTCTACTACACCATGATGGTGGGTACAAGATTGTGCCAGACTTATGCTCAGTGAATTGTCCCTGAAATTTGTGAAGCTATAGCAGAATTTAATTTGGCAGCATGGGGTTGACGTTGCTCCCAGTGATGTCTTGAGCTGAAAATCTCAGCTTTCCATTGTCTTACTTAGAGAATAAATAGCCCCATGTCTTCAGTATTTCTCAGGAGGAGTGCCAGAGGCATTGTAAATAGCTGGTGCCGGAGGCACTGCGATGGCATGGAGGCTCTGCTCCCTGCGTACATGAACAAGTGCGGTAGCAATCCGCGCCAGAGGCGTTTAGGAAATAGACTCCTGAAGGCAGTTTCCTGAAAGGTGAGGAGGACTTTAGCATCTATGACATGTTGAGTACCTTTGATTTTCTTTTTAATGTCATGTGGTAGAATAATTTGGAGGCGATGTGCAGCATCCTCATGATATTGGGGCCAGAAGAAGCAGTTTGAATGAAAGCTTAATAGAAATTCAGTGTGCTGCCATGCTGAGCACAGAATTGGTTGCCCGCATAAATCTAAATGTCAAATAACTAGAAAGTTTTACCAAATGGAAATGTGATGGTTTATTTCCATGGTGTCAACACATGAAAAGAAGCATACTTAATTGACGAAGAGTGAACCCCTGTATAAATATATTTTTTTTTCTTTGAGTATTGAAAGTAGGATCGAGATGCCACCCATGTTTTCTAGAAGTGGGAAAATTATTAATTATTTTGAAAGCTAAACATCATGTGGGCTTTTATAAGGATTATCTAAAAAGCGAGAAGCATTGAAAAGTTTGTATGGCAGCCACAAGTACAAATACACTTGTTAGAGCACTGCTGAATAGTGAAATAGAGGTTGGTGAGCAATCTAGAAATGATGATGTTTTATTGAGTGGTGCGGATTATTACTTCGGTTGATTTGATTTTTATCCTGTAAGGAAATTAAAGCTCAAGTGCTTCCAAATTTGGTTATATTTCTAAAGATCACTTTGCGTTCCAGCTTTTGCCTAGAAACTCACCCGAAGATGTCAGCCATTGAAACCATTTCATGTGGAAGCATTGCTAAGTAAATTCACTAAATGCCTATTCATCCCAGTAAGATGGAGAATCACTGGAGCAGCAAATGTGAAAATCTACACAGCTGGCTATACAGAAAGCAGTTTTCTGAGGTTGCCAAATTGAGATGCAGAGTCTGACCCTAGGAGGTATTAAAATTCACATGAGTGAGCATAGAAGGAGGGTCTCAGACTCCGACAGCCTAGCTGTTCCGGCTGGTTGATAGGCTGATACTTCATTTGGTGCAGATAAAATCAATGAGATTATGAAGATAGTTTGCTAGGCTGACAACATTTCCAAGTTGTTGCAGCCTGACCCCAGAAGTTAAACAGGTTTTGTGCAGGACTCTGGTTTAACTTGGTTTTCTGTGGCTTATAATGAAGTGTTTTCAAGGTGCAGTGCTATTGACAGCTGGATTATCTTCAGGTTTTCTGCCATCAACTCCATTACAAACCATTGTTTAAATGGTGTTGTATCTATAATGATGTGGGTTTGAATGCAACTTAGGAGGTAAAGACCTTTTTAATATGATTTATTCAGTTTTCCTAAATATGCTGACCTATAGAGAACATGCTTGCTCCATTGTTAAAGAAATAACAGACCACAAAAGCTGTCAGGTGTAAATAGATTCTTGGACATGTCAGCTGAAATTTTGAAAATACTGGTGTCGGATTGCCCGTCACACTAATTGGGATTAACCTTAGAAATTCCTTTGTCCCTATTAATTATATTGGCATTTTGACATCCAAATTCTCTTGCTGTATGCTTTCCAACCTTGGCCTCTTCTCTATTACAAGGACGAAAACAAATAAAATGCCAATAGACAGTTAACCAAATTCCCTAGGAAAGGTCTAGCAAAGCATGTAAAATGGGACTATCAATGCAGTCATCTCACAGCCGGATTTTCATACTTAAAATGTGCTGAGCAGTATTACTTAATACATACTCTGTTACAACGCTTAAAACACCTGCCAAGAGTTGATAGGAAATTTGTTAAGAATTAATAAAGCTGTGCTGCTTTCCAAATACACTTTCCTGAGTAGAGGGAGGCAGTGAAGTTTAGCAGCAGGATGGAAGTTTTTTCAGCAGCTGCCTCCTTCAAAGAGTCTGCTGATGCTCCCCAAACGAGAACAAGAAGTATATAAATTAATCTAAACATAGTAGTTTTCACAGTGCATCTCTTGTTCTTTCTCTTGCAGGACAAATGACCAGCTAGTTGCATTCCTGTCCAGATACCGTGATATGAACTTCTTGAAATCACATGGGAGGGACAACGCAAGGTAAGCTGGCCCTTTCCTCGCCTTATTTTAACCAGGAAACCAAGACTTTCTGCATAGTGATGGTTTTCCAGTATTATCTGAGTAAAGGAGAGTTCAGGAAAGAATGTGGAATGAGGAGGAAACCCTCCCCTGAGGACACTTGTTTGTTGGTCCAGGATGCCTCTTCCCCAGAGTCGGTTTTGCAGGGATGCTTTGGGTTCGGGGGGAGGACAACGATGACATTAAGCAGACTGACGCTTGTGCCCTCCTTGGGACTTGGCACAGAGCGATATTTCAGAAACAAGTGATAGTTGCTGCACACAGCAGCACTTCCCTGCCGAGTCAGTCTCAGCCACGCTGGCGACCAAGACATGCACTAGCCAGAGTCTGCAGCACAGCCTCGTGCAAGGAGAGCATCTCTGCAAGGTGTGGGAGCCTGGACCAGCCTGCGCAGGCTAGTGAGGGTGAGGACGGTGCCTGGAGGGTTGTCATGATCTGCTACAGTTTTGAAGTTCTTGAATCGACGTCCCTCTTCATGCACCCTGTGCAGGTCCCAGGTTGAAGAGAATGTGCTGTGTTTCCCACAACACATCCGTAATACTTCCAGCTTAGTGGTTTGAGGGAGCAGCAGTGACCAAACACCGTGTTTCCAAATATTCAAAGAAACTCTCTGCAGGTGGAAGAACTTACCTGTCTGATTGCAGTGGTTGTCTTTTCCTCTTTATTGCTAGTTTTGCTTTTCCTCTTTATCGCTAGTTTTGTACCATAACAGCGGTCTTACAACAGTTCCAACTCCATATGCTGAGTCCCAGTGGCTTTGCACCCAAAAATACTGTTTTATTCTGCTTGGGGTCACCAGATCATCTCTTTATTTTGGAAAATGTCAAGTGTACTGTAAGGTTGGGTTCAGATTATGTACACAGGGAATGTGACACACAGAGCTGCATGTTCAGCACAGCGGCTGGGTAGAATAACACACAGGTCTCTCTCACTTCTTGCCTGCTCTTGCTCTTGTCACTAGATTTATCAATTCTGTCATGTTGTTTAAATTAAGTCTTCACGAGCATTCATCTTGTGCATGCAGAAAATCTACAGCAGGTAGTAAAAAATAATACTGTGAGGAATAATACTTAAATCTAAGTCAACAGTTTCCACAGGAGAGTCTCTGGTTTAGGAAATGCGGAGTGTCAGGGTGATTGGCAGGCTCAGCTCTAGCTGGCAATAGTGATCGACAGCAGAGTCAAAGTAGAAAACGGAAGAGAAACAGCCAGGGAAAAGAAGCTGGTCTTTTACGTCCCTTTGCTCCTCTGGTGCACCTGATTCTTCTCAAATTCCCTGAGCTGGCTAAGGAAAACAACTAATGAATTATGACGTGCCTGCGTCAAACTGGTTCGAACACGCCAACCTCAGCTGGGTTAGAACAATTTGGATCAATTAAACACACTAATCTGGTATTAATTTAATAATGAAATGAGCTAATGTGCCACTTGTCCTCCCCTCACAGGAATAACAACCCATTTATTAGTTCAGTGGTTCCCTTTGACTGTATAAACAACTAAATACCTTTTAGCCTATGAAAACATGTCACCATGTGTTTGGTTTTTTTTTTTCTCCTGGATTTCCACCATAAATTCTCTGTGCATCAGGGAGCATAGCGTGGGACATGAGGGCAGATTTGCCATCCCTGTCTGCTGTGGTTGTGTAGTCCCTGAGTACCATAAGCGCTTCCGATGCTGACCGCTGGATGAACGGAGCCTTTCACATCGCCCCTTGGCAGCTCCCCACCATTCCTATCAGGGAGATAGTGACCGCCCTCCTCCTGCGTAGCCCGGGTGACTGTAGAGACGGGGCTCAAGCCAGCAGCTGTAGAAGCCTCTGAGTAATATTGGCGTTTGGTAAAAACTCATTCCATTGGTGTCAAAAGCTGATCAAAAAGCAGTTACCCCTCTGTTTCCATCATGGGTGAATTTCCAGCTCTACATACACCTGTTGGGAGAGAAATTGTACGTAATGTGAAGATCTCCAGCCCGGTCTTACAGTTTTAGTGTTTTGGTAACTCAGTCTTGTCTAAACTGGTGGATGGACCTTCTGCTCTGCCCTTTTGACACACAATTCCCAACTGTCTTTCGTTTTATGCCCGAGGTGTGTAAGCTGTGGTCATGCCGGTGAGATGTGTCCCTCTGGTTAAAATGGTTAAATCCTCTGGGCTGAAATATCTTGTGTGAGCACAGGCAGGTGAGACGAGACCACGGGCGCACCTGGGCTGTCACCCGTGTCCTGCCGCCTGTGGCTGGCATCCCCAGAGGAGCAGGAGAGGTGGGTATGGTGCTTCCTTGCAATGTTCTCCCAGCCTCCTGTGGCCTTTGCTCCACAAATTCCCACAATCAAACTTGGTGACTTGCTCATTTTAGAGGAAGAGGTGATTATTTTTTTGCTGTTAATTTTTCCAGTTACTTTTTCAGGTTTGCCATTTGCTTTGCCTTGTCACAGCCCTGTGGAAAAGGAATATCCCACAGGGGGAATGGTCTAGCCAAGAGCTTAGTAAGGTCTGGAAGAAAAGCAACAGCCTCAAGGCTTGGCAACAAAAATTTAAAAGAAAAAAAAAAACCCTAAAGGACAGCTTTTGGAAAGGATTTAGGACACAGGCCAGTTTCCAAGTTATTGGGCAATAGGAGAAAACTCTTTTGGGACATCCTATCTCAAAACAGAGCGGAACAGCATTTTTTATTTAAAATGGCTAGTTGAAGCCATGATAAGGGAGAGGACACTGGACGAGACTGACTGCCACCCCATGTACAATAATAACTTTGCTGTTCCAAGGTGGTTTTCTCAAAATATTTGAACTAATAGTACAGGAGCTCAGCATTTAAATGTCACTGAAAGCAATGTATAACCCTTGCTGGTACTTGGTGGGTGAATAATGGCTTCTAAGCGATAAGCTTTTCAACTCTTTAAGTTTGCTTTGTGAACAACTGGAAGCTCTGAATTTTAAGTCATCATAGTCTTTACAGAGAGAAAGATTAGAAGTGCCATCTTCAAACTGAAATGCTTATACAGCTCAATTACAATGTACTTTGTATTCAAGCCATGTTCACAATCAGTACATGTTTTACTGCCAAATAAGGAGAGAAAACAGGCTTCCTTTTATAGAGTGAAGTTTTCTTTTAGATATGCCAAAGTCATTAAAAAGTGCATCGCTCTGATTTTCCTCTAGTGGCTTCAGAAGAGGGAATGGACGTGAAAATGGCTCCTTAACTCAGCTGGAGAGGCATTATTTCCTTAGAGAGCTGGATGTATGAAATGAAATTGCATACAGTGGCTGGAGTCGTTACATAGTACTTAGTGGGCAACACATTTTCTCCTCTTTTCAGTGTCTTAGACTATTAAAAGCAGAAGAATAACCTGGTAGTTGTATGAGCTATTACAATTTGGAACACCCAGAAGATTTGGGGTTTTGGCAGGAGCAGCACCTGGCTGATGTATTATAAAATATAAAGACAGTCAAATGTGACACCTTCAACGACAGACAGGAAAAAGAGCGGGGGTTTTTCTATAGAAACCTTGCTGCAGTAGTCATTTGGGAAACAGTGTAAACATGCTGTGAAGGCTGGATGCTGTGACATCTTTGAGGAACCTGGAGCTCATAGGCAGAATACAAACAGCTAAAGGAAAGGCCATTAAAAGTTTTTACGTATCTGAGTTCTTTTCTTGTGCTGTTCTTTTTTTCTCCTCATTGACGTTATTCTTCCCAGTTGTGTTGTCCTCTTTCTGGGTTCTGGGTTCCAGATACTTTTAGAGGCGATGCTGAACTGTTCAGCTTTTAGTAAGGAGCATCACAAGCCCGTCCCAGTTCTCAGAGGCTGGAGAGACCTTAAATCCCAAAATCTCCACCTCTGTCAGCCCAGTTCTGTTGATGCAGACCTGTTTCATCACCTTTTCCGGGCATGCCTGTTTTCCACTGTGGCACGTGCTGTTTGTTGGCGTTCTGTACACTGGGTTGACGGTGGTTTGGCGATCAGTTAGAAAATGGTTCACACAGTAAATGCTACTTTGTATTGCATTGGTGAATTGCCCAGAGTACTGAATATTAGGGAAAAGAATTGCTATATCATCCCTGCTGTTGGAGTAGTTTAACCACTTAAGTCCCAGCCTACCTTGCTGCTCGTGTAAAATATGTTCTGGCTCATTTGGCTCAAATTTCCCTTGACCAAACTTCTTTTTGTAATTTTTTTAAACACTTCAGTATTCTGAAGCACATGGACTAAGAAGATCCATTCTTTGCCTGTAAATAGTTCGGCCCAACGGTTGCATGTGAACTGCAGCAACTGAAATAGCAAGATGCATCTTCTGTGCAGAGACTGCACTTAAAAATTTTAGATTTTACAGCTAACTTTCAAATGTTCCTTGTTGCTTCATGCTAAGTGTTAAGGGAGCCATAAAGCCTTTACTGCTTCAGCTTGACAATTTGCCTCCTTGTAGGGCTTTTATTTCTGCTCACTTTTGGAGAACAATGCTAAGTTGTCAGTGCAAAGAAAGCCAAAAATAGGTTGAAGACGATAGGAAAATGTAGTAAAAACAGCTATATGTCTTGACATGGGACAAAGCAGGATGTTTTCTGTTCTTGATCAAGTATACAAGTTCAGAAAGGTGCAGTAAGTGTGAAGGTTTGAAGTAGCCATAATTCATGGGGCAGGGTGGGAATTAGGGAGGTGAAAATTGAGGTACTGGTAAAGTAATCAGAAATCTGATTGCTGTTTAAGAACACTGAGCTGCGCACTTCATTTTTAGTAATATAAATACCAACATTTTTGTTCTTTCACCCAAGGTCCTGAGGCATTTTATAAAACAATTATGGCAGGGAACATCCTTTTAAGTTGGATATTGCGGCCCTGTTTTACCCACAGGTCAATAGTCTGATTTGATAGCTTGAAAATCTGTATGAAAGTGACTCATACTTGCCCTCAGTCACTTGGAAAGTTTGAATCCCCGCTTCCTTTTCTTTCTCCAGTCACCTAGAATGCAGATCCCGAGATCTTAAGCACAGTAGAAGCACCCAGTGAGGTGCTATTGTGGTGGACACCCAGGTGTCCTCTGCACTGGGTGTCCCTGTGCATCGCCTGTGGGCACTGCAGCAGCAGCACATCATAGATGGGTCCAAGCTCAGTCACTCAGGCCCAGCAGCATTCCCAGCTGGAGACTGCTCGTTCATGTGGGTGTTGGGAAGAAGAGGAGGAGACAGGACAAGAAATCTTCTAGAGAAGACATTTATTGGAGACAAACAGATGGCAAAATGTCAGGTTTTGTATCATTGAGTCTGTCTGTGGTGGATTCATGGTACATGCTGCACACGATCATTTGCAGATTTCTCCCTGTTTTGCTTGTTCTATGTAAAAAGAAAAAAAAAAAACAACCGTTTGAGCTATGGCCTCCCTGATCGCAAGAGGAAGCCGTTACATTTTTGTGTTCATAAAAGCTGTTCCGGTGTTTCTTAAAAGACATTGTAAGTGAAGAGTGGTGAAAAGAAACCCACAGGAAAGGCTTTAAAAGTCCCCCTCAAGACCTGTACTCATGAGGAGTATGGAACTAGTGTCAAAATAAGACAATTCCTAGTAGAGTCATTACTGAAAAAAATAGACTCTGCAAGTTTCCTACAACTAAAAATAATTTTAGAGGGGTTTTTTATTTATTTTGGCACACTTGAAGAGTTTGCTGCATGACCTGCAACATTAGAATATTGAAAAGCATTAAGGCTTTTTAAGACTTCTGAAAGAGAGATTTCCAGAAGATAGAAAGTAAGTTTTTTTCTAAACCAGTGGAAGTTAATGCTTAGGAAAAGGTGGACAAGAAGAAAAAATCATTAGGAATTTCTTCTAAACGTAATGGAAAGATGTGATATGACTAAAATGTTACACAGATATACTGGGAAAATGACACATGAAAAAAGCAGAAACAAATTATGTGGAGTATGGGGAACCTGCTATAAAGCTTGAAAAATTAATTATGCCCATATAGAGATGGAATAATGACCAGATAAAATGTCTGTATCCATTGGCTTTTAACAGCATCTCATGTGGAATACCCTAAATGCCATGGACATTTGGTTTCCATAAAGGTGCCACTGATTGAGAAGGGCCACATTTAACATAATATTTCGAGGGGGACTTGTAACTCGCAAGAGCCAGTTAAAATACTGCACCGTTTTTGTTATGCTGTAAATTATCTTAACCTTATGTTGTCCAAGTGTTTGTGGCAGCAGACCAGTTGTCTGCCCCAGATCTGGTTGCACGTCGAGTATAAAACTTCTTGAACACGCACTGGGAGCAACTGTGGTAACGTGGACCGTCAGAAAACCCTTGCAGCGGAGCTGCTTGGTCTCATGGTTCTTTGCAGCCCAGCTCCTAGAGACCCACAGAAACTGCAGGAACAAACGTCACTAACTGCATCTGTCAGGGCTGGCTTAATTTTGAGGTCTTGTCACCTGTGTTTTCTGTTCTGAGTTCAGTCCCTGCCCTGCCAAGGGGGAGCCTGTGCCGTCCTTGCCGAGGGGCAGCCGGTGATCCCACAGGGCCCCTCTGTCACACACCCGCCGTGCTCTGCTGCTGCACCGGGTCTGGTGCCCCTCTCTCCTGTAGGGCGCAGGAATGACAAACACTAACTGTATCTTGAAAGCAAGATTTCCCCATGTTCCTCATTAACTGCCGAGCATTTAGCACAGCGGGCAAAGCTACTGAAAGCCTTTCAATACGTGTGTTTACTTACGGGTTGGCTTTTGCATGTGAAATAAGCCCAATCTCACTATAGCAAATCCAGTCCAGAGAGAAATTCTTTAGGATATTGCTGATGTTTGTTTGTGCGTTGGCATTAAAGCTTAGGGGGTTAGGATAGTATTGTGTTTATAGTACTCTCTTCAGAGTAAAGGAATTAAAGAAGGGTAAGAGGAATTCTGCTTTTGAGCTCGTAACATTTGCATTCAGGATGATGCAGTTTAAGCACACCGAAAAGCAGGTTACAATTTTTATTTCTCCCTCTTTTCTTCCGTTGTTTTTAGCTATACTGAGAGTTCTTTCATAGCCTTTTGAAACGGCAGGAGTTGTGCGTTCTGCACTCTCTGCGTGCTGCAAGACCTTCCCCATGCTGACAGACTGAGTAGGTGCTATCTCTTCTTGACGTGGTTCCCCTTCTCAAGCTTCAACTGCATGTCAGGAGAGGGGGTCAGCCCCGGAGGCTTCTGGCATGACAAAAAGAGGTCTTGGGAAACATACTGTGAGATCATATCTGTAGAAAAACAGGCGTTTATCTGGTACAGCGCAGACATTGTGCTCAGATAGCCAACTGTTAATTATTTCAGATTTTTTAAATACTATGTAACCCTTCATAGCATAGCTCCTCATGGAAATGGGGTGAAGTCAGGCTTACAGCACAGTCAACTGGAAATCCATCGCATGCTCAATGGAGGCTGGGATCTCTGGCCTGCAGCAGGCAGGGAATGCTCTGTGCAGCTCTGGCTTTTATGAAGTTGCTTATTACAAAGAATTACTCAGTGACTGGTTTTTGGAGATATATTGTACCTAGAGATTGCTCACAAATTACTTGTTGCGACTGTTATGCTCAAGATTGTCAAATTACTGTTCTGTGCTTTCTACTTGGTCACCTAAATTGCAAATTATTGTTTTATGCTTCCCGACTGATTGATTCTGGTCAGTGTTGCAAGGTGGCTGTGCAAACACTGCTGGCAAAAGCTTCTGGTATTTCTCATCCATAAAAATATTTTCCTGACTTCTCCCACCAAAATTGCCTGACTTCTTCAAATTTTTGTCTGAAGAGAGTTAAAGGAGGAGCAGATCGTCAGAGCGGCGTGCAGAGGTTGTCCACGTGTATTAAGGAGAACACGGATGTGGTGCTAGTGGAGCCACCAGCTCTGCAGATCCTTGCTCTGACATTGACTTTCGACTTGTGATGAATTATTTTGCTGACGTATTGTTAACTTTTATTCATAGTTCTTTCTCTTGTATTGTGAGTAATGATGATGAGGTTCTGGTAGGCGCACCTGGTTAACAGCACAATGTCAACAGGAGGTTTTCTAGGCAACAGGCCAGAAACAGGAAACATTTAAGAAAAACCTTTTCACCTTAAAAAAAATATATTCCTTCCAGACAAAAACCTTTTAGTGATAAGTAACATGTAGCAGTCTGATAGCCTCTGATACTTAAGATAAACTTTGGAAAGCAGAGAACAGCAAACTGCCTTACATACTGCCTAAGTGTGAGCATTCAGGAGTGGGGGTCTCGCAGGGTTGCTGTGGCAGGCAGCGTCACTTGGAGAAAGTGATCCAAAAGGGTGAGATTTGTGATATTTTTGCTGGTATTAAGTAACTGTGCAACAATATTTGTTAGTAAATAAAACATATCATAACAAGAGCTGAGCTGTGTTTATATTTGTGTTGTAGGAGCGTGTGCTAAACATCTCTCAAATGCTTTCTGTGTTATACAGTCCTAGAGCCTTGTCTGAAATGTATTTATAAATATGTAAATACATTACAAAGAGACGTTCCCGAAGCTGGATTGCAATCATGAGCTGTCTGGACAGTTAACTATCTTTACCCAGTGTGACAGACCACACGCTGCAGGCAGTGGGATTTCTGAAGTATAAAAATAACCATCCAGAACTGTGTAACCCCTGAGGCTGCATCCACACGTAGTCAGGGCGCAAACGGCACCTTTCACACGTGTCGTTGCCCCATCTCTGAGCTCAGCTGGCAAGATGCATCCGTGTCGTGCTGTGCTTGCTGCTTACCTGCAAGGGTAATCCAGGCTGCTCAGAACTGGAGGCTCTTTAGGAAGAGTGAAAATTGATTAAGGGTAAGCGTAAAATATCTCAGGTGGGGTGTTCTGTGAAATAAGGGAAAATACTTACTTCAATTTTATTTTCTCCTGGCTGATACTTTTATCATTATTTTCTTTCTGTTGCTTGTCTTAGACCAGGAGAAAGGTCAAGTGTCTTCATCTGACATCAGTGTCTGTTGTACTTGGCTAACCATACCTTGGTGCAGTTGTGTGTCACTGTCCTGGCAGGTATGGCAGTTCTCAGAGGTGTGCCAGGCTTAGTGGAAGTTCAGGCACCTGAATTTTTCCACATTTGCTGAGATTAATGACATACTGTTACTAATCCATTTTTTCTACTTTAATTTGGGAGTTATATGCTAGGTATGTAAATATGTAAAACCCAAGAGAGAAAGACTTGAGGAAAACCCCACCATTTTTTGCATTTCATTGCTCTCTGAAGCTTGATATGCCTTCGTAAAATGCACTGTTTTGGTATTACATTAACCATAACCAAAACTAATACAGCATAGACTAGAAACAAATCAGTAAGGTCACACTTTCGCCCTCCATCCTCTTATCGTTCTTTTCAGAGGTGGCTGCTGCCGGCATTGTTGGCTGGCTAGTCAAGAATCTTTGTGGACAATTTGTAGTGTTTGAAGGTTTTTGATTTCTTTAACAGGCCTACGTGGCATAAAAATAGCACCTTTCCCTTCCCTCAGGCAGTATCCAATATGCTCGGGGTAATTCTTGCCTCCCTGCGTGCCAGAATTGCTGTTGCTGCAGTAGCTAGGAGCATCCGTTATCCTAGAAGAGAGTCTGAAAGGGAAAATAAAGCCTCATCCACCTTTTCCACTTGGGCTGCGGTTCAGCTCTGTGTGCCAGCAGTACAGGCTAGGCTTGCAAGGGTGACCGACTGCCACCTCAGGCAGGATCAGTTAGATCTACCAGATCTAAAATATCCTTGGTCCCCTTGGCTCCCAAGGAACTTGGATAGCAAGCAGCTGCCCAACGGGGAGCTGTATCTTGAAAGCCTCTTGTATAAATTATTGCTTCATAGATAAAATGAAATTATTTGCTGTGCCAAGACGTTATTGCCTTCAGGTGTAATGAGGGTGTGAGGTGGGCCCAGGAAGGGTGAGCCTCCTGAGAAATTCCTGCTTTCCTTTGGGTTGTTACTGGTATTTAAAACCCGACGGGATGTTTCTAGGGAGGTTTCAAGAAGCATTAGCAAAAGGGTCATCGTTCTGCGGGTCTCCGAAGTCATTGCTGCTCTTCAGTCGGGCTATGCCGCCCTGCTGGAGGATGAAAGAGGGGACAGGACATGTAGGTTTCTTCTGGTAACCTTGTGGTTGTGTAGGATTTTAGGATTGAGTTTTGTTGTGAAAACACTCGTGCTTCTAAGAATTGTCTTATTTCACTCCATATGCAGAGATTTTCTTGACCAAGCTGTTAGCTCGAAAAAGTCATAGAACTGCGTACACTGTGTACATATATAAAAAAGGAGCCTGTCAACTATTTTGGAAAACATGAAGCTGTGAGGCTAGATTTGCTGAGACCTTCTCGTCTTGAGTGTGGACATCCTCTTCTGTTGCCAATTTCGGACAAGAAGGCTGACGGTGTATAACTGAGCTTCCTGGTATAGCTGGCTGTAAGCACTATAACGTAATGTAGGCTGAGGGAGTTTGTAAATAAGAGGGGGGGTGAAATGGTCGGGTGGGTTTTTGGTTTGAAGGTTTCTGTTGCAGTCAAAGAAAACTTGTATTTGAAAACAAGAATAAAGGATGAAAAATTGGTAGACATAGCGGTTAAAAGAATTTATTTCATGGAAAAGAACTCTATGTTCCTATTGAAATACGGTCGATAAAATTCTATTATTTTCTTAAAATAATTAACTCAAATGAGCATTTAGTTTTGAGGGAAATAAATAAATGACCAAACTTTCAGGCACATTAATATTTGATTTGGAGATAACTGCATAAATATTGAATTTGAAGATTACATTCCAGAGCACTGCATTAAAATTGCAAGACTTTTCTATTATCCTTCATAATGGAACATGAAATTAGAAACTTGTTCATGGAAAGAAAAATTTCTCCACTCTCATCTACACATTTTCTGCACTGTTGTGTTAACAGAGGAGCTCCTCTTCTCATACTGTGAGAAGAGATATAGCTATCAGTAGGACATAGACCCTGGGGTAATTTACGGTCCTTTTGAAAATTAGTATGCACCGTTTCATAATTGCGCCTCAGTTCTTTGATTGGTATAGAACAAAACTTTAACTGGGAGTTAGCCTACGGGGTTAACACTCATGTTTACAGATGCAGGAGTCCAGAAGGCTTTGATGGTGTTCCCTGGCTTTTTTTTTTTTTTCCTTCAGTTGCATGTACTTGAGGACCACTAAAATGTCTCCTTGACTTCCTAATCCTAAAATATTCCTAAGAACCCTGGTGTAGCTGTGTGTTGTTCAGGGAGGAAAGAGAGGTCTTACGGTGTCCTCCATGCTGTAGGTGCCACAGCTCTTGTTAGCCTGCAGTTCTTGTACCCAGTGAGATCCGTGGTCTAGTGGATGCCAGGGACTGTGGCGGTCGGGTTAGCTAGCGTTTGTTATCGCTCAGAACGTGTGGGATGTAGCCAGCGCAGCAACTCACCACTACCGACAGCAGTCACCCCCCTGCAAAGGTATGTGCTGATTCGTGGCTGCCCTGCTCCCCTTTCTGGGAAATAATTCTG
Organism: Microhierax caerulescens; assembly: GCA_035590215.1. Classification (NCBI taxonomy): domain Eukaryota; kingdom Metazoa; phylum Chordata; class Aves; order Falconiformes; family Falconidae; genus Microhierax; species Microhierax caerulescens. The sequence continues at coordinate 34,759,871 of JAVJGJ010000047.1, read as the reverse complement.
AAAATGGAATAACGAATAGAAACCTGGATCAGACAGTCTCAAAACATGTGTGGGCATCCAGTTCATACTGTTTTCAGACACAGATTGATTTTCCAAGTCCTCTTTTTTTTTCTTCTTGTATTGGTCTCAAATAACTCATTTCCATAACTTTACAGTTCTGCAGTTGCTCCTCTTATTCACGGTTCAGCAGTAACAAAACATTGTTCCCCTTAGACTTGAAAATGGAGCAGACGTACTCATCCTACAGCAAAGAGCCAAGCAATTGTATTTCTTCCTAATTAACTATACCCCAATAGAAAAATTTGTGGTATAATAACATAGGAGAAAATTGGTCATTTTACCTTTATGTACAATTTGCTGTTTTTCAAAAACTGCATTTATTGAGAGACAGAAGCCTATCACACAGATTGTGTTTAGTTCATGTTCGTGTTATGGTTCTTCTGCAGCCGTTTGTTACGAGTTAATGAAGATTACACATTTTCATGCCATAGAGCTCTGTAACTTGCACAATTCTGTCTTAGGTCAGCAGAAGGTGTAAATGGTGTTTAAAAGGAATCTGTTGATCTTTGTCTCTATAAGTGAATGTATAACTGATTAATCATTTATTAAACCCCTCTACATTATTTATGAGTAGAACAGAAATATAAACAAGTGACCTTTTTATCCTTTTTTGCTTGAGAAAGTATCTGCTTTATTTATAGAGCTCGTGATGATAACAAAATACAAATTAACTTTTAATGACTGCTTTTGTATTCCCTCAGATTTATCAGAAAACAAGGACTGGATCGACTTTTCCTGGAATGCGATACCCACATGTGGCGCCTGGGGGACCGGAGGATCCCAGAAGGAATCACAGTCGATGGAGGGTCGGACTGGTTTCTCCTGAACAGGAAGTTTGTGGAGTACGTCACTTTTTCTAGTGATGATCTGGTAACAAAGATGAAGAGGTTTTACTCTTACACGTTGCTTCCTGCTGAGGTATGTGAATTCCAACCAACTCCTCTCTGTTCACAGCTACAATATTTGTGCTTGTCCCAAAGATCTCTGAAGTCAGAAGGGCTTTCACCTGATTTTGTTGGGCTTTGGGCCATCCCACAGTGGGTAATGATAATTTTACTCCCATGACGAGGAAGTCCTTTAGTGTTAGAACAACTTTTGCAGTTGTTTAGTTGTTTTGTTTGTGGGACTTTTTTGCAAGGAGTGGCTTTGTTTTATACTCTTAAGCCTATTAATCTGTTACTGAACAACCAAAATCCAGCTGCTCTTTGCTTGCAAATTGTTCCTCCACAAAGACTTTGAAGGCTATTAGAGATGGCAAACTGTCTTCATAAGTAGCTTTCCTCACTATTATCCAGCCCTTTCCTTTAAAAATAAAACCCCTACAAACAAAAGTTTATTGTTCCGTTGAAAACTCAGCTACAAGGCATAGTCACAAATCATTTAGATCACTCAGGAATCGCTCTGGCTACAAGTGATGCAGAAGGGGAGCGCACACACCAGGGTGGGTTTTCATCCAGCATGCGGCAGCGTGTCAGGGAGATGTGTGTTATCTGCAAATAGAGCACGGAGCCTGGCGGCTTGTCAGGCAGTGACACCCCTGCCTCAGCAGGTACATTGCCCCCCTGGCTTGTCAGGCTCTGCTTCCAGGGTACTCAGCGTGCAGCCATCCCAAGGCAGGACCTGATGACTGTCTTTAAAACGATAACTTCATTCCTTCCTAATGGCCTCTGAACATTTTGAGAGATTGATGAGACCGATCTTGCAAAGCCAGGTTCATTAGCTTACGGTGGAGCACAGCCACTGTCATCTTTTGATAGGGGTTTATTATTCCATGCACATATTGAATAATCTTGCTTTAATCCCATTTCTGTTAAAAATCACCTTTTCTCTCAACTCTGATAACCTTTTTATCCATTATCTAGGATAAAATTCCTGTATCATTATAAAAGGACACAGGGCAATGGGTAATTGGGTAGGGTTGTTTTTTTTCCCCTCTCGCTTGAATGAGAATGGATGCCTTTATGGGTTTAACCAAACAGCTCAAGCATAAAATCCATATTCACTGGGCTGTCATTTAACATTAAAAAGGGTAGGGGGATTATTTGGGGGCCAGCCATGCTAATGTTATGCTAGTTATTTATAGGTCTTGCTATTGCTGCTTTTAAAGAGAAGTCACTGCTCCAAAAATCGTCTCTTACAGGGCTAAATTTGATCATATTCTGTAGCTTCTTTCTACAAGGTTTTCTTTGCAAGACACATAGCTGGTTTCTTAAAACCACCCTGCCTTCACTGACCTGTTAACCTGCTACATCAGTCCCCATTACACACAATTTATGTAACAGCTGATATGATGATGATACAATTAGGATAGCCCAATAGGAATTCCTTGCTGCCTTGAGTCAGCAAATAAAGGCTTATGATTTCAGACGTAATTGCAGGAGGCAGAATGTCCTTCTGGTGCCTGTGTGAGCTGTGTGTTTCGGAGCAAGGCCGTTCAACTGGTAATGCATTTTGGAGTGCTGGAGATAGAGAACTGTCTGAGACTATTTTTTTCATAGTAACCAGGGTGGTGGTGAAGGTTTGAGCATTGTCTTGGGAAACAACCTGAGATACATAACACATTGCTCAGGAAAATAGTCCTAAATCAGTTAGACCAGAGAGTAACTTGTAGAAGAGAAATAATGGGAATTTCTTAAAAATCCTCATACAGCTGAAATTAAAATAATTCCTGGTACTGGTGCCTTTCCTGGATGTTATTGTAGCAAGGCTTCAACTGTACGTTCTTCCAGTTTGGCTGGGTCTGTAGCATGCTGGGGGTTTTTCATACTGTATGGAATGTGTACACGTGGAGTGCTTTTCGCATATGGTAGAACAGCAGCACTTGTTAATTCTGTCATTTCAAAAGAAAGTCACCTGCAGTCAGTTCAGCCCCTGGGCTGAAGTGAAGGAGAAGATGGATGTCTGAGGAGCTGAATGTGCTGATCTGCTCTGTCTTCAAATGTTGCAGTCCTTCTTTCACACGGTTCTGGAGAACAGCCCATACTGTGACTCCATGGTGGACAACAACTTGCGCATCACGAACTGGAACCGAAAACTCGGTTGCAAGTGTCAGTACAAGCACATTGTTGACTGGTGTGGCTGTTCACCTAACGACTTCAAACCAGCAGACTTCCACCGATTCCAGGTAACTGAAGCAGTTTCTCCGCTGATACGGCAGAGGAGCTCTTCCCCCTCTGCTGGGGTGTGGAGAGCCCTGGGGCTGCATGGCTGCAGCAGGGAGTGGGAAGGGAAGCTTTTACCCCATCAAGCAAGGTGGAGAAAAGGTGAGGAAGCTCTGCTGTTAATTTCAGGAGAATGAAAGATTGGTTCTCTGTTTTGGCCCTTGAGACTTAATACTGCATGATAAGGGCACAGAGCAGCTCTTTGCACTATTTGGCGTTGGTAGATCTGCTGTGCTAGAAAGGAGGGAAGCCTGAAACACCCCTCACTCTACCAGTATTACTTGGTAACTCTTGTGAATTTATTGCAAAGGGGTTTTGCCTAAGTTCTGGCTCAAGTGTTGTCATGATTTCATGAAACCCCTGGCTTTCATTGTTAAGCAATGTTTTTCATCTTTGAAAAAAACTTGGAAGTTGACCAGAGTGCCTGCTACAGGCTTACACAGCACAAAGCAAATCAGTTTTTGTGATTATATTCATCAACATGATTATACTTAAGTTTATCCCATGGTTTGGGGGGCCAGAGTCATGAGGTTTTAATCACCCAGGCTCGACAGAACTGCTTTAAAAGTTTAATCGGTTCCTTTGTAATACAGTTTCCTCAAGGCAGACATGAGAGCAAATCCTTGTGCTTGAGGGTGCACTCAGTCTCAAGTCTGTATCTGGTCTGTGTATTTTCTGTTAAGAATGAACAGCTGCTTGTTTCAAGGTCACCAGATTTGCAATTCCATCCCTGCAGCTCCTTGGGGTTCCCTGCATAAAGCATGTTTGTTCAGGCTTTGTGTGGGATGGGGAATGTGTTACCCTACAGCACAAAAATGATGACTGCTCCGGAACAGAGATCTTTTCTTTATTGTAATACGCTGCTTACCGGGCGAGGCTGAAGTCAGTGACACAGGCGCTCACAGAAAGAGCAAATGAGACATTATCTACGAGACGTGCTGCTGCCCCCAACACCAGAATAAAAGCTTTTTAAAAGCCAGTGGTAGTTGAGTAGCATATAAACTAGTAATACACCCAAGATTGTGTCAAGGGCAGAGCAAAACATCTCTATAGGATTGGTCAGAAGCCGAGAAACCTCAGCCACCGACGGCACCTCTCCCAGGGTACCCATGCCCCCTCACAGCAGCAGATTCATACACTGCTCTGCCTCTTCCAAGACCCTGTGCCACAGGACGCTTCGCCCCCAGCCCGACCGCTCGTAACACGTGCCAGTGCTGTCCCACCTCCAGGCTGACGCCGTCGCTTAGAGCATCCTCACCCCTCCAGCACTGCTGGAGACCCGGCCAGGGCAAGGCAGCAGTGGGTGGCTGTTGTTACAGAGGGATTGGCACACCTGTATTTTCATTGAGTAATCATGTATTTTTTATCTGAATCTTAACAACAAATTGTCAGAAAAGTGACTCTCTTAAGACAGCTTTGCCCATGGGGAGAACCAGTTCATGTCTTCAGCTCCAACCTGTTGCTTAAGACAAAGTGTCGTGGCTGAAGATGGGAACCTCACCCCAGTGTCTTCTCCTTTCGTATCACCACAGCAGACTGCCAGGCCAACTTTCTTTGCCCGCAAATTTGAAGCTGTAGTGAATCAAGAGATAATCGGCCAGCTGGACTACTACTTGTATGGCAACTACCCCTCGGGCACGCCGGGCCTCCGGTCCTACTGGGAGAACATGTACGACGAGCCCGACGGCGTGCACACCCTCAGCGACGTCGCCCTCACCATGTACCATGCCTTCTCCCGCCTGGGCCTGAGGAGAGCGGAGACTTCGTTCCACGCTGCTGGAGACAACAGCTGCAGGTCAGTCCGAGTCTGTCCTTGTCCTGGGTGTCCCGAGGGACACGGAGTGGGCTGCCACATGCCAGCGGAGGTTCAGCTACTCGGCTGTGCTGGATGGAGCGTACCGTCGCGAACAGGGCCAGGAGCTGCAAGTGTACGGTGCTTATTTCTGGGAGTATTTGTGCCAGTAATAGAGCACTGGTTATTCAGGGTTGACATTGTGACCGGCTCGCTAAACTTTCAAGGAGCTCCTCTCCACCCTGATGAAGACAGACAGGGTCCGGTTGGGCAGTGCTACCCCTGCCACTGCATTTTCTTGATTAATTTCAGCAAGTGTATTATACCCACGGCTTCTAAACCCTCTGTGTTATTGCAGCAGAGGTCATGTTCACCTCTGTTATGCTTACCAAAAGCAGAGGACAGGATTTCAGAATTATTCTGAACACAGGCAGGTTAATGGCCCTTGCTTGTTTGTTCCCCTGGGTGCATACATGGAGCACAGAGAACTACTTGCTTGAAGCTCAGTTTGCTGGCTTGGTACAGCTGTCTGTGCCAAAAGTGTTGTAACTGATGGGATCCATTAGCATCATATAAATAAAATGAATGCATGTATAGATCTCACTCTTTCTCACTCTTTCTCTCTCTCTCTCTCAAATAAAGGTCCTTTTTCTTTAAAGGGAAAGCCCCCCCACAGTCTAGATTCCTTTTTCACCTATAAGCCTAGCAAAGAAGAATTCAGTCTAAAAGGGATTTGAAGGAAGAATTCCTGGAGTTAGGCTTGCACCGAAAAGGCTTTCTTCATGGTAGATATTTGCTGCGTGCAAACACATCTGAAACTCTTTATGTTCAAAGCAGAGAGGGTTCATCTTTTAAAGTCTTACTTTACAGTCTCTTAATTCCTTCTTCAGAATGTATTTTTTGGACCTTGCCTTTTTTTATCCTAATAGAAAACATACAGCCTAAGTCAGCAAATGCTGAAGACGCTCGTTGTGCTTTGACGGATGGACTTTGCCCCTCTTGTGTTCTCAAGTGGGAACCAAATATGCCTTGACCTTCCTACTTAGTCGTGAAAGTGCTGAGTAATGTCCCATTTAGAAAGATGTAGCAATAAGTGATCCAGATTCCTATTACAGCTTTGCCAGTAAAGGTTACCAGTGCAAAGCAATAAAAGATCAATAATAATTAGATAGAAATAATCACTAGTAGCATGTCTTCCTTATATGACATAAAGGGACACCTAAGGAAGTCCTGGGTCATTTGTCCTGCAGAGAGGATGGGAGCTATGTATAACCCCTACTGAAATAATTTGACAATTACTTCTGTGCTTATTCCTTTTGCCAGTGTTCTGATGATGATTTATATCAATAATCAATTTCATTTCTGGGGAGATTTTCTTGCACGGGAGCTCAAGGTGCTTTTCAAGCTTGCTCAGATTATAGATAGGGAAGCCGTGTCATCCGCCGCTGATTGCAGCTGTCTCCAGGATAAAGCACGGCGCCTTCACAGAGGCTAGAGCCTCACGGAATGGTGCAAGGAGGAATGCAAACAGGGACAGGGGTTGAAGGCTTCACTTTCATACCTACCCAAGCCCCCTCAAAACCCCTGTGAGCCAGTGTCGAATTTAAATCACAGGAAGGTGGATGACCCGCAGGTTTATGATTCACACCTCTCCTCTCTTGATACTATGTTGTCATCTTCTTTCTGAGTGTGTGTGTGTATGTGTACACTTCTCTGTCTCGCTCGTGGTTTTGCGTGTCTCTAACGCGGTAACGGCAGGGCTGTATGTGGACTGAGCACCAGCAGTATTCCCGTTGCTGCTGGGGCTCGCGGCAGCTGATCCTGCAGTTGACACCCCAGCTCATTTCACACTGCTGCGGGCGCTGCGAGGAAAGCCGCTACCACTTCAGATTGCATTTGGAGTCAATCCCGTGCTGCCACCCACAGCGGTCCAGGAGACTGTTCCTTGCACGCTGCTCTTACAAGGGCTAGCTCCAGCCTCGAGAGCCGTGCCCCCTGCAGACTGCGCTGGTACCAAATTAGATTGCACATCAGCATCTTCAGTGGAAGCAACATTAATGTGTGATTGAGATTTAATTTATTTCTCTCCATCTCCAGGCATTTTTACTCACTGCTGCCAAGAGACAATTTACTCAGATTGTTTGAGGGATATTGTAAATATTTGCTGCCGCACACATATAGAACAGGAGGTCTCAGTACTTGGAACAGAAGTCAGTTTGTTGCTTGTATTGGCTGCATAACTTTGCTGTGCTTTTGCTTAGTCCATTGGTGCTGGCCCTGTTTGTACCCCCTCTTGTTATGTTTATTCCTTAAGCCCAAGAGACTTATTCAGGGTGTTGCTGGTTTCATGTAATGAAAAGTCATCCTGGTTAGCTCCTCTTGGTGTTTATGTCTTGAGATGTAATAACCAGCATGAGGAGTCAGAATTAGCTGACTTAGCAGGGAAGATGTGATAGTGGATGGTTTTAAATGTGTTGCAAACACACTTGTTTCACAATTAATGACAGTGCTGTAAAGTAGCAAAATATCTGATTGCAGAGCTATGAATAATGTATTTTTAATTATTTATGCATCCATATGTACACAAACATCATTACAGATGTTTCTGAGACTAGAGCAGACAACTGACCATTAATTTTAATTATTGAAACCAGGACTACGCTGGCTTTAAATCTGAACTGTAACTGAAAGCTTCCAAATCTTCCAAAGACAAGCTTCTCCTGTTTGTTTGACCTTTTTTCAGTTTATTTTTAATTATGAGTAAAAAATCCGCAGCAAAGAGCAACCTCAAGTCTTTAAGGAATGTGAAGTTTATTTCCTAAAAGAAAGGAGACCTGCCGGGGGGGGCAGTTCTGGTGTCCTTGGCTCAGCAGCACCGGGCAGGGACTAAGCCCTGGGCCGTGGGTTGGGGACGAGACGTGGGGGCAGGGACACGGCGTGGGTTGCCTGTGCCCGGCCTCGCAGCACCCTCTGCTGTCCCCAGCCCACGAGGGAGGCACTGCCACCGCCAGGCATCTCTGGGCTCCGACCCTAGAGAAAGGCAGCCACCTGACTGGGACCAACAGACATGCTCCTTAAGCATCCTTTGTCCTGGCAAACAGTGCTGCAGCCCAGCAATATGTATCTCCGGTGACATACCTCGTACCTGAAGAGCTATTAAAGGAGAGGAGTTTTCTGGCACGCAGAGGTATCTCCTAAAGAGCTTAGAGCTGTGAATATGTTCTAAATGAGCGTATATTCTTAGTAGCGGTTTTTTATGTTTCAAGGTAATCGGAACGGCCTAAGAATATTTGATAATGAGTCATGAACACATTTGAAATCTCTTAATGTACAGTGGTGAATTTTCTAGTTGAAATGAATACTTCTTAAGCCATTAGCTCCAAGTAAATGGTGATTTCATGTCTCTCTTGTGTAACTGATGAGCATGTGCTGTTTTACAGATACTACCCCATGGGCCATCCAGTTTCCGTCCACCTTTACTTCCTTGCTGACCGTTTCCAAGGCTTCCTAATTAGACACCATGCAACAAATCTGGCTGTCAGTAAACTAGAAACTCTGGAAACGTGGGTGATGCCCAAGAAAGTCTTTAAGATCGCAAGTCCACCAAGCGATTTTGGGAGGTTGCAGTTTTCAGAGGTAAGTATTCGCAGCCACCTGTGCACATCACGAGCCTTTGGAGGGAACGCACACTAATTCAGCAGCCTCTGGAAACTGTATTTCCATGTAATTTTTAGTTGACAGCGACTCTCTAGCGTAATTATTGCACATCCTCTTTGTTGAAGTAGATGCCGTTGCCAGTTCAGATCTACGGTACTGTGAGTATCCCCACTCCCTCTTGATTGAAACACAAACTGGAGGCATTTGCTGTTGTAAAAGGGGCTCAGTAACTTAAAAGTTTTGTGACTCGATTGTTGTGAGTGCTGTGAGAGATACCTGGGAAGAATGCCATGTTTCTGCAGCTCCAGATGTGAACAGGGATGTGGTAAGCATTCCTCTCAAGAGTATGCTGAAAAAAACCCTCATAAAATTAGTGATAGTCAGGCACCGATGCCACATGTGAGCAGAATATTGATGTTATAACACAAAAGAGAAAATTATTGCACTGGTTGTTGCGATTTCCCACAAATCCTGTTTTTTCTTCTAGGAATTTGTCTCAGGATCTGACATAGAGTGTAAAAAATGTACCCTCAAATTTATGAGGAAAGTTGACCACTAATAGAATCAGACATCTGTGTTCTGTTTTAAAGATATAACTGTCTGAGCAGTTAATTTCATGATTTTTCTTGTTAAGCCACAAATTTCAATTAAGGTATAAAATTGATTGAACAAATGTGTTCCAGTCATTATGGCTAAGTCCATAAATTACCATCTTCTTGGGCAATTAAGAAATGCCTAGGTAGGATTCAGTGTTTTGGTGTGCATGGCAAATCCATGACACTAATGCACCATTAAAGAGATGGATGGAAAGTGTGTTTCATTTATCAATGTGTCTGATGGTAGGCTTGCCATTTCATGCAGTGATAAATGGTCATGCAAGCTTTAATTCTTGTGATTTGTAGGAGTTTTTCTGCTGTTTATTTGGTACTTTTAATCTCACTTTGGTCCTGATGCCTGCTCTGGATCTTTCAGCAACTGGGCTGGCAGCAGCAGAGTTTTTTCTGATTGTATGATGAAAAGAAACATACTGATCTCAGTCTTCTAGAACTCGAACAAAACTATTTAGAAAAGATACCTCTGACTTCATTGCAGTCGTAGGGAGGAAACAAACCTGGCACCAGAATCTACTCACTAGCCACTTGCCAGGTCCCCCCAGCCCCAGTGCCCCATTTTTCCCCACGCCAGCCTTGCAGCGAGCGTGAGCCTGACGGGTGGATGTCCTGCAGCAGCAGAGCCCCGAGCTGTGGAGCATGTCGCCCTACAGGGAGGATCCCTGGATCCCATGGGACTAATGAGCTGCTCCTCACAGCCTCATAGACCACAGCTGGTCTGTAGGCAGCCCTGTTGGAACTGCTGCTGCAGCGAGGCCACGCGAGGGCCAAGCATGGGAAGGATTTAATCACTGGTGAGCTTTTGTCAGGCTAAGGAAGCATTTTCTTCTATTTGAAACACACAGAAAGAGTTTTGGTGGCTACTTACTTGTTTTCATTATTTTTTTTCACCAAAACTCTTTTAATTGTCCTCTCCTTTCTTAGATGCTTCATATTTTAAAAGACCAGGAGGTAGAAAGTAAATAATTCAATCATTTCTTAATTGTTTATTTTACTTTCTGTCTTCCTCCAGCCTGCAGGCATCTCTGCCTCTAAGCCAAATTATTCTCTTAGTTACCCTGGTATAAATCCAGCATTAACCTCTTCAGCTTCAGTGTGGCTGGAAAACCTTTGATCAGCTACTGCTTATTAAAATACCGCTTCTTTGTCAAAGTCCAGCAAGTGTAAAACAAATTTAGCAGTTCACCTATGATGAGGGTATCAGTGTTCACAGGGTCGGCACCAGAAAAGAAAATGAAGATTTCTGCTTACTGGGACATACAACTGCTGGTTCTTCAATGACTTCCACCCCATGGTCTGGCAGAAATTTAAATCTGAATGGGGTATTTATAGCTGGGAGCTTTCTTCCCTCTCCCGGCTCACACAACGGGGCCAGCAGGAAGAGCACAAATATGCTGCATTGCATGTGCTCCCAGGTGTAGTTGTGACCCTGAGGTACAACTGAAATTGCAGCAGAGGTGACGGGATCTCTTCAGTCAGCCCTTCCTGCCCTCAGCTCCTTTGCTTCCCGAGTAGCAGATTTCACCATACACCACGTAAAGACAAGTGGAAAAAAACATCAGCCAGCTGGGGTTAATTAAGAAATTTAAGAAATTTCTAATTTAAGAAATTAAGAAACACAGCTCCTGCACTCAGTCTTGGGCTGAGTAAAATAATAAAAAAAAAAATACAGGAAATCCAAGAGAAATTATTTCCAAGCATGAGACTCTCCCACCTCCTAAAACCGGCTTGTGCACAACGCACGCAGTATGTGTCCTACCAGCCTGGGTTCATGCAAATTCTACATGGAGGGCAGAAGATTGATTTGCTGTACGGTACTGAATGTCTCAGCTCACCATATATCAGTTGAACACCAAGTTCATTTCTGGTCTTGTTAAGACTTGTGATTCATCACAGAGAATAAAATAAACTAGGTGGCAGGCAATTAGTGTGCATTGTGTGAACCTAATGGTCCTGTTTGTGGTGAGCAACGAGATACAAACCCATAATCAAGGCATAATTTATCTTGGGAAAATTTTATATTGGGACTGAACAGAGATAGAAACAGGAGTTTTAAGCCAATGAGAGAGTTCCAGCTTTCCAAATGTGCCCCGTGCACAGTGCCTGCTCTTGAAGCCCAAAATAATGGTGATTAAAATAATGATGTGGAAAATGTCAGTTTCTGTGCCACTTCCCTTCATAATTTATCAGATATTCATTACTGCTTGATTCCATCCCATACTTCGTGTATTCCATTTGAAAGTGAAAGCCTACTTACAGTGTTTTAAGGGGCTATGAAAAATATTATAGGACTGTAGTATCTCTTGGCCTGTAAAATCAGACACCTCAGTACTGGGAACTCAGCTGTGCAGAGTTCAAGGGAAGAGGTATAAACCTCTAACTGGTGCTTTAAATAAAATTCCTTTTAAAATACTGTGCTTCCAAACCCAGCTTGTATTACAAGCCACGCAGCCTGGGAAGGTATGTCCCCAGCTGGATACTGGACATAAAGGGCAGATCCTGTAAATAGATGTCAGTGGTGTGCAGCTCCCAGCCATCCCCTCACCTCGGGTGCCGCTGGTGCACAGCCCCGGTGCCAGCACCTTGCCTTGCTCCAAACACCGGCTCGGCGCTGGCAGGTTGGCACTGGCAGGGTGCCTGGGTGCCTTGCCCTCGCTGCTGAGGACCTGCTCTGCAGCAGCGTTTGCTCCTTGGTGGTTTTGTGCTGCTGTCTTTGGGGACCTGCACACCCCAAGAGTAGTGGTGTGACAGGTGCTCATCGTAGGTGATGGCTACCAGCATGAGAGTTGTCCCTTCCTCCCCCTCTTCTCCCACCCTTTGGCTCTGACTTTTGCTTTAACATGAGAGAACCCAGTGACGTGCCTGCACAAAGCTTAACAACCAGCCAACACATTTGTTAGAGTTTTTTCCCCAAAATCAAGCTTCACCTTTCCACAGACCGCTCTAATAAATGCATGTGAACATGCCTCAACATCCTTTGTGCACCCTGGTGTTGTGCAGTGTCACCTGGAGGTCAGAGCATGGGGATTGGACCTTTCTGATCTCTTTTCCCAGGGATTAGAGACTAAAGAGAGGGGAATTCTTGGATGGTTGAGGTTGAACGTTTGATTTTTGAGGATGAAGTAAGCTTTCTTCAAGGAGTTCATCAATAAGAAATATTGAACATGGTGGAAAGAGCTTCCTTACAGGCTTTTTTTTGCCCAGGAGGGTGTAGATTTGTTTCACATATTGTGGCTTTATTATTTCCAGGTCTCTTGAGCTCCAGTAGGTGTGACTCACGTGGCTGCATTCAGTGATGGTTGGCGGAGTAGATAATAAGATCTGGTCAGGAAATTTTCTTTTCTCAGCTTATTTCCATACATATTCAGTCAGTCTTGTCAGGAGGGTATGCACTGACAGCTCCTCGAGGCAGTCGATGCTTGGGTCTGATATCTGGGCTATGCTGTCTGGTTTGATTAGCTGGTGTGCCAGGTGAAATACCTCTGAAATACCAGCGATTCTGCTGTGTTGATTGCAGAGTAGTGGAAGGCTCATTTTGTCTCATATTCTGCAGTGTCATAGTCCGGTAGGAGGAATCCGTATGATGACAGATGGATTTAGGATGGTAGGGTTTTATTCTGCTGGCCTTGTAGTCGTTTGCTTGCAGTCCTCCTGTAATCTGTCTGCCAACCACAGTGATTTATTTAGAAAGGATTGAGGACTGGACGGTTTCTAGTACGGGTATCAGTGGTAGTAGGCATCAGGTAATTGTTACGTTTTATGGATTTGGGGGGATTTTGGCATTATACTGGAACCACATGTTCTCATGGCATGAGATTAAATTCAGAAGAAAAATCTCTGAAGCAAATGAGCTACAATTATTTGTCATGCTTTCAGGAAAGCAGGTTCTGACCATGCCTGTGTGAGATGAAGATTGGGGACAAGGACAGCTCTGTATTGGGGGAATCTTCAATATCAACATATTCTGAAAGAGGGGATCCTGTCTGGGTGTGCATGGGCCTCTGGAGACTGCTTGAGAGAATCCCGTCATTTCTGTGTAGGGAACAAATCAACTCTTAGGACATTACACTGTTTGTTTGCAGATTAAGGCCAAAGAAGACCTGATGGACTGTGAGGGGTTTCAGTACCATGCTGGCCAAAACATCTCTATGTCTCTCCAAGGAATGACATCAAATGTCTGCTTGCCAAAAGGAGCCAAGGGGTTCTCCCGTTCTTCACTTCAGCTGGGGTCCCTCAAATCTTTTTGTGTTTAAAATTGATCACTTTTGATTTGAGATCATGGGAAGGACCTCATGGGAACAGTACTGCGGTCCACTAGGTTGCCTTGTTGAGAATTGATGGAAGTGGTCTGTTAACCATCACCCTCATAAGCCTGTGCTTGTTTTAGTACTGGGATGGTAGAAAGTCTTCCAGTTGGCCTAAGAAGGCCGGTTAGTACATTTTCATGCTATCTGTTCAGAGATGCTTATTTTCAGTTGTGTACAAATATTAATGGCAACAGCTTGTAAGTTTGTATCATCCCATGGGTTATGGGTGCACCATTAAAATTCATATAAGGAGCATTGAAATATGAAAGCTGCTAGGAAAAAGAAGGGTCCATTAAATATTTACACTATATTGTGAATCAGCTGCTTTACTGTTAGTTAGTGAATAAATAAAAAACATCATTATTATGACAGTAAGAAAAGAGTTTACCAGAAATAACTTCCCACAGAACAGGCAGGGAGTGCAAGGAGACAGCATCTCATGAGGATGTAGTAAAGCATCTGATGTGACTTGTCCTAGAGACAGCAAAAGCCTCTTCCTTGGTCTGAGCAGTCAGTAACTGGGTAGGTCTCTACTGCAGGGTCCATCTCTCAAATGTATGATACATTTTCATGATGCAGGAGATGATGGATCATACTGTTTTTTCTCTGCAGAGCCTGTGTTCAGTCACTAGGCTTGGTCCTTCGTTATCTGCTTCCATGTGGAGGAAAAGGAGAGCTATTACAGCCTGTTATGTCACTCTTAAGATAAAGAAAACTTTTATATCAATCAAAAGTAAATGATTGGACCAAAAAAAAACCCAAGCCTTGCGTTCAAGGTTGTCTCACAGTTTGTGTACACATTATGATCTCAGGTTATGCTGCCATCACCCTTCATATGTATGTATAATTCATGTCATTAGAGAAATGTGATTTGTGTGTTGAGAGCCCTTATTTGACCTAAGGGTCTTAGATACTTACAGAGATGACATTAGCAACAATGTGGTCTTCAATTTCAGATTGGCACCGAATGGGACGCCAAGGAAAGGCTTTTCCGGAATTTTGGAGGACTCCTTGGGCCGACAGATGAGCCAGTTGGCATGCAGAAATGGGGAAAAGGCCCCAACGTCACCGTTACTGTCATTTGGGTGGATCCTGTTAATGTAATTGCAGCAACGTATGATATTCTTATTGAATCCAGTGCCGAATTTACTCACTACAAACCACCTTTGAATTTGCCCCTGCGACCTGGTGTCTGGACGATAAAAATTCTGCATCACTGGGTACAGGTAGCTGAAACCAAATTCCTTGTTACTCCTCTCACCTTCTCTAATCGGCAGCCTATCAAACAAGGTAAGTGTAATGTTTGCTTTATTAACAGGAATAATACAGTTATTGTGTCTGTATTCACTGTAAACAGTGCTGTTAAAAATGAAGGATCACTATATAGGAAAAGGAGAAAATAATTTTACAGATACTAAATCAGAAGAAATTGTTGCACTAAGACAAGTGAAAGTGTCTGTATCCAGTCCGTAAAACATAGCCACTTTGAACAAAAGGCTATTTATATCTTTAAAACATGCACGGTTCAGAATCCAGAGGACTTCAGAGTCTCAGTAATCTAACAGCTATTGTAAAAGCCATCGTTTATAAATAGAAAGAAAAATAGACCCTTTCCTGCTGCTTTTCATTCACATTTGCTCCTAAAGAGTTACAGAGGTTTAAACTGTTACCTCAACAAGGTCTGTGTGCTCAGTGGTACAAGCATGACTACCCAAAATGCTGAATTGGACAAAAATTACCCCAGGCCAGAGCTCACCTGGCATATTGTGAGGTCCAGGCATTCACTTGTGCCTGACCGGTGCCAAACCCGCCAGTACGTGCCACCCACAGGCTGCTGCACCCATTGTGTGTGCACAAAGCCTGAAGGTGAAGCTGGGGAGGGGGCTGAGCTGTGTTACAGAAGTATTATGGATATGGTGATCCTACCATCAGACCCAAGCTGATTTCTTAGAAAGAAACTATGTTCTTCCCGGCCACAGCAGCCCTGAGCCGTCCAAACGGAGAGGCCATTCCCAGGCTCCTGGTGCCTGTGGGCTCCCAGCAGCAGGTTGCACTGGGACAGGCACTGCTCGAGCGCTCAGGTCCTCAGCCAGCACCAAGGACACTGGGCTGGGAGGAGAGTGACCGTTGTGTAGCCACACCTGTTCTCTTAGTAAGATCAAAACAAGTTTGTTGTTACAAATATCTTTACCATTCTTCTTCTTCTTAACGTGCTCAAGTGCTTCCATCTGCCCTGTATTAATATTCATAACTTTTGACACCTTAAATTTGCCAGATACATGAATGATCCTATTAAGTTTTCAGAAGTTCTTCTTTCTGACAAGGCAGCAAATAAACTGAGTCAGGCATTTACCTACAGGATAACGTGCTGCTTCTGTAATGCAAACACCACCAGACAACTGCTGAGAGCTAATGCAGCCCTTTTCTTGCTCAACGGGAGCTTGAGTCTACACATTTCTCAGCAGAAGAGCTAACTTACTGATTTCTTCTTCTAACATTTGGTGGCATCATTTCGTAAGCAGAAAGTAAACCCCCAACAACCTGCTGCTGTTATTAGCTAATAGGCAATTATAAACTGTAAAGAAACACCATGTATAGAAGGAATAAGTTTTTAAAGTTTGAGGCAGCCTACTTCTAAATGCAGCTGTTACTGACTTGTCTCCTGGAAATTAATGAATTCCATGTTCTTTGGTAATTTAACAGTTAAGGCATAATTTGGATGGAAAATGTGGCGTATAGCCAGCAACCTTTCTGCTTCTCCCAATAACATGAGAGCCTGGCGCACGGTTAAGCATGTCTCAGACTTCAGCCATGAGCCCACACCTGATGGTGTAAAGGCAGAACTCCCTTTGGCCCAAACTCTGAATCTGGAATAATTCCACTGAAATTATGGAGTTACTCCGCCATTACCCGTTGATACACTGGGAGAAGGCCTGGCTCATATTTTTTGTTGAAGTACCCTGTGCATTTGTGTGGTAACTAGAATCAACTACAGGAATGAAATGCAAAGCTTGGGAACAATGTTATCTAGGAGAAAAGCCTCAGGAGTGATTTGCTACTGATGATGTGATGTATAACCTCCAGATGTCTGAGGCATGAAGGTAAAGAAGAAAATTAATTACAGGGGCAGATAGTGACACTCCACTGTAGTTAGAATTGTATTTACAATGCAAATTCCCGTTGTTTGGGTTTTTTAAGGCTTTCTGTTTCAGTGACATTATTGTGCTCTGTGTAGGCAATTGTCATTTAGCTTTGATTTCTAGCTTTTGTCAGTTTGTCACCACTTTATTATTTAAATATATTTTTCTCTGCCAAATAAAGGCATTGTGAGAGTATGACAAAAGAATTAGAACTTCTAAAAGAACAATTTCTGTTACTGTTGTAAACAATGCAAAAGCTGCCAAAAATCTCCTTAACTGAAGGAACAGTATTATTGTCTTGTTGTAACACTGAAAATAGAACATACATCAGATTTAGCCAGGAGTTGTCAGCGGAAGGAGGGAATATGTTTCATTAGGTATTTCTTTAAAATTTTGTTCTTTCAACCATCCTCCCTCACCCCACCCCACCCACAGCCACCCCCGAAAAAAAAAAAAAAAAAAAAAAAGGGGAAGAAAAAAGCTTTAGGATTGGAAAAATTACCCTGGAAAGTTATTTGCTACTCTAGAAGCTTTTTGAATGACTGAGACATTTCATACCACTTTGCATGTCATTTGCTTGATCCTCTCTGTCTTACATACTCCAGATGTAGAAACTGGAGTCCACGTAGTTACGTGCATAAAAATTTCCATGGCCTTGTGTGTAATTTGTGCGTGTCATTCTAAATAGCATTTGCACAAATCTGGCAGCAGCACAACAGCCACTAAGGTCTTGTATCTTGAGAGCATGGACATGACAACCATCACTCTCTCCTAAATCATTACTTACCTACACATCGGTTCAGCACAGAGAACTACAAGGAAAAGTTGCTTTGGGTTTCCCAGCATCATGAAGGGAGCTACTTGCACCTCCTTTGAATAATAGAGTGAAACGTGTTTGTTCCTGTATCATGAATCTCAAAATTCATGATTACAATTAAAAAAGAAAGAAAGAAAAAAAAAAAAAGACAGCAACCAGCAAAGACATTTTGTTTAGCAGTTTATAAAAACAGTATATGCAGCTAGTTTATTAATTTTTCTGTTCCCATTTCTTTATTAATTTTGGCCTGAAGTCTGTGCATGCAAGTAAAACCAAAAAGGGAAGTCAAGAGCAAGTATTTTCTTTGATACTTTGTCCAGATGTGCATAACTGACAATGTAAATTGTTTTAAAAACAGAGATTAATTGACCTTTTCAAAAGCTGTATCTATAAGAGATCAGATCTTACATGGAATTACCAAGTATGTTGGGAGGTTTGGGGTATTTCCACTGTAAACAAGGCTCCCAAAGCTTTTTTGGTGCAAAGTCTAGAATCTAATGTTACTTACTCTTTCTTGCTCCTCTTCCCCCTGCGGTCATCCAAATCTGTGTCTATTTTCTCTAGTTTGAGTTGTGTCACTGAGCAGCTCTGCCTTCAGCAGATCCTCTGGCTCAAGAGTACCTTCAAATGTTTGCCTGGTTGGAGAAAGAAAAAAAAGAAAAGGAAAATTAAATGAATTTGTGAGATAAATCATTTGGAGAAATCAGGTTCGCTTGTTCCACCGCTGTCTCCTTCCCTCTACGTCCTGCACAGCCAGATTCTGTTTGATTCCTCTTCTAAAGGGCGATTTTTAGTTTCTCACCATATGGCTGAGTGTGTTAAAGCTAAGTACTCTCCGCTTATTGTAAGGACACAGGAGGGCTGCCAAGCACCAGCAGGATGCCCGAGATTAACTTGTGCCAAGACAGAGGGAATCTAACATGGAGGAGACAAAACGGGGAGATCACTAGATCCGCCAGCAGTGATAATAGACAGGAATGGGGGTTTCTTGCTGTCTGCTTTAGGCAGCCTGAATATAAGGGCAGTTTGGAGACTTGGGGCCAGATGTCCAGGTCCCCTGTGGGGACTGGAGAGGCAGAGCCAAACAACAGGTATAATTCGGAGCATTTTGCCAGCAGTTCACAGACTATAATCCAAGCTACCAAGTAGATTTCAATTCCTAAGAAAACAGCATAATCAATAGAGGTTGGCGCTGCATCCCCATCATCCCACGTTCCCACCCTTCCATGCTCTCCAAAGTCCGTGTGAAGCAGTCATGCCAAGTGTGATCACGCATCTCCTGGGGCAGTGAGAGGGGCAGAGAAAAAGCCAAAGCAATTTAATTTTTAAATTTGAGTTTATATTCATGGCAGAGTTTCCACAGCAGTCTCCCAGCTGGAGTGATGATAATGACTTGTCACGTATTTAATGCAGGATACCTGTTTCATTAAAGCTCAATAGGTTACTGTGAGCCGGGGGCAGATTCACTTCTGGGGCAGAAAAAGTCCCAAACCTCAAGCTGATACTAAATGCTGGATTGCAAATAAATAAGTGAAAAAATAAAACCCTTCTTCCTTCAAACAAGGAGGGCAGGAAAGAAGAGCATCCTCCTTCTGCCTGAAGAGAGACCTTTCATGTTTGGTTCCTGGCTCAATCACGTGCCCCAGACATAGGGCTTCTGATCCCTGCTGCTCTGCAACAGGACGGAGGCCTTGAACACCATCTCCTGCTCCCTGTGCCCTCAGACTGCAGCCACTTCTTTCAAAGGCCTGACAGCATTAGCAGACATACTGCGATGCACATGTGCATCTCAAAGGCCTTTTAACCTAATCCATATTTATAGATCATCTTAATTAAGTATGTGCTGGGAAACCTTTGTTTTGCCTTTGGTTGTTTGGTCAATCAATTCTAATTGCATCTATACAGATTATAAAGTGGGTGGCAACTTGTGTCAGAACTGCTGTGATTTCTTTAAATTAACCAGAGGTACCATGACATGTTCTTGATAAAGGCAGTAATAGCAGCAGGCAAGCGCGTTAAGTGCAGAAGAGTAGACATGCCCTGGAATCATCATTCTGAGAAAAACTCTGAAGACAGGGATTTGCTTTGAAATTTGGAATCATTTAGTTCAGATCCAGCTGACAAGGAGTCGATTAGCTTCACAATGAGCAAATGCAGCACTGTCTTGTTTGCTGCAAGAGAAAACAAACAAAATGTCAATAAAAAATTACCTCTTTGCCAGAGGCGTTCAACACAATTCAAGTGAAGAAATAAAGCTGTACATTCTGTGTTGCTTTAAAAAAAAACACACAGGTCTGGCACCTTAATGTGTACCAAGGTAACCACATTTTTCATTCCTTAGCCCACTCTCTGTCTAAACTCATTTGCTTTTTCTGCAAAAAGCAGCACAAACCCACACAAAGATGCTGAAATCCCAGCCTTTGCGGCCAACTATAGACTGTGTATTTAGTCCAAAGAAGTGATACCAAGAAAAGTCAGCTGAGAAAGTAAGTGCCTTCCCAAAATGAAGAGTAACTAAAATGGGGAACAAAAATAACTCATTTTTTAAAGGTATAATTTAGAGTCAGTGTAGTGGAATGAAGCTGGGTTAATTATCATTGATAATATACAGCTGTGGGCTGGCTTCAGGGGCAGCGGGTTGGTCTATGTAGATAAGGTGCAGGTGTGGCTGATTAAGTTGAGTGGTTGAGAGTCAATGAAGAGAGTGCAGCCGAGGAAGAGAGGATCAGAGAGAAGAGAATGTGTGCCCGGGATAAGGAGAGCCTAGGAGAAGGCAGCACAGGGACTGGTGTGAAGAGTATGTTGGTATGAGATGGTAAAAGACCTTGTTGCAGCTTGATAGTTTGGAGAGTGCTGCAATGTCAGTGGAATATATTTAGCAGTGATAGATGTCCTCCTGCAGTCAACAGGCTATTTGGATGTGTTTGCTGGCAAAAAAAATTCGCTTAGTGTCTGTAATGTAGCTAATTTTGAATTGGTTGCTCTAACTGTACAGATTTAAATGTCTAAACACACATCCCATGGGGTAAGCCTTACATTCTTTGTTATTTTTTCATGAGCAAGGACTGAAGTGTCAGTGCTTTAAAAGCATGCCCAATAGCTCCAGCCTCCTTTCATGCAGGATTTCAGGGCTTGGGTTCCACACTGTCCTTCTCCCATCCCAGCCCGGTAAATTACACAGTTGGGATTATCTCTGTCGTTTTTCCTTTAACACGAAGAGGATTAGCCCACGCGTGCCATAGCCTGCGTGAGCAGCATCCTCCTTGCTCTCCTGTGAGCTTTTTAGCAGACTTGGAGGCTCCAGGAGAGGGTTCTGGGTTGAATCCTCAGCATTTCCTATTGATTATATACATGGCTCTGCTCTCAGATCGCTGTTTCCCAGCTTTTTCTTTATAGGGTGTGCAGACACCTAACTCGGGGTGTTCGTTCTGCTGCACTCCCCTGTCAGTGCCACGTCAGGGTTTCACCGTGTCTCACATCAGAGAAGCACACAGTCGCTGTGGGAGCAGTAGCCCCTAACATGCTGACAAACGTAATGTTTTGTTCCCTTTAGTACTGTCCTCAGCAGTCTTTTCTTTCCATATCTGCTGATTCTTGTGGGTGGCTTTTCAGGAAAGTTTACCTTCAGCCCTGTTAAGCAGTGCTGCTGTCGTGCCTGCCAGCGCACGTCCTTGCAGCTCAGCCCGTTCTGGAGCAGAATGAAACAGCAGCGTGTTGGTGTGAGAAGCACAGCGTGTCCAACACAACTGCAGCAGACTGGAGAAATCTAAAAGTGTTGAAGTTGCTGAGGCTGTCACCTGTATTGTAGCAAAAGCAGCCCGCTGATCTTAAGCAACAAGGGTCACAGGTTCAGGTCACAGTGACCTGCTGCACTGCCAGGCACTGGGTCCTGCAGTTCCTGAAGGTTTCGCTCCTTCCAGTCCCGATGATCTACCAGGTCCTGAAGCCTGGGATGAGTGCAGGGCTGAAACAGAGAGAAAAGCCAATTCCATTTTATCCTGTTACTTGTCTGAAAAAAGATCTCTCTTGTTCCGTGTACTAAACACATGCACAACAGGCTTTAATTTAGCAAGCTCTCTGAATTGCCTGTTTCAATCAGATGATCTTGCTAGTAGTGCCAACTCTTATTTGT
The DNA here is from genome assembly GCA_035590215.1 of Microhierax caerulescens. Lineage (NCBI taxonomy): Eukaryota > Metazoa > Chordata > Aves > Falconiformes > Falconidae > Microhierax > Microhierax caerulescens. The sequence goes on along the minus strand of JAVJGJ010000047.1, from coordinate 34,738,194 downwards.
TTGGGGATTTTTACTTAGAATGTTCCTATTTAATTAATATGTTGACAAACAATCTTCCATATTTAATTGCTTCCAAAGGAGGAAATTTAATCATGTGTACTTGTTCTGTTTCTTAAACTGCAGTGCTCTAGCAGAGCATACTTCTGACCCATGTGCATGGAATAAACTCATTTTGGCTAGAGGTTATTGTGGATATCTACCATTAAAAATAGAGAGGAGTTTAGATGAATGCAGGAACAGTTAAGTGATGTATAATGGTGATGGGGATGTGCCAAACTAATTTAATTGGGTATTTGAAGTAATGGACTTGCACAGTATTTGACATTAAAGACTTTGCAAATGTTACAGCAAAGCTCCAATTAAACGTCCCTTTTCCCTCTAAATAAACGTCCTGATTTACTGCCAGCGCCTGAGACACTGTCCTCTGCATAGAAGAAAGGACTCAGTGTCAGGCTGCAGTGGAAGCAGCAAGGACATGTGGAAGGAATTGTATCCATGAATATGTAATTCCTGGCCTCTGAACGCTATCCGAGCGCGGTGGCTTTCCTAGCCCGGAGCGCCCTGAATGGGCCCATTCTGTGTTCAGGTCAGTGTGTATGTTGGCAGAGCTGAACGTATCCTCTGTGCTGCCGGAGTGAGGATGCGAGGGAAGCCAGCTGAGAACAGAAAGAAATGGTTGAAAATTTACTCCCCAGAGGCACCGGGTGATCGTTTCTGGAAGGTCCTGTGCTGCCTCTATGAGCAGCACCCTGGTGCGCTCACAGGCCTGGAGCAGTCAGCCAGCCTTAGGCAAGGGCGGGCTGACCTGCAGTGTCCACTTCGGGGTCTTTGAAGGTGTCACGACCAGACACCACCTTAGCTGCAACATCACAGACTCGGGGCAGCGTACTGCGTTCTGCTGAGGCAGAAGAGTTGCCATAAGGAGAGCAACCACAGCGCAAACAGAAGTGTCATTAGGAAATGGTTGTGATCCGTTATTTGGTACAAGAGCTCCAAAGGTAATTTTCATGAGAGAAGACTCTCAGCAAGACTGGAGCACTTCCAGGGATGATGCTGGGGCTGCAGCTATTTCGTTATGGGTCTGGGCTGCCCAAGGCCACGGTGGTGTCCTTCCAGTGCCGGGGGGCACCACCCAGTCTTTGGAGGCAGGCTGAGCTAACAAATGTTGTGACTTTTCCACAGCAGGGCACGGTTCATCAGTTTAGGGGGAAAAAAATGATCTGAGACAAATTAATGATAGCACCTGAAGGTCTGACGACAGTCGGCAGCCTTCTCGCACCAAGCGTCCTTGAACTGTTTGCTGATTTCAAAGCACAGCCTTCCGCGGGTGTCTGCAGCGGCAACGGCAGCTGCGCGGGGCTTATCTCCGGGGCTGCTCCTCTAGTGAAAGAGGCAGAATCAGCTTCTTGTGAACGCAGAATGGGCTTCTCCTGAGGAGGAGCTGCACGTCGATCAGGCTCCAGGGACAGACAGGAGCTTGCAGCTGAGACGCTCTTGAGGCTGGGCCTGCCTCATTGCGCTGTGCGGAAGCACTCTGTGGTGCCTGGGTGTCCGGCAGCTCTGGGGGCGCCGGCTGCACGTGATAATAGGGTGGACACGGCTTCCAGCCTCAGCGCTGTGTCCTGCTCACACAGCTCCTGCAGGGCCAGCGTCGTGGTGAGCGGAGCTGCTGGTGGTGAGGACCAGGAGCTGAAGAGCTGCACGCAGCCAGTCGTTCTCAGCATGCAGCGTGTCCTCAGTGCTGGGAAATAGACTGTAGCACACCAACTTTCGCCTTTTTGTTTGCTGTACTCTTAGATCCTGAAGGTTCAAGAGATTTTTTTTTTAATGCACTAACTTTTGGGTTTATTTCTGCATTTCCAGAGGAAGCCATGAAGTATCACAGCGGGCCTCCAAAGAACGCATACATGGAGCAGAGCTTTCAGGGCTTGAACCCTGTCCTGAATATCCCCATCAGCGCTGCCCGTGTGGACCAGGCCAAGAGGAACGCGGAGCTCGTGGGTGCCCGGCTAGAAGCCTGGGTGGACTCTCTGGTCAGCAGCGTCTGGTCAGCCGTGGACATCTGCAGCACCGGCCCCACCGCCTGCCCAGTCATGCAGGGCTGTGCTCAGACAGCCTGGAGCTCCCTGAGCCCGGACCCTAAATCTGAGCTGGGCCCCATCAAACCCGACGGTCGCTTGAGGTAGCATCTGGTACACTCTCCTCCAGCACAGGTTTTTAAAAGGGAATTTAACCTTGTTCGTATGTGAATCCCACACCGCATTTCAGAAACCTAAGGGAACATTATAGTTTTTTGTTACTTATTGCAATATAATTCATTAAAAAAAAAAAAAAAAAAAAAAAGTTTGACAAGGC